>CAWUFW010002548.1:1200000-1647500 GCA_963921515.1 Calotriton arnoldi | reverse complement strand
CAGTCTGCAATTTACAGTGGGTGTATCAAAAGTTATATTAGGGTGTGAGAAGATGCATCAAATTATCACATGGATGATGTCATCAGTGATGTCATTTGAGATGTCATCAGCGATGTCATCAGTGATGTCACTGACCATGTCATGAGTGATGTAATATGTGACGTCATCAGCAGTGCATTGCGGGGGCGCGAGTTATAGTTACCTGAACTAACTATAACGGGGGAATTTCACCCATACAGCCACAGCCACAGCCATAAATCTATATTAAAACAAATATACTGAAAAAGCACTACCATTCATAAAACATAAAACCAGGGAAATTCACCAGTTACACTTAAAGACATTAGTATAACTTGCAGTGCCATAGATTTCAGTTGTCGTTTGTGATGTAATATGTGAGGTCATAAGCAGTGCATCACAGTGGTGCAAGATATACTTATGTCATTTACGTATAACTGGCAATTTCCTTAGTTTTAGGGTTTTTAAACTGCTGTGTTTTTTCAGTGAATTTCAAAGATATTTTAAACGTAAGTTAAAATCCTACTACATTTCCCACGTATAACTCCACTTTAAACTTTGTTTTTTCAGTGAATTGCTATGATTTTTTAAATGTAAAGTAATATTTTAATTCAATAAGGTTGCGGCCAACACCTTGTGTGGGGTTGGTGCCTTTCTTCGTACAGCAGGGAGTTGGCGCTTTACCACACACGGCCAATGTGGGAGTTGGCACCTTACCGCACATAGCCTTTGGCCACAGATCCACACACCACATCTTTTTAATATTTTTTTTAAACCATACAGGGGCGCATTGGCTCCTGCGGGAGACCAGAGGACCATGGCAAATGGAAAGAATGTTTGGGGGGGCACTTTTGGCCCTAGGTAGGGTTCCTTAACAGGGCTAGGGCATCAGGGTATCATTGCCCTGGTCCCTTATGTGTTTTTTTCAGTTTCTTCTTGAGGACTAGGAGACTGAGTCCCCTAGTCCTCAAATGGTAGCTGCAACGTTTTTAGGTCGAGCCTCGAGTAGCGCGCAAGCGCTGCTCTGGCAAGACTTTATGTTAGGGGGTTTGAAAAGCTGACCAGACGCTCGTGCGTCATGGTCTTTTCCCTGCGGTTACGCGCGCGGCAGACATCTGTTTCCAATTATTGTGCCCAGACCCGGGCGCGATAATTGGAAACAGATCGCTCGCTGTGGCGCGCGCGCGCACCACTCGCGTCGCCCCCCCTCCTTCCCGCTCGTGCCTTCAAATGCTTGTTTCATTTTGTTTTTGCACGCCGAGCAAAAAAAGTGTTTTTTTGTACGTCTGACCCCTTGTTCTTATTATGTTATGCCGCATCATCCAGTTTGGTAGTTATTTTACACCGATCATGTCGCACTGCTGGAAGTATTTTATATATAAATGCATATGTCTGCGCAAACTACCATCAGAGTGGAAATATTCTTGTACACTTAATTTTACAGTGACTAACAACAACCCATTTATAAATGCCAACACTATACGCAGCACTAGTAAATCAGCAAAATGCAGGGTTGAAAACATTATACCTTTGGTCTTCTGACTTCACAAGCATCCAGCAGGTTCCACCTATTTAACTTGTTACCGTTCCCCTCACACTGTCTGGACTAAAAGTAAGGAAAAATGTAGCCCGGTTGCTGTCATGTGTCCCACTTTCAGCTTGTTTTTTTTTATGTTTCTAAGAACAAAACTACAAATCCCAGAGTTCAACTTTGCTGTCGTCTAAAAACCATAAGTAATGGCTAAAAGTGTCGCCCAACATGTTTTCTGAAAAATGTATCTATTACATGCGCATAACTTCTGTGCTAAAGTATCCTGAATACGGCATTTAAATGTGACACATAAACACATGGAAAATATGGAAATGTCACACATTAGCTGTCTGAAAACTTCAGCTACTTACCGCGAGCACTGCTTCTCTCTCCACCACCACAACACTTACATTCTAAGAGTTTCACCCCAAGATTTCCCTCCTCCCACACATACGAGTGTTTATAACCACGCCCACGGGGGTGGAGCAAAATACAGGAAGTGCGGTGCCGCTGTGCATCTTGTTAAGACCTCAGTTTGTGCAGTCCGGCACGGTCTGGTTTGAATTGGTTCGGAGCGGCAGTCGGAGCGCAAGTGAGCGGCGTTTATCTATTTCGGCTGAACAAAAAGGGAAGCGAAAACGAAGTGGTGTTTAGGTTTCGAGAAGAGAGAATGGTGACAGAAGGGGCGTTGGCATATCCCTACCACAACCCTCCTATGGCTTCTGCCTGTTCACGAAAGAGGCGGGGCCACACAACTAGGTCACTGGGGATTTTTGTTTTTCATTTTAAAACGGAAAGGTTTGCTGTGCTTTGTCCGCTAGTGTGAGCTCTTTTCAATAAAGGAAAATGCCAGCGACGTGCGTTAACTGAGAAGGGGCAAAGCTAGGTGCAGGAAAATGCCTAAACACAAGGGCAGGTGTTTGCAGGTAGTGGGCTCCGGCTCTCATCTTCGGGTGTTTTGACGAAGTGCAAGAGGGAAAGGCAGAGAAGGGAGGAAGAGAACGTTGACTAATGGAGAACGCGGAAATGAAACAAGCATTTGCAATGCAATAGGTCTCGCATTTCCGCGAGTTTAAGCTATTGGCATTGTAAATGACTGCCTTCTATTTACATTTTAAAAACCAAAACATAAATAAAAGTCATTGTCATTTACAATGCCAATAGCTAAAACTCATGTAAATGCGAGACCTATTGCATTGCAAATGCTTGTTCTTTATATTGCTGGCACGAAGCACATCACGAGGTCCCGCAGGTCTCTTGCGGGACTGAACAATCAGATTATGCCCTCTGATGTTTTTCCCCATGGGAATCCAGCTGCAAGAGATTTCAATAAACTTTAAACCTTAATTTCTCTAAAACAGCTAACAAGAACTACAACTAATCACAAAACGCACTCTTTCTGGAAAAATATCTACCTTTCTGCTAAAGTCGGTGTAATTCTGTTTAGCAATTTTTCATTGTCCAATTTTTCCTATTGAAAATGCACAGGGAAAAAGTGTTTTGGGCCCCCCCCCCTCCCTTTTCTTGGTCCCCCCGCTTGATGATCACCCCAAAACTTTCCAGGAAGGAGCTAAAGTGGATGAACTTTTTTAGGAAAGTTTCATGATGATTCGCCAAATGGCACCAACTATATTAGCAAAAGAAAACAATCTTCGAATGGATGGAAACGCTGACTCAAATATAATGCCACAGTTAAGGTTTTTTTCTTCCTTTTGGGGCCCCCCAATGCCTCCAAGTTTTTAATTTACTCCTAACCTCTCTATACCACGACTCAACTCTAAACCCTAAAATGTCCCTTACTTCCCTTTACCACTACCTATCCCTAAAATCCCAAATTGCCCTTATCTCCCTTAACCACTACCCACCCCTAAACAATAAAATTACTCTTACCTCCCTTTACCATTGCCCACCCCTAAACCCTAAACCTGCCCTCACCTCCCCTCTACCACTACCCATCCTAAACCCTAAAATGACAATTAGCTCCCTTTACCACGACCCGCACCTAAACCCTTTTTTTAAATAACATAGTGTAATTGAAAAAAAATACTTACCTGCGTGGTAAAGGTACAAATACTTAACTATATGGTTAAGGCATTGCATGGTAAAGTATACATTGGAAAGGCTGTATCCCCTGAGGAATATGCCACCCCAGGAGAAGAGTGCCTTGTGTTTAGAACACTTTGGGATTTGATTACAGGGCCAGAGCATTACAGCCCCTCAGTGTCAGAACACCCAGTATCAGATATCTCATCCTGTCCCCCAGGCTCCTGGACAACAGATCCCCAAGAACAGAACATTGCACAGGATTATCCACCACAAATATAAAATCCCCAGTGATTCCTGCCACCTTGGATGAAGCCTCCTTAGGGCATGAACAGCGAGGATCAGTGATTGCAATACTCAAGGACAAGGACAAGAGTTTAGCATCAGAGCTTTGCAAAATCAGTGCAGTCCAGTAGCAGAGTGCTTGTGAAGAAGACCACACTAGACTCCGAGCACACTTGTATCATAGCACCAAAGGTTCCTAGAACCGATGGATCAGAGCCTGAGGGATCAACAGAACCCTGGAGTTGGGCCTTTCAGGATCAAAGCGCCCGGGGATATTGGCACCCCAGGATCAGAGGACCCCAGGATTGGACACAGCAGGATTCAAGCACCTCAGAATGAGAGCACACATGCATCACAGCATCCCTTGGTTAGAGCACCCTATTATGAATGCCCCTAATGTTCACCTCCCTAAACTCAGGGAATTTCGGGTTTAAAGAAACCCCAGAGTCAGAGCACCCCACACCATCTCAAGATTAGAACAACCCATGACGACAGCACCTAAGAAAGAGTGATCATAAATAAGGGTACCCAGGCAACAGAGTACCTCAGGAAAACAGATCAGAGCACCCCAAGTTTAGTGCCTTCAGTTTATTATAATATTATACAGTATTGTGCTAAGCCCTGATAAAAAAAACACACTTTAGTTTTAATTTTTCAATAAATGTGTTACTAAATTGTGCAAACATCTAATATACAGATTATGTGCACGACTTGGTCCCTCATTAGGAACGGCCTTTAAATTCAGGTGGGGCAGTAACAGTAGTTAAAGCCTCATTGAAATTACGAGATCCGTAGAAACACCGACTATCACTATCAGCAAGTAAAAGAAGCTGAAATCTCCAGGGCAAAAATAACAATTGCCGGGGAATTTACCTGGAACCAATTTCCCAGTAATTCGTAATTTCTCAGGGGAATCTCATGGTTACATCTGTAATCCTCATTAATTCCAATTCTTGGAGGTAACTTTGGCCCTGGGATCGGTTAACCTGTGGTTGGACTTAAGAGCATATTTACAAGGGTATTGCACCACCGGAACGTCACTTTTGTGGCATTCCGGTGGCGCAATGCCCTGCACCATATTTACAAAGTGGTGTTAAGCCACTTTTTGTGGCTTAACGCCGCTTTGAAAATATGGTACCCTTTCACGCAGGTATCTGTGTGCAAGGGGCGTGCAATAGGTGTTGCTGTGGGCGTTCCACCGCAACACCCATTGGTTTTTGACGCTGCCCAAAATTTACAAGGAGGTGTAAATCTGAGGCAGCGTTAAAAACTAATGCCATGTAATAGCAGGTGTTAGAATGGCGCAACAAGGAGAAATACTTTTATTTCTCCTCGATTTTGCTTTTTCTATGTGTGCTGCATCTGCAGCACACATAGAAGTAGTAATCACCATTACTGATTGTTTATGTGCAGGTGTCCCGTTCTGCACATAAACAATCAATAATGGCGATTTGCTACTTGTATGCGTGCTCAAGAATGCAACGCAGGCAATGTTGCACTATGGCGCAAGGGTGTCTGTGTTGGCACTAGGCAGCTATTTTTAGCGCCAGCGAAAACACGGGGGTGTACAGTATTGTTGTAAATACGGCGCATACCTGTGTTTTTGAAATGGTGGAGCGTGGAGCTGCAAAAACTGCCCCAGCTCCGTGCTCCGTCATTTCCTTGTAAATGTGCCCCATAATGAGGCCAAATCTGAGGCTTTCATAATGAGGCTTCTGATTGGTAACTGGGAAAGGCCTTTGATTCCGGAACTACATTATGCACAGCTCAGGCCCAACAACTCGTTATTGAGAGCGTTTCTTGGAAAAGGACTTTAGGGCAAGGAAATGCATACATCGCCCTTTTGGTTGTCCGCCTTATAATATCAGAATAATTAAACACACTGACAACAGCTTTTACAGTTTTCAAGAGCAAAGCTACAAACAAAGGGGGTTTTCGGTTAGGCACAAGTACGTGTGTGTTGAGTGGTTGTGGGTTGTAAGGTAACAATAATCCGAAGTAGAAAGACTTGAGATAAACCCTTGCACAACGAACAGAAACACACCTTTCTATTTGTTTAAATGTTTGCTCAGCACTATGGCTCCTTCCCTGTTTCACAGGCAGCCAACTCTGCTCCCGTTGGGTGAGGTCCGGGTTCAACGAATGCAAACAATCCAGGTTTGGAAATGAAGTGACGAGTACTTAACCAGCATTTATTGGTCAGCACTTGTAACAAATCCAAATTTGGGTTCCTGCACTAGAAACCCTGGCGAGCAAAGCACGCCTTTTTGAGAAGGTAGAAAAAAGGAGAATGGTGCAGTGCTTGTTAAAAGGACAGCCTTTGTAATCTGCACACAGAGCAGGTACAGTGAACGGGGAAATGCATACGATCTTTCAATGAGGTAGGGAGTAAGTGTAAATCTGGTGCACGCTTTATAGAAACCATTCGACCAACTTGCTATTTGTGTCTTTAGTCAGTTGAGGTTGACCTGGTACTACCAAATGCTCATAAGAAACAGATGAAAGCTTTCAGGACTAAAGCCCGAGGATCCATACCTTCAACTGCAACACCAGAGTACACCCTACAAGACAGAACATTATTGGCGTTTTCGTTTAGTTTCCTTAATGGGTTGACTTGGATGTAGCGGGCAGTGGTTTGTAATTAATAACATAACGTGCATTTGTAAAGCACACGTTCACCGCGAAAGGTATCTTGACGCTGAATAACAGATGTTTATCGTTACCCAACTCAATGGTACTCATTTTATCGACCTTAGAAGGATGATAGGCTGAGTGGACCTGCCGGGATTTGAACCTGTGACCATTAGGTCGAACACAGGTTCCTACATTGGATGCATTAGTCCACTAAGCCAGCATACCCCGATATATATATATTTGCATGAAAATCGCTTTCCCGTGGAATATATATATATATTTTATATATATATATATATATATATATATTACCTACTGGCGGTCGCCAGTAGGTAGTTATAGTTAGGACCTCGTTTCTATTCAAATAGTGTTTTTTCTTTTGCCAATATCTTTGGCGCCGTTTGACGAATCTTCGCGAAATTTTCAAAACTAGTGGGGCGCTCCGTCAGCTCCTGTTTTGAAAGTTTCGGGGTGATTCGTCAAGCGGGGGGCGAGAAAAAAGGGGGGGTCCCAAAACGCGTTTTCCCATGCTAAATTCCATAGGAACTTTAGACAAAGCTGCAGCCCGAACTGCTGAACGGAATTACACCAAATTTGGCAAAAAGGTAGGTCTTGGTTCAGAAAGAGCCCTTTTTGTTAAATGGTGTAAATCCGTTCAGTAGTTTCAGAGAAATTAAAAAAAGAAAAGTTTCGATATCTGAGCACCGAGGAGGGTTCGCGAACCCTCCCGGGCACGAGCTGACTTCTGATTGGCTGCCAACACTCCAAACCAGGAAGTGTTGGCAGCCATCTTATGACTCGGTAACCGAAAACAGTGAAAAAAAACATTAAAAAACGAGAAAAGGGGGCAGGGTAGAAACACCCAGACCCCCTAGGCCTGCTGAGGGCCAAAAAAAGCATTTTTTTTTTTTTAAAACACAGATGAAGTCACGCAGGGGCTATGTGGAACGATGGGAGGGGGGCCGTGCGGCCCCCCTTCCTGGAGCCGTTGATGGCCCTGGGGACCGCCACCCCCCCAGGGCCAGCTCCTGCACTGTCCTGGGGTGCTCACCCCCGGGACATTGCTTTTGCTATGGCAGGGCGGGAGATAGCAAACTCTGCTCTCGCTTCCAAAAACCGAAGCAGAATTGCTTTTGCACAAGGGGAGCTGCATGTTAGCAGCTCCCCTTGTGCGAAAGCAATGCCGGCTCCCGCAGGAGGCGGGGTGCTGGCTGGGACTGTGGGGGCATTGGGGCTCCCCCCACAGTCCCCAACGGAGAGGCCAGGCCCCGGGGAATGGGGTCCCCAGGGCAATAATTGGCCTTAGGAGGGGGGCCACGCGGACCCCATCCAAAATTATTTAAACAAAAAAAGAAGTCTAGCCAGGCCCCTGGGAATGTTATGTTATGTTATTTAGTTCTTATATAGCGCATGTACACCAACAGGTCTCTTAGCGCTTAGGAAGAAGAAAAACAGCATCAGGGCGGGGTAGTCTCCATGGTACTAAGAAGGATTAGGTCATGTCTAGTGCTTCCCTGAAAAGAATGGTTTTAAGCTGTTTCCGGAAGGGAAGCAGACCATGTTCTTTACGGAGGGTGTCGGGCAGCTGGTTCCAGAGTTGTGGCAGAAGGACCGAGAAAGCTCGTCCTCCTTTGGAAGCAAAGTTACCCCGCGGGCAGACCATCTGGGCGGCTTCTGCTGAGCGGAGCGCCCGCCCAGGCACATATTTGATTAGGAGTTCCCTTATGTACCCTGGGGCGTGCCCATAAAGGATTTTATGGACAATGCAGAGTCCCTTGAATTTCGCTCTTTGTTTGACAGGCAGCCAGTGCAGTTTGCGCAGCATGGGAGTGGCATGAGTTCTTCTGGGCAGCCTGAAGATCAGCCTAGCTGCGTCATTCTGTACCACCTGTAGCTTATTCGTAAGTTTCAGGGGGAGCCCGACATAGAGCGCGTTGCCATAGTCAAGTCGCGAGACGATAGTTGCTGATACAATGGTCTTCAGAGATGAAACTGAGAGCAGTGGAACCAGTTTCCTCAGCTGTCTTAGAAGACCAGTGCATGTGCCCACCACCGAGTTAACTTGGTTAGTCATAGAAAGCTCGGAGTCGATCTTAATTCCCAAGCTTTTTACAACTGGTGATGGGCTGGGACAGGCCCCCAGCTCTTGGGGCCAAAACAAGCCGCTCCATGGATTGTTTTTTACCGGAATTACTAGGACTTCGGTTTTATCTGGATACATTTTTAGGGAGTTTGCAGTCATCCAGTTTATTGTGAACCTGAGGATATTCTGGGCTGACTCTTGGGCGCGGACCGAGTTATCGATCCTCAGGATGAGCTGGGTATCATCCGTGTAATTGAAAACCCTGCATTCCATATTGGCTAGTGCGGCTACCAGGGGCTGCAGGTATATGTTGAAAAGGAGCGGGGACAGTGCGGAGCCCTGAGGGACCCCGCAGGAGATATTGCCCTTTTCCGATACCTGATCGCCAAGTTGGACCCTCTGCGAACGTCCTGATAGGAAGGATTCTAACCAATTATAGGCGTGCCCCCGGATGCCCAGGTCCGACAGCCGGGTCAGTAATGTTGTGTGACTGACCGTATCGAACGCCGCAGAAAGATCTAAAAGAATCAGGGCGCTCGACTCTTTGTTATCGGCCTTCATCCTGAGATCGTCGAGTACAGATAGCATTACTAGCTCCGTACTATGGTGGGCTCTGAACCCAGCTTGGCGGGGTTGGAGTAGCTCGTGTTCTTCCAGGAACGCCGAGGTTGTTTTCAAGACATGTTGCTCCACAACCTTCGCCAGGAACGGGAGCTGAGAGATAGGTCTATAGTTTTTAAGCTCGGCCTTATCTGCTCCCGGTTTCTTTAATAGAGGAGTAACTCTAGCCTCCTTCAAGTTGGAGGGGACTTGACCAGTCGCCAGAGAGTTGTTCAGGAGGGTAAGAATCTGGCTGTCCAGGGCCGGAAGGGCCATCCGAAGGATTCTTGGCGGGCACGGATCGGCCGGGGAGCCTGATTTGGTACAATTTATCAGGGACATCAGAGATTCTGGGTTTAGTAGAGGGAGACTGGTGAGGAGCTGGCGAGGAGGGAGCGGGGGTGTAGACAGCTCCATGGGGCTCAGGGTGATGGGGGTTTTCCCAATCTCCAGGAGGATGTCTGTTACCTTCTGGAGAAAGAAAGTCTGAAGTGCATTACAGTCTGAGGGTGCTGCTGCAGATTTTACATCAGACTTTTTACTGAGTTCATTTAGGATCTTAAAAGTTTCCTTTTTTTTGTTTGGAGCATCTGTTATGCGTGCTTCATAGTACTCAGCTTTCCTGGTTATAATGGATTTTTTATAGAGAGTGAGTGTGGCTTTGTAGGTAGCTAGCTCAGTGGGATCATAGGCTTTCCGCCACCGTCTCTCGGCTTTGCGAAGGTTCTGTTTACTTTCCCTGAGTACCTCATTAAACCAGGGGGCCACCTTGCCTTTCAGTCAAGTTCTTTCTCTGCGTTCCGGTGCTATTTGATCGATGGCTGATTGCAGAGTATTACTAAGGGTTTGGCTTTCTATGTCAATATTGTCCTCCTCAAATTTAGATGCGGGTAGCCTCTGTAGTATGTCTACTAAATTGTCTGCCTGAATTTTGTGCCAGCTCCGCACTCTCCTCCACTCAGGCGGGTGTTGAGCAGGAGGACTATCCAACGGGACCCAGCAGGAGATTAATGAATGGTCAGACCAGGCACATGGTTGGATATTTATTAGCCTGTCAAGATGGTTGGATGACCAGACTAAATCTAAGGTGTGCCCTTTAATATGAGTGGGGCGATCCACCAATTGATGGAGCCCCAGATTAGACATTACCATGTCAACCTGCTTGGCCTGCAGCTCCGTGGGTCCTTCTCCCAGTGGAAATTAAAATCTCCAACCACTATGAGTCTTTGATATCTTGTACTGAGATCAGACAATCTCGGCAAAGTGGTCATTAAAACCAGGGGTTGCATCCGGGGGCGGTAGACTGCCAGAAGGATGAGGCAGGATGATTTGGAAGTGATTTTGACTCCCAAAATATCCGTCTTATCCATGCTCTCTGCTATTATCTTGGTGGCCATGAGCCTGGTGTTGAAAAGAATCGCCACTCCCCTCCTCTCCTGTTATCTTGCCTATTGTGCCAGAAGGCATCAAAATTACCTGGCAGTGCAGCGATAATATCGGGGGCCGATGCGTCACCTATCCAGGTTTCTGTGAGTGCCAGTATGTCAATATCCCCTCCTGGAGGAGCGCAAAGATCTCTAAATGGTGTTTCTGTAGAGATCTTGTGTTCAGAACAGCCACTTTTAAACCCGCGGGGTTCTCTGGAGTGATCATGGAATGAGGTGTTGGCCCCGGGATCGTGTGGGTGTCTGTCCCGGTATATATCAAAAGGTGTTCCGATCTCAGTTTTGCGGTGACATAGGGGTTCAGCCCGTAGTTACCTGTGGCAAGGGACAGCAGTTTCCTTGCAGAGTATTGTTTAGTCGGACCAGGGCTTCTAGCCCCTAGACCCGGCTGGACGCGGACGGGCACAGACGGGCTTGCCTTAGGCGCGCCTTCGGCGCGCCCGCAGCGCGCGTCCGCTCCAGCGTCCCAGTTAAGCTGCCCCCTTCCGCCCACCAACCAATCAGCCCTGCTGAGCAGCAGCTGAAACTACCTCCCAGCACTAGACCGCGTTTGAGGAATACGGAAGTGCTCTAGCGTGGATTCGCGGCAAATCGTGGGAGCAGGTGAGCCCAAACCTAACTCTCCCCGTATTTCCCCGGCAAAGTACAATTAGGAATTAAAAACGGTATATTTAAAAGACTCTACTTCATAAAAACGACTGTATTCACATAAAAACGGTCATAGAGTCAGTCGAAGTTATATCTTTTAAAACCAGTTGTTACATCAATGCAAAGCGATTTTAGCAGCAGCTATAGCAGCAATGGGCAAGAAGTAGTTTTTATAACATAATGCAGTTCAGGCATATCATGAGAACCGCCCGAGTACCTTGGCGTGTCTCTCTTACTGTCCGCTGCGCGTCCGCTCCAGCGTCCCAGTTAAGCTGCCCCCTTCCGCCCACCAACCAATCAGCCCTGCTGAGCAGCAGCTGAAACTACCTCCCAGCACTAGACCGCGTTTGAGGAATACGGAAGTGCTCTAGCGTGGATTCGCTGCAGATCGTGGGAGCAGATGAGCCCAAACCTAACTCTCCCCGTATTTCCCCGGCAAAGTACAATTAGGAATTAAAAACTGTATATTTAAAAGACTCTACTTCATAAAAACGACTGTATTCACATAAAAACGGTCATAGAGTCAGTCGAAGTTATATCCTTTAAAACCAGTTGTTACATCAATGCAAAGCGATTTTAGCAGCAGCTATAGCAGCAATGGGCAAGAAGCAGTTTTTATAACTTAATGCAGTTCAGGCATACCATGAGAACCGCCAGAGTACCTTGGCGTGTCTCTCTTACTGTCCGCTGCGCGTCCGCTCCAGCGTCCCAGTTAAGCTGCCCCCTTCCGCCCACCAACCAATCAGCCCTGCTGAGCAGCAGCTGAAACTACCTCCCAGCACTAGACCGCGTTTGAGGAATACGGAAGTGCTCTAGCGTGGATTCGCAGCAAATCGTGGGAGCAGGTGAGCCCAAACCTAACTCTCCCCGTATTTCCCCGGCAAAGTACAATTAGGAATTAAAAACTGTATATTTAAAAGACTCTACTTCATAAAAACGACTGTATTCACATAAAAACGGTCATAGAGTCAGTCGAAGTTATATCTTTTAAAACCAGTTGTTACATCAATGCAAAGCGATTTTAGCAGCAGCTATAGCAGCAATGGGCAAGAAGCAGTTTTTATAACCTAATGCAGTTCAGGCATACCATGAGAACCACCTGAGTACCTTGGCGTGTCTCTCTTACTGTCCGCTGCGCGTCCGCTCCAGCGTCCCAGTTAAGCTGCCCCCTTCCGCCCACCAACCAATCAGCCCTGCTGAGCAGCAGCTGAAACTACCTCCCAGCACTAGACTGCGTTTGAGGAATACGGAAGTGCTCTAGCGTGGATTCGCGGCAAATCGTGGGAGCAGGTGAGCCCAAACCTAACTCTCCCCGTATTTCCCCGGCAAAGTACAATTAGGAATTAAAAACGGTATATTTAAAAGACTCTACTTCATAAAAACTACTGTATTCACATAAAAACGGTCATAGAGTCAGTCGAAGTTATATCTTTTAAAACCAGTTGTTACATCAATGCAAAGCGATTTTAGCAGCAGCTATAGCAGCAATGGGCAAGAAGCAGTTTTTATAACATAATGCAGTTCAGGCATACCATGAGAACCGCCCGAGTACCTTGGTGTGTCTCTCTTACTGTCCGCTGCGCGTCCGCTCCAGCGTCCCAGTTAAACTGCCCCTTCCGCCCACCAACCAATCAGCCCTGCTGAGCAGCAGCTGAAACTACCTCCCAGCACTAGACCGCGTTTGAGGAATACGGAAGTGCTCTAGCGTGGATTCGCGGCAAATTGTGGGAGCAGGTGAGCCCAAACCTAACTCTCCCCGTATTTCCCGGCAAAGTACAATTAGGAATTAAAAACGGTATATTTAAAAGACTCTACTTCATAAAAACGACTGTATTCACATAAAAACGGTCATAGAGTCAGTCGAAGTTATATCCTTTAAAACCAGTTGTTACATCAATGCAAAGCGATTTTAGCAGCAGCTATAGCAGCAATGGGCAAGAAGCAGTTTTTATAACATAATGCAGTTCAGGCATACCATGAGAACCGCCTGAGTACCTTGGCGTGTCTCTCTTACTGTCCGCTGCGCGTCCGCTCCAGCGTCCCAGTTAAACTGCCCCCTTCCGCCCACCAACCAATCAGCCCTGCTGAGCAGCAGCTGAAACTACCTCCCAGCACTAGACCGCGTTTGAGGAATACGGAAGTGCTCTAGCGTGGATTCGCGGCAAATTGTGGGAGCAGGTGAGCCCAAACCTAACTCTCCCCGTATTTCCCCGGCAAAGTACAATTAGGAATTAAAAACGGTATATTTAAAAGACTCTACTTCATAAAAACGACTGTATTCACATAAAAACGGTCATAGAGTCAGTCGAAGTTATATCCTTTAAAACCAGTTGTTACATCAATGCAAAGCGATTTTAGCAGCAGCTATAGCAGCAATGGGCAAGAAGCAGTTTTTATAACATAATGCAGTTCAGGCATACCATGAGAACCGCCTGAGTACCTTGGCGTGTCTCTCTTACTGTCCGCTGCGCGTCCGCTCCAGCGTCCCAGTTAAGCTGCCCCCTTCCGCCCACCAACCAATCAGCCCTGCTGAGCAGCAGCTGAAACTACCTCCCAGCACTAGACCGCGTTTGAGGAATACGGAAGTGCTCTAGCGTGGATTCGCGGCAAATCGTGGGAGCAGGTGAGCCCAAACCTAACTCTCCCCGTATTTCCCGGCAAAGTACAATTAGGAATTAAAACGGTATATTTAAAAGACTACTTCATAAAAACGACTGTATTCACATAAAAACGGTCGTAGAGTCAGTCGAAGTTATATCTTTTAAAACCAGTTGTTAGATCAATGCAAAGCGATTTTAGCAGCAGCCAAAGCAGAAATGGGCAAGAAGCAGTTTTTATAACATAATGCAGTTCAGGCATACCATGAGAACCGCCTGAGTACCTTGGCGTGTCTCTCTTACTGTCCTGGGGTCCCCGGGGCCAAAATTGGCCTTTGGTGGGGGGCCACGCGGCTCCCCTCCAAAAATATATAATAAAAAAAGAAGTGTGGTCATGTCCCGTGGGATGGGGTCCTCAGGGCAAATACGAAATAATGGAAATGGATCGATTTTTTATTCGATCAAGTTCGGAGTCGCGACTCCAGCGCAGCGCGGCCCGCGTGTAATCGCGATGGCGTCGCAAATTCACCTTAAATAAATAATTAAGTATATAATATAGAAGGTGGTGTTGTGTGTGTGAAGTTGATTTGAAGAGGTATTGTGCTGGAAGTTAATGAAAAGATTACAATTGATAGAGTTGTTAAAAATATATATATAAAAATTTATATTTAAAGTTGAAAAGTGTGTTGTGTTGTAGTACATTGAGTTTGTGCTTTTGTTTTGTGACTTCGCGGTGGGTGCACAAATCCCCCAAAAATTAAAAAAAAAATATGTTTAACATTTTTTTTAAAATCAGTATTATGTTATAGGGTGGCTCTAAAAAGAGCCCTTGTTTTCATTGTGACTTTGTTGCAGCTACATGTAAGTGCCGATGCAGAGCTTTAGGTTGTTGAGAAAGACTCCGTTTCCCTGATCTGTGAAATGTACTCCATCACTCCTGTAGATGTCATCCATATGAAAACGTAAATTGTTGTTATATATTGAGCCCATGCTATGGTCTCTGAGGTAAGCAGAAACAGCTTTATTGACATATTTTCTAGCTTTCTCAATCTGTGGACAAAATTGATTTGACCACTTCCATTTTTGTCTTTGGCATATGTTAGAGTATATAAAGACAGTTTGAGGTAAAAGCAACATCAATTGTGCAAAGGTGTCCTTCATTACCATTTCCAGACCTACCCCAGTCAATGTGCCTAGGTCATTGCCACCACAGTGCACAATCATGAGGTCAGGGGGTTGGAGATGCAAAAAGGTTTTAACCAAAGGCATCAATTGGTGCCACTTTAATCCTCTCTGTCCAATCAATTTAATGTCCACATTTTGCAAAGCTAGGTCTTTGTCAATACCTCTGCGTTCAGCATACCTTTTGCACCAGAAAACATAGCTGTGCCCAACAATCCACACTGTAAGCATCTTGAAGGGATGTCTGGAAGTAATGAAAAGATGTCTGTAGCTGAGGTAGTCAGTTGGTAGAATGGTAGAATGAGAGGTATGTAAAATGGTGGACAAGATGCAATTTTTTAAAAATTAGAGAATTGATTGGCTGTTTAAGAACTTTCTACATTCAAAAATAGGGTGCATTTTACTTTTTTTTAAAAGCATATTTCTTAATGGTTAGTAAAAAAAGTTTGAAAGGTACAATAGAAAGGATAAGATCATATTTTGCCAAGTCAACCACACCTGCTGTTTGCATTTGCAACATTGTGTGGTGAACTTGAAAATATGGTGAACTTGTGACCTGTGAGTTCAGTTGAATGTTCCATGAACTGTTACAATGGAAACTGGCATGAAGCAGAATGGGGAAGGCTTGAAATTTAATTGTGGTTTTAAAATGTGAAATTGTAATTTATATATAAGTAATATGTTTTTACAATGATATTTCCCAAGTCAGCACTATCTTTAGAAGTGGTGTTTAATTTAAAAATAGTGTTGAATTTATTTGTTATATCTTTTTGAACTCCCGTATGAATTCGCGACTCCATAACGGTGGTGCACGATGGGGTCGCGACTTCCAAAAAAATGTAGAAACAGTTTAGGCACCTTTAGGAGTCAGTTGCTAAGGGTTATTATGTGTAACCAATAGAAATGTGCTTTACAATTTGAAAAAATCTAGGAAGCAATGTGATTTGTTAGTTATATGTATTTGTGTGGAGAAAGAGAGGGAAACTTTGCCATTACTGGTTTTACCTTGCTGAGTCTGGTGCATTATATTGATTGTGTGTAAAAGAAAATCCTGTAAGAGTTTGTGAGATTTTAAATTAAACACATTTATTTGCAAGCTCAGTTATAAATTTGTGAGGTTTATTTTTAAACTTTTAACATTATTCAAAAACTGTGTTGTTTGAAATATATTATTAAATGTAGAGATGTATATTGTAGTTTGTTTTATTGTACTTAAATGTTGTTTAAAAAAGAGTCTGTACAATAATATGTGTATTTTTTAAGATGGATTACTGATGTTCATATAAGATGTTATTAGTTAGGCTTCTTTTTTTAGTCTGTACAAAGGTATAGTTGAATGATGCCGCATCATTTTAGATAGTTTGTTGAAGACGCAGCACAAATGTGTAGTTTGAAAGATGTTCATATAAGGTGTAATTAATTAGGCTTCTTTTTTAGTCTGTACAAAGGTATAGTTGAATGATGCCGTATAATTTTAGATAGTTTGGTAAAGATGCAGCACAACTGTGCAGTTTGAAAGATGTTCATATAAGGTGTTATTAATTGTGGTTCTTTTTCTAGTTTGTACAAAGGTAAAGTTAAATGATGCCACATATTTTTAGATAGAATGGTGAAGATGCATCACAGTATAGTTGAATGATGCCGCATAATTTTAGATAGTTTGGTAAAGATGCAGTACAACTTTGTAGTTTGAAAGATGTTCATATAAGGTGTTATTAATTAGGTTTCTTTTTTCTAGTTTGTACAAAGGTAAAGTTAAATGATGCCACATATTTTTAGATAGAATGGTGAAGATGCATCACAAAAGTGTGCTTTCTAGGATGGTCATATAAGGTATTATTAATTAGGTTTCTTTTTTCTAGTCTGGAATAAGGTATAGTTAAATAATGCCACATAATTTTAGAGAAAAAGATGAAGATGCAGCACAAAACAGTGGTTTAAACAATGCAGATATAAGGTGTTGTTAATTAGGCTTCTTTTTTCTAGTCTGAACAAAGGTATAGTTGAATGATGCCGCATAATTTTAAATAGAAAGGTGAAGCTGCAGAATAAAAGTGTGGTTTTAAAAATGCTCATAAAAGGTGTTGTTAATTAGCTTTCTTTTTTAAGTCTGTTGAAAGGTATAGTTTAATGATGTCGCATATTTTTAGATAGAATGGTGAAGATGTAGCTCAAAAGTAAACCACATATTACCCTTGCAGGCATGTTGCACTTATCTACTCAACTAGGTAATACCTAATGGCTCATCTATGTCTTCAGATTGCATTTATACAGTTATCTGAATGCTTAGTGAACTATTAAGGGGCTGCCTGACCGATTACAGGAGTGCAAAGGTAGTGACTGGGTGATTTTAAAACTACATGAGTAATGATTGACTGATTCCATATTCTCCAATCACCCAGTTAGTATCCAAGCACTCATGAAATCACTCCACCACTACTGAAGCACTTATGAAATCACCCAGGCACTACTCATGCACTCTCCCAATCACCCAAACACTACCCATGTACTCATGCAATAACCCAAACATTACCCATGCACTTATGCAATCACACATGCAGTACCCATGCAATTCTGCAATCACCCAGTTAGTATCCAAGCACTCATGAAATCACTCCGCCACTACCCAAGCACTTATGAAATCCCCCAGGCACTACCCATGCACTCTCCCAATCACCCAAGCACTACCCATGTACTCATGCAATAACCCAAGCATTACCCATGCACTGATGCAATCACACATGCAGTACCCATGCAATTCTCCAATCACCCAGTTAATATCCAAGCACTCATGAAATCACTCCGCTACTAGACAAGCACTTATGAAATCACCCTGGCACTGCCCATGCACTCTCCCAATCACCCAAACACTACCCATGTACTCATGCAATAACCCAAGCATTACCCATGCACTTATGCAATCACACATGCAGTACCCATGCAATTCTGCAATCACCCAGTTAGTATCCAAGCACTCATGAAATCACTCCTCCACTACCCAAGCACTTATGAAATCACCAAAGGCACTACCCATGCACTCTCCCAATCACCCAAGCACTACCCATGTACTCATGCAATAACCCAAGCATTACCCATGCACTGATGCAATCACACATGCAGTACCCATGCAATTCTCCAATCACCCAGTTAATATCCAAGCACTCATGAAATCACTCCGCTACTACACAAGCACTTATGAAATCACCCAGGCACTACCCATGCACTCTGCCAATCACCCAAGCACTACCTTTGCAGTCGTAGAATCACCCATGCCCTTCTCTTGCATTCGTCTATTTACCTAGGCAGTACTCAATGACTCATCGATCCCTTCAGGTGCTATTTTTACACTTAACCATGCAGTCAATGTGTATGTATGCACTCAGGCAATTAGCTAGCCACTATCTATCTTCTCCTACAAAAATCCAGTGACTACCCTTGCTCTCATACAATCACCCAAGCACTACCTACGGAGTTTTGGAATCACTCAGACAGATGTAGTACATGTCTCAGTTTCTAGGTTTTCCTATATTTCAGAAATATTGTATATTTCTTTTAGATATCATGATGATTTGGGAAGGTAGACACATATGTATGTGTGCTTTTAACAATATGGGGACACTTATAGTTGAGTCATGTAATAGTGTGTGGCTTTATATTTGGCTAGGCCTAGACCTGGCTGTTCGAGCAGTAACTTACCCCCTCCCCCAGCGCCTTGAGACCCTCCCGGGTGAGTAGCGCGCTCTATAAATGCCGTGATTGATTGATTGATTGACAGTCATGCACTTATAAAAACACCCAAGTACTCGCCATGCAGTCTTACAATGATGCAGGAACAACATATGTACTGCTCTAATTACTCAGCCATTGCTGTTGCACAGATGCAATGATTTAGGCACTATCTATGCACTTATGCAATCACTAAGGTATAACGCATGCAGTTATATAATCACCCATGCACTACTGTTACACTCCTTCAATCACGGAGGCACTATCTTTCTACTCTAAAAATCACTCAGCCAGTAGTTATGCTGTTATGAAATCATCCAGTCACTACTTTTGAAGTCTTTTATTTACTCAGGCTCTACCTCAGTAGTCCTGCAATTATCCAAGAAGTACCCAAGCACTTACGAAATCACCCAGTCACTTGCTATGTAGTCATGTAAATCCCCAGACATTATCCCTGCAGTTATGCAATCGCCGAGGTGTTACCCATGTACTCTTTAAATCCCTTTCTTCTCTTTCAATCACATATGCACTTTTCTTGTACTTATGGAATCGGTCAATCATTACTCATGTAGTTTTAAAATCAACCAGTCACTACCTTTGCACTCCTGTAATTGGTCAGGCACTATCTTAATAGTTCACTAAGCATCCAGGCGGTACTCATGAACTTATAAAATCATCCACTCACTTGCTATGTACTTCAGTAATCCTCCAGAAATTAGCCTTGCAAGCATGTCATTATCCAGGGTCTAGTTATGTACTTTCCCTACAGTCATGCAATCATGCAGGCTGTACCTATATGCAGTCATGTAATAACCTATACACTACCCTTGCAGTCGTAGAATCACCCATGCCCTTCTCTTGCATTCGTCTATTTACCTAGGCAGTACTCAATGACTCATCGATCCCTTCAGGTGCTATTTATACACTTAACCATGCAGTCAATGTGTATGTATGCACTCAGGCAATTAGCTAGCCACTATCTATTTTCTCCTGCAAAAATCCAGTGACTACCCTTGCTCTCAATCACCCAAGCACTACCTACGGAGTTTTGGAATCACTCAGGCAGATGTAGTACATGTCTCAGTTTCTAGGTTTTCCTATATTTCAGAAATATTGAATGTATATTTCTTTTAGATATCATAATGATTTGGGAAGGTAGACACATATGTATGTGTGCTTTTAACAATATGGGGACACATAGTTGAGTCATGTAATAGTGTGCGGCTTTATATTTGGCTAGGCCCAACTGTTATGCACTTATAAAAACACCCAAGTACTCGCCATGCAGTCTTACAATGATGCAGGAACAACATATGTGGTGCTCTAATCACTCAGCCATTGCTGTTGCACAGATGCAATCATTTAGGCACTATCTATGCACTTATGCAATCACTAAGGTATAACGCATGCAGTTATATAATCACCCAGGCACTACTGTTGCACTCCTTCAATCACGGAGGCACTATCTTTCTACTCTTGTAATCACTCAGCCAGTAGTTATGCTGTTATGAAATCATCCAGTCACTACTTTTGGAGTCTTTTAGTTACTCAGGCTCTACCTCAGTAGTCCTGCAACTATCCAAGAAGTACCCATGCACTTACAAAATCACCCAGTCACTTGCTATGTAGTCTTGTAAATCCCCAGACATTATCCCTGCAGTTATGCAACCGCCGAGGTGTTACCCATGTACTCCTTTAATCCCTTTCTTCTCTTTCAATCACATATGTACTTTTCTTGTACTTATGGAATCAGCCAATCATTACTCATGTAGTTTTAAAATTACCCAGTCACTACCTTTGCACTCCTGTAATCAGTCAGGCACCATCCGAATAGTTCACTAAGCATCCAGGCGGTAGGGGGCGTGGCTTCGCTGTGCAGCGAGATGGCCACACAATAGAGCGGCTCCGCCGGCCGTGTTTATTAATCCGACAAAAATCCGTTTATGCTGCGTGTAACTGTGAACCACTCGAAGAAATATGCCCTAGGAACAGACTGAAAGTGAGAAAGCACGATTTGTCGGGCCGGAATGTAGCTGTTTGCAGGCAAGAGAAATGCAGCGAGAAGCGGCCTGCCCGAGAATCAACCACACACAAGCCGGGACATCGCGTAGGCGGCACCCCTGTGAGCGGAGATCAGAAACTGGGGATGTGACATCGGCGCTGATTGTATCGGCCGGAACTGCATGCGGAGCATTGGAGCACTACCCTAGCACTGGAAACCGTGAGTCTAAGGGCGAGTGTGGCGGACCCTACACACATGGGGCGCATGATAAATCTGCCGGAGATTGAAAGTGCATGAGGATGGGCGGACCTAACGGGCGCCATTGTTAACTGTGGCGGTGCCGGAGACTCCGTGTTGTGCCCATTGTGCAGAATAGGACAGCGGAGGCACCCAGTGCATAGATTGTGGTCGTAGCATTGTGCGAAAGAGCGGAGAGAGACGTTCCAGGCCCCGTAGCTGCACGGGGGAGTGAGGGGACGTCCGACTGCGATGCCGCCATTTTGTTGCGCGCGGACTCGGTCTGCGAGCCCGGCTGCCGCGGGACTCGCTCTCACCGCAGGTGATACCGATATACGCAGGGTAGTATTGGACAGAGCAAACGGCCAGGAGCAACAGCTGGGGTGATCCTTGTTAGCACGGAGGGAAGCCGCCACGAGACCGGATTATTGCGGCACACATGGTGATTATGAGAGGCATGCACCGCGAACCGGGGGAACTGCTTCTTTTCCCTTAAAAAATGCTTAAGGTCCCATGCGCATTGCAAGGCGTTTGACAATGGTGCTATGACAAAGTGCGCGCTCCAATAATAACGGCAGACAGCTGATAAGGCGAGCACTGAGGCGGCGCACTGTGTGGCATTGCAGTCACGGCCACGTGGGATTAACGACAATAAAACATCTGCACGGTTGATTCTGGGGATCCAGGTCCACTGGTGGCGAAGGAACAGCATTGGCAAAAAGGAGCGGCTGACTGTGCTACGCGGTAAGTGGTGCGACCCCCGGAGACCCCATTTTTTGGCACAGAAGACTGGGGTGCGTTGACGCTGCGGAGGTGTAAAGGTGTCACCGCATTCAGGAACTTCAAAGTAAACTGGCCTGGGTACGGCGGAGAGGAGGATAGCAGTGAGTCCCTGGTCGGTGGCGTTAAGCAAGGGAGGTGAGCCTGGCAGGGCACCTGGCACGGGTGCTAAGGACAGCAGACCGAGTCGTCCATTACACGTACTACATCAAAGAGGGCAAAGCTCGCCACAATGGGGAAACTGGACACGTGCCAACCCAAGATAACATTTGACAAGTGGAATAACAGAGCGGCTGATAGTGACACTGGCCACCAAGATCCGGCTGAGGACGGAGCCGCAAGCCACCCGCCTGAGGAAGATATTTGCACGATGTTTAAAGATCTGAAGACGAGCCTTCAAGGAATAGACTCAAAGATGGACTCACTTGCAGAAAGAATGGACAGGATAAAGCAAAGAGTTGAAAAACAGGAAGGCCGCTTGAGTGTGCTGGAAACAAGAGTAACTGAGACGGAGGAAGGACAGACGGATATGGACAAGAAACTGCGGGAAATTGACGGAGTGCTATACTCCATTAAACAGAAGAATGAGGATTTGGAAGCTCGGTCAAGGAGAAATAACATAAGAATCATGGGAATAGCTGAATCGACGGACATTCAAAACATGGAGAAGTACGTCGAGACAATGATGACAGACCTTTTCGGACCCGATCTGTCCGCCATGTTTTTAATTGAACGTGCACATCAAACATTGGGGCCCAGGCCGCGTCCAGGCGCACCGGCAAGACCGATACTGGCGAGAGTTTTAAATTATAGAGATCGGGACATGATACTCAGGTTGGCGAGAGAGAAAGGAGATATACAGTACAAGGGGAACAACATCGCAATGTATCCGGATTTCACATTACAAGTCCAGGCGGCCCGTAGGGAGTTTCTACCTGCGAAGAAAATTTTTCAACAATTAGGCACGAAGTATGCTTTAATATACCCCGCGAAGCTACGGATACAAGGACATGGCAAGCCCACATTCTTCACGGACGCTAAGGCTGCCTTGACTTATGCGAAACAAATGGCAAAGGAGCAAAAACAACAACCGGCGACTCGCAGATCGAGAACAATCTGAGCGATAATGACTGATATAACAGAACCCACACGCTGGATGCACAGATAAGTGTCACCTTTTACTCCAATCTGATAATTCGGACTGCTGGTCAATTGCTGCAGTTGGTAAATTGAATATGCATGTGTAAGCTAGTTGCTCAAGTGTCTGACAATGAGTTATGCTTCACAGTAATTACTGTTGTAAGGTATAGAGTGGTTCCAGGGTTCACGATAGCACGTTGTGTAGTCGGCCACCCTGCAAAAAGTGCAGGGGAGTATTGCCGGCGGCCCCACGTGCCCCCATGGGATGACTCCCTTAAGTTCACTACTGTGGATGGTTTGTTTACAGTTAATGGGGAAGGGGGAGGGGACGACACAACCTGATTGGGGGGTTGGTGTGGATGGGGGAGAGGGGGCGACAAGTTCTGTCACGTAGACCTGTCATTATTTGTATCAAGAGACACGAGACTGTCGAGATATAAGCTACAGCACAGCTGGTTGAACATCTGCTTAACCCCACTGAACCACTACATTGTGATAACTGGCCTCATGAGCTACAGAGTCCTTTCACAGACATTAGTACGCATACCAGGAGTTTCTGACGGACCCATGTCCCAAGGATATAGTTCTCATATGCCACCACAGTGAATGCCCTCACATGTCTTTCATGGAATGTTAGAGGCTTAAATGATCGTAGAAAGACCAGGCTGATCCACTCTTACCTTTCAAGACATGGGGTGGACATTTGTCTCCTACAAGAAACGCACCTGGCAGCCACAGCTACGGGGGTACTCAGAAACAATAGATGGGGGGAGATAGTGGAAGCTGGCTACTCGAACTACTCTAGGGGTGTCGCAATACTAATACGCAAGGGATTGCAATGGAAAACACACCACACGACAACAGATAGGGAAGGACGATATATAATATTACAAGGCGCTCTATATGGCACCCCAGTGGTGCTAATCAACACCTATGGCCCGAACACTGACAGCCCAGAATTTTTTCAGCACATTTGGCAGAAAATACAGACACTGGATGGCATGGCGATAATGTGGGGGGGCGATTTTAATGTTGTACTCTCGACCACGGCAGACAGGCAGGGAGCGTCTCGTGAACATCACCCGAGGGCAGCAGGGATGTTGTCAGGCATTATTGAGGACCTTCACTTGGTAGATACCTGGAGAACATTACACCCAATGGCTAGGGAGGGCACGTGTGTGACACATCATCGGAACGCCTGGTCTAGGTTAGACTACTGGTTGGTATCCAAGGACATGCACGCTTGGGTTATGGAAGCTAGGCATCACCCACGCACGTTTTCTGATCATGCACCTACACAAATTAAGCTACAAATTCCCGCACCTTACAAACAACCATTCACATGGAGATTCCCATCTGGTGCATTATTGGATCAGGTGTTCCGGGAAGAGCTTCGCGAAAAAATTGTTGAATATTTCGCATTAAACGAGGCAACGGTGGATTCACCGGAAACACTTTAGGAAGCATTCAAGGTGGTCACGAGGGGAAATTGTATAGCGCTTAAAACTGGGGTCCTCAGATACAATCGAAACACACTACATAGGTTAGAGCGTGACATTAGGAAACTAGAACAATCGCTCCTGACAAGTCCTACCCCTGACACTAAAGCTCAACTCAGGACTACACTGACAGAATTCCAACAGGAGGCAGAGAGGGAAACGAAGTTTCTGCATGAATACGCACAGGCGAGACGCTATGGGGAAGGGGAGCGGGCCGGGAAAACACTGGTGGGCCTACTCAGAGCCCCGAGGGGTATTGATTACATCACTGAACTACACACAGACGAAGGGGAGGTGGCTAGAACACCGCCGGACATCCTAAATACGATGACCCAATTTTATCAACAGCTCCATACATCTCAGACTAACCCGTCTCAGGCAGACATAATTGACTACCTAGACACAGTCGCATTAGCATGGTTCAATAGAGGAACTCGTGAGTATATGGAATTGCCAATTACGGTAGATGATGTCAGGCAAGTAATAAATAGTATGCCGGCGGACAAGGCCCCGGGTGCGGACGGACTGACCGCTGCTTTTTATAAGGAATATGTAGACATTCTTGCCCCCCGGTTGCTGCAGGTCTATCTGGAGGCTAGGGAAACGGGCACCCTCCCCCCCACCCTACGTGAGGCCACTATAATTACCCTATTGAAACCTGACAAAGATCCTAAAAAACCGGATTCTTATCGCCCACTGTCCCTAATCAACTTGGATGCCAAGATATATGCCAAATTAATAGCTAACAGATTGCAACCAATGCTACCGCAGATCTCGCTGCCAGATCAATCTGGGTTTATACCGGGTCGTTCCACTGCCCACAAACTAAGAACAATATTTGGACTCCTACATTATTTGGCCCCCCCTCTACAAGCAATAGCTGCGTTACTTGACGCTACAAAAGCCTTTGATTCGTTAGAATGGAAATTTCTATTTACACTACTGTCCCGAATGGGTCTTAGCCCTATATTCATTAAACAGATGCAAATAATATACACGGAGCCGATGGCGAGAGTCAGGGTGAATGGACAGGTGTCAGAGCCTTTTGGATTCACGAGGGGGACGCAACAGGGCTGCCCTCTATCGCCATTGTTGTATGCTATAGCCACTGAACCGTTGGCGGCTAGATTACGTCAACACCACACGCAGAGGAGTATAGGATTTACCTCTAGAGGTCTCCTGATATCAATGTATGCCGATGATATGACAATATATCTAGTGAACCCTAGGGACAACTTTGACATGGTTATGAGGGAGCTGATTAGATACGGAGGGCTGACAGGTATACAGATCAACTGGGCCAAATCAGTGTTGTTACCACTCACGGATGATACCATGCCGTTCGACACAGAGTTTCCGATTCCGTGGGCAGAGGGTGCCATAAGATATCTGGGTATCAGGGTTAGCAGGTCACTACAGGACATATGGTTAGCCAACTATGGGAGAGTGATTGATTGGATAGAAAGTAAATTACAAAGATGGAAACAACTGCCGCTATCCTTAACAGGGCGTATAGCGATCACAAAAATGGTGATACTACCAAAATTACTATATTTGTTTGTAAACATCCCTATGCCACTGAACACTCACTTTTTTAAACGGCTTCGCACTGTCGTCCTCGAATTAGTCTGGGCGGGTAAACAACCCCGGGTTTCATGGAACCTGCTGACACTGCCATTTGCACAGGGTGGATTGGGCGCTCCGGATTTCGAGCTCTACGCATACAGCGCGCAGGCTCAATACCTGTATTTCTGGCACCACCCAACTCCGTTCCAGCCCCATGTGGCAATAGAATTGGATCGTGTCGCTCCTATCCCACTAAACGCAGCAATATACAAACCGTACAAACGGCCCCACTTAGAGATAGACACTGTGGAAATGACACGCTGGGCTTGGAAAGGAATTGCGAAGAGGGCGGGCCACAAAGAACTCTATGCACCGTCCATGCCATTGGGGGGAAATCCATTACTAGAGCCACTAACGGACAAAGCTACCTCAATGAGGGCAAAGGCACACGACTTGGTGAAGGGCAGTGATCTATTCCCAGAGGCCACTTTCATGTCACTTCAGCAGATGTGTAAATCGCAGGCACCCACAGAATCGGACATGTTATTATATTATCAACTTAGAGCGGCATGTAGGGCTAGATATCTGGACTTCCCGCAGGAGCCTCCCACATTGTCAGCGTTGGAAAATGTATTGTCAAATCCATCTCCTCGCAAACTGATCACTCGCATTTATAGCATAACCCAGAGGGACTCCCCTGTCGTCCTCCCCACAATCTGAGAGGATTGGGAAAGGGAAACTGACATAACTATCACAGACAAACAGTGGCAATTCTGCTGTTCCCAACTAGAGCATCTCTCGCCAAATTATAGACTGAGGCTCATACACTTTAACTTTGTGCACAGAGTGTATCGCACACCACCCCAATTACACCGCATGGGACTACACCCAGACACGAGATGCTAGAGATGTGGTGCTCAAGACGCCACGTTTACACACCCGGCATGGAACTGCAGACTTATAGCACAATTCTGGTCTGAGGTCTTTTTACACATTAGCCACATTATTGGCATTCAATTACAGGTCACACCGTTGGTGGCGCTGTTGGGTTTTGTCTTAGAAGTCCCAAAGGGTTCCCGCAAACTTACGGCAATGTTGCTACTGTTGGCAAAGCGCCAGGTGGCCATACACTGGAAGAAATCACATCCACCTACGGTAGCGGACTGGCTAAAGGCTGCCACATATTGCAGGGACCAACTATCCTGCTACTGGGAGCTCATGCCTAGCAGATCCAGACCTATAGACATATGGACACCCTTTGCGAGTTGGTTGGCGCCTGGGGGGACTGACCTTCGGGGAGGCAACGCGACACGAGAGTAACTGTATAAGATTGGATCGATTGGCATTGAAATTGCCAAATGCTGTCAGGAACATATTTAGAGCTATGGTGGGCTGTCTGTTGTTGACGGGCTTTGTGATAGGTTGCGACAGAGGCATGTCATACGAACGAACGCCTTGATAGCAGGTGTGAAGGTAAAATTCTGACGGCTGGTGGAAATGACAGGCGGGAGGGAAGGGGGGGGTTCAACGTTATTTGGTTGGGGTTTGCGGGTTTGTTAACAATAGGTCGCTCATTCAGCCTTACACAACCTAATGCATTGTTAATATGGTGCGGTCCAGATCGCTGCCGGGCCTCTGGGATGTCGGCATAATAGCTGTGTTTTCACATACAACATCGTGATATTTCATGCTGCCGGCCCAAGGGTTGTAGGCACAAAGCTGTGTAAATTGTGTAAACTGCAATAAACAATTAAAAAAAAAAAAAAAAGCATCCAGGCGGTACAAATGAACTTATAAAATCATCCACTCACTTGGTATGTACTTCAGTAATCCTCTACAAAATTAGCCTTGCAAGCATGTCATTATCCAGGGTTTAGTTATGTACTTTCCCTACAGTCATGCAATCATGCAGGATGTACGTATGCAGTCATGTAATAACCTATACACTACCCTTGCAGTCGTAGAATCACCCATGCCCTTCTCTTGCATTCGTCTATTTACCTAGGCAGTACTCAATGACTCATCGATCCCTTCAGGTGCTATTTATACACTTAACCGTGCAGTCAATGTGTATGTATGCACTCAGGCAATTAGCTAGCCACTATCTATCTTCTCCTGCAAAACTCCAGTGACTACCCTTGCTCTCAATCACCCAAGCACTACCTACGGAGTTTTGGAATCACTGAGGCAGATGTAGTACATGTCTCAGTTTCTAGGTTTTCCTATATTTCAGAAATATTCAATATATATTTCTTTTAGATATCATGATGATTTGGGAAGGTAGACACATATGTATGTGTGCTTTTAACAATATGGGGACACTTATAGTTGTCATGTAATAGTGTGCTGCTTTATATTTGGCTAGGCCCAACTGTCATGCACTTATAAAAACACCCAAGTACTCGCCATGCAGTCTTACAATGATGCAGAAACAACATATGCAGTGCTCTAATCACTCAGCCATTGCTGTTGCACAGATGCAATGATTTAGGCACTATCTATGCACTTATGCAATCACTAAGGTATAACGCATGCAGTTATATAATCACCCAGGCACTACTGTTGCACTCGTTCAATCACGGAGGCACTATCTTTCTACTCTTGTAATCACTCAGCCAGTAGTTATGCTGTTATGAAATCATCCAGTCACTATTTTTGGAGTCTTTTAGTTACTCAGGCTCTACCTCAGTAGTCCTGCAATTATCCAAGAAGTACCCATGCACTTATAAAATCACCCAGTGACTTGCTATGTAGTCATGTAAATCCCCAGACATTATCCCTGCAGTTATGCAATCGCCGAGGTGTTACCCATGTACTCCTTTAATCCCTTTCTTCTCTTTCAATCACATATGCACTTTTGTTGTACTTATGGAATCAGTCAATCATTACTCATGTAGTTTTAAAATCACCCAGTCACTACCTTTGCACTCCTGTAATCGGTCAGGCACCATCTTAATAGTTCACTAAGCATCCAGGCGGTACTCATGAACTTATAAAATCATCCACTCGCTTGCTATGTACTTCAGTAATCCTCTAGAAATTAGCCTTGCAAGCATGTCATTATCCAGGGTCTAGTTATGTACTTTCCCTACAGCTATGCAATCATGCAGGCTGTACCTATGCAGTCATGTAATAACCTATACACTACCCTTGCAGTCGTAGATTCACCCATGCCCTTCTCTTGCATTCGGCTATTTACCTAGGCAGTACTCAATGACTCATCGATCCCTTCAGGTGCTATTTATACACTTAACCATGCAGTCAATGTGTATGTATGCACTCAGGCAATTAGCTAGCCATTATCTATCTTCTCCTGCACAAATCCAGTGACTACCCTTGCTCTCAATCACCCAAGCACTACATACGGAGTTTTGGAATCACTCAGGCAGATGTAGTACATGTCTCAGTTTCTAGGTTTTCCTATATTTCAGAAATATTGAATATATATTTCTTTTAGATATCATGATGATTTGGGAAGGTAGACACATATGTATTTGTGCTTTTAACAATATGGGGACACTTATAGTTGAGTCATGTAATAGTGTGTGGCTTTATATTTGGCTAGGCCCAACAGTCATGCACTTATAAAAACACCCAAGTACTCGCCATGCAGTCTTACAATGATGCAGGAACAACATATGTACTGCTCTAATCACTCAGCCATTGCTCTTGCACAGATGCAATCATTTAGGCACTATCTGTGCACTTATGTAATCACTAAGGTATAACGCATGCAGTTATATAATCACCCAGGCACTACTGTTGCACTCCTTCAATCACGGAGGCACTATCTTTCTACTCTTGTAATCACTCAGCCGGTAGTTATGCTGTTATGAAATCATCCAGTCACTACTTTTGGAGTCTTTTATTTACTCAGGCTCTACCTCAGTAGTCCTGCAATTATCCAAGAAGTACCCATGCACTTACAAAATCACCCAGTCACTTGCTATGTAGTCATGTAAATCCCCAGACATTATCCCTGCAGTTATGCAATCGCCGAGGTGTTACATAATCACGCAGGCACAACTGTTGCTTTGTCTGTTTGTGCACCCTTTGTGCGTCTTTCACAACCTCTGTTGTTTCTTTCTGCAGTTCTGCTCCTGTTTCTGCACCCCATCTGCCTCATTGTGTAACCCTCTTGCCTCATTCTCCTACCTCTTTATGCCCTCTTGTTGTCTCTTTTTACAGTTCTGTTGCTTCTTTTTGCACCTCTTTTGCTTCGTTCTGCACTTCACTTGCCTTTTTATGTAGCCATCTTTCCTCTTTGTAAACCTATGTTCGTTCTTTCTGCACTGCTTTGTGTTCTTCCTGTACCTTTGTTTTAAATTTCTCCATCCCTCTTCCCTTTTTCTGCACCCTTCTTCTCTCTTTCTGCACCTCTCTTGCTTCATTCTGCCCATCTGTTCCCTCTTTCTGTTCCTTTTTTGCTTATTTCTGCAACTTTCTTGCCTCTTTTTGCAGTTCTCTTGCCTCTTTCTGTACCTCAATTGCCTCTTTTTGCAGCTCTGTTGCTTCTTTTGCACTACTGTTACTTCTTTCTCCATCTCTATTGCAAACTTCTGCACCCGTCTCATGCAATTATAAAAACACCAAAGGAGTTGTTATGCAGTCTTACAATGATGCAGGCACTAGATATTTAGTACTGTAATCATTCAGACATTACTGCTGCATTTCTTCTTCTACACCTCTCTTCACTTATTTTACAGCTCATGTGTAATTGTGAATATATTCCGAAAACCATATATGCACTTGTTTGTAGCTTTTAAATAGAAGGTGTTTCTTTAGTAATAGAATAGTATATTTCTATATAATTATTTTAATAATATTAAATTCATTTTAAATATTCTCTTTTTCAGATATTCATCATTATTATTAAGAAAGACTTACCATGACAAAAAAAATGGAAAAGAGAAAACAAGAGAAGAAACAATACTATTTAAAGAAAAGACAACAGCAGGAATTAGAAGAACTACAACATGTGGCAAAAAAGAAAAAGTCTTGCGGTAAGAGAACAAAATAATTTATTAAAAGACTTTTAAGGACTAGAAAGGGTTTTTGACAATGTAGAAAATAGAAAGAATAGTTCTAGAACAAAGAAGAATGAAATGAAAAAAGGACAAATTAATGGCAAATCACGTTCTGATAAAACAATCTATGCTGAAAGAAGGATGAATCAATTTTATGATATAAGGAAACGTATGTTTAAAAGTAGAGTACTACAAAATTTATTGAAACATGGCAAGAAATATAAAAGAAGATCTGCATTTTATAAAAAGAAAAAACAGATTGAAACTATAGTCGAAAAGGCTTTTGAAATAAAAAGAAAATTGTTCATTTTAGTTTTAAACAGAATGCGAACATTAGATAAACCAATGCATTCTATGAAGGACAAAAATTTAAAAAAAAGAGACTAATTAACAGAACTAACTTTTGTAAAAAAAATATTTGGGTGAATGGAAGCACACTTCAAGTTCAGAGCCTTTTTTAATGAAGAGAGCTATTTTCAAAACAATACATTAGTTCACGCAGTTGATACCAGTGGTCGTGCTTATGAAGTGAAGAACGGTTGTGCAATTGCAAAAGAAAAGATGGTTCCTAGAAATGTGGAAGAAGTGATAGCTGATGAAGTTCTAAAGCCCCAGTGTATAGTTGGGATTGTAGTAGTATTTGTAGTATACGACAGGAGTCGATTGATATTTTACGAAATTTCTTACAAGAGTATAGTAAAAAAGTATTAAACAAAAGATTAAGATGTTGCAAGGACTAGATCCGTGTAAAGTGAGAAAAAATACTGGTTTGCAAGGTCATTCTCTGGCTTGTCTTTCTAGAAAAGTGTGTCAAAGTGTTTTTCATCATTTGAGAATGTTAGCAGTACATCACTCTGCAATGCGGAAGTTAGTAAGAAGATTGTACTATGTAAAAAGTCCTGCAATAATTTTAAGTGACTTAAACACTGCTCTTTTGCATCTGTCAGTATCGGATGTAAAAAAAAGTTTGTGATGATATAGAGTTTTGTTTCTTTGGTCCTGAAGAGGAGTGTAGAGAAAGTGAGAGTTTGATAAGTGTAAGTGTTGAGGAAGAGGTGGAAGATAGTAGTACTGAGAAGTTTGTAGAAGAAATTACGAAGTTTATGGTAATTTGTTGTGAAACACCAAACTATGTTTGTATTTGTTGTCGACGTACTCACTATAGAAATCAAACTAGGAATGTTGATCTGTATTTAAAATGTGAAAAAGAAAACAATGATAAGTGGAAGGAATTTGGAGCTTATTTGTTGGTGGAAGATTGCTTTGAGTTGGGTAGTGATCAACGTATTTGTAAATATTGTTATAGCAAATTAGAGGAGAACAAAATGCCAGCTAGAGCTGTACATAATAACCTAGAGTTGGTATCTATTCCTCAAGAACTGGTAGATTTAAATAAGTATGAGTCCATTCAGATTCAATCTGTGCACCCGTTTCAGGATATTGTACGTATGGAGCCTAAAACAGGTAAGTTGCCTCCCACAGATTTACAAAGAGGATTAAAAGGAAGAGTTGTGTATTTACCTTTAGATTTAAAGAAAAATATTGAAACTATTGGTGTAGAGAAAAAGGAAACTGAACCTGTAGTTATTCTAGGTAATGGTGTTCCTACGAAGAGTCGGAAAATATGGCAAGAATTAGTAGACGTCACCAAAGTGCAAAAGGCTACGTTATATCTCATAAAAAACAATCTTTATTACAAAAATGTGTATCTGGAAGAAGAAGGAATAGTTTTAGGAGATGATAGCGAAATTTCAACTGGCCAAATTGAAAAAGTGGACATCTCCAAAAGTGAAGAAATTTATGAACATTATAGTGTACATCCTTTACATTCAAAGGAAGTGATTGGAAATACTATTGAATTATTCCAAATGAAGAAAGTGAAGGGAACTCCTATGAGTGTTTGGGAAAGAAGTTTAGAAGCCCGTTGTTTTCCACAGCTGTTCCCCACTGGAAAAGGTGAACGATATGATGAACGACCCATGCAGATTCCAGTGTCAGAATATCGTACAACAAGATTGTACTCAGAAGATCCAAGATTTCGACAATGTATTCCATATATATTTCATCTTCTCTTTGAAAGTGACTTGTCTGGACTTTCATATGCAGTGAACCACATATTAAAAACAGGAGTTCATCTTCAACATGTTTCTGCAAAGGAATTCATGGACAAAGTACAACAGAGAGACAATCATTTAGAATCTCAATTGATTAATTTGATGGCGTGTCAACGTGGTACTAATGAGTATTGGTATCGTCGTCATGGAGAACTTAAATGTATGTTAAGGAACTTAGGAACCCCTACATGGTTTGTTACGCTAAGCTGTGCTGAATACGCATGGGACGATTTACTTGAATTTCTTCGAGAAGCAAATTCAAATATTAAAAAACATTCAATTCAAGACAGCTGGAGAACTGTGTTCCTTGGATCCTGTAAATGTGTGCAGATATTTTAATCATAGGTTTCAAGCTACGGTGTCTTTTATCTGCAATAAAAACAACCCACCTCTTGGAGAAGTTATTGATTTCTTTTGGAGAAAGGAGTACCAAGCTAGAGGTGCTCCTCATATACATATGCTTTTATGGATCAAGGATGCACCTACATTTGGAACTGATTCTGATGAGACTGTTTTATCTTTCATTGAAGACTATGTTACATGTGGTATTCCAAAAACAGGAGAAGAAAATACCTTAAGACAACAAGTTTTACGGTATCAAACTCATCGATGTGGCAAATACTGTCGATGGAAATACAAGTCAAAGGAAAGGTTTTATACAAAATGTTGTTTTGGATTCCCACGTCCAGTAATTTCCAAAGGAAGAGTCAACAGTTTCATGTCAGCAGTGAGGCATACTATAACTCGAAAATCTCCAAAAAATACTTACAATTTAAAAAGAAGTGAACATTCAAAGTATATTAATGATTACAATTCAGTGATTTTGTCGATGTGGAATGCAAATATGGATATCCAGTATGTTGCAGATAATTCCATTGCTGTTGCTCGCTATGTTACATCATACATAACAAAATCTGAAAAGACGGAGTGGAAAGAAACGTGGGAAGAAATTTCACAAGAGAAGACTCTTAGTAACAAATTGTACAACTTTAGTTTGAAGATGCTGTCCCATCGAGAGATTGGATCCTACGAATGTTCGGATCGGTTGACCTCTGCAAGTTTATATTCAAAGTCAAGAGGAATCATTTGGGTTAGTCTAGGTCTTGCTGCAACACGAAATCGAGTATTGAAATCTGTACAAGAAATTGAATATTTAGCATTAAATGAACCGGAAAGTACAGATATTGTTAAAACAAACATGTTGGACACGTACTATCTAAAAGAAGTCCCTATCTTGAAAACATACGTCTCTATGAAGTACTGCAATATTACAGCTTTAAGAGAAATATTATAGAAAATATAAATGAAGAAAAATATGCAGTGTTTGGTTCTGATGGATGTTTGGTGAAACATACTAAAGGAAATCTCATTAATCACAGGAAACTCAGTTGCGATACTCCAGATAAAAGGGAATTTTTCTATTTAGCACTTATGCAACTCTTCAAGCCTCGGCGTACTGAAATGGAATTACTTGGAGATTTTCAGTGCTATGAAGATTCTTTTAATGCATGTAAAGATAGCATTCAATGCATAGTTTTCCCAAATTATCTACAAATGTTGAATGAAGAAATTGAACAAGAAGCTACTATTGCAGCTGAGATTGCTGGAGACAGTTCTCAAGATAGTCAAAGTTCTGCTCCACTGAGTCAAGATCCACTAGGAGAACCAATTCTTGAAAATGAAGCAGCAATAGCCATGAGTGAAGTAGAAACAGCAATGCATCAAGCTCAACAGGATATTATGGAGTTGGGAAACTTGGAAGAACAACTAAATATAGAACAGATAGAAATATATCAGCAAGTTACACAACAGATAGACCATGGTTTACTTCATGAAAATAAAGAATGCAACTGCACATCATTTAAACCTATTCAAATGTATATCAGTGGTCAAGCTGGTACAGGAAAAAGTTTCTTAATTAAAGTTTTGACCAGTTATCTACATAAAACCACTGAATCACATTTATCTTGTGTTGTAACCGCTCCAACTGGGTTAGCAGCACGCAACATTAAAGGGATTACGTTACATTGTTTACTGATGCTACCAGTTGAACATGAAAACAAGTTGGAATATCACAAGCTATCTGAAGAAGCTTGTTATGAAGTTTCAAGAGTACTAAAGAAAATGAAACTTCTGATAATTGATGAGGTGAGCATGGTCTCAAACTTTATGCTTGCCTTTGTACATTTAAGAATGCAGCAAATTTTAAAAACAGATTATGATGTCTAATTTGGAGGAAAACATGCGATTGTATTCGGCGACCTACTGCAACTTACTCCTGTAAAAGGGCAACCAGTTTTTAAAACACTTGTGCATGAAGACACCAGGAAATCTTTGGGAAGTATTGGAAATGTCAACATTTGGTCATATTTTGAATATAAAGAACTTATTAAGAATATGCGACAGGCAAGTGATGAAGATTATGGAAGCATTCTTCAAGATATAAGAATTGGTGTATTGACAAAACATGGTAAAGAAGCTTTGCAAAGTCAGCTACTTACAAACTTGTTTCCAAATGAAAATGTTGCTCCGGAAATAATATACAAAAAAATTGGAGAAAAGAAATCTATAATTTGCCTAATGCCAACACTGCAAGAGTGTTCTACATTCAATCAAGAACTTTTGAAGTTGGAAAAACAACAAATAATTAAAATGGAAGCCATTGATAAAATAGAACACGAAGGAATTACTATTATTTTGTCAGAAAAATTAAAATCAAAATTAGATTCTTTGGAAAAATCTATATCTAAGACTGCTGGTTTCGAAAAGAATTTATATGTATGTGAAAACTGTCGGGTAATTTTACGACGTAATTTGGATGTGGAAAAAGGTTTAATAAATGGAGCAATGGGAAAAGTTGTTGATTTTGTTAATTATCCAATTAGAGATGGAATTGAATTTTTGAAGATTAAATTTGATCAGATTAAAGAGGTAAAACAGATTGGACGTTGTGCTCTTCGTTTTTTGCTTGTTAAAGACTTGTATGTTCGTAGAAAACAGTTTCCTCTTTCTTTAGCATATGCGGTGACCATTCATAAATCTCAAGGTTTAAGTGTAGACAGTGCTATGGTAAACATTGGAAGTACAGTGTTTAAAGAGGGCATGGCATATGTTGCATTGTCCCGAGTCAGAACTTTATCTGGATTGTATTTGATTGATTTTGATGAGAGAAAGATTAGTGCAGATGCAAATTGGGTAAGAGAGTACAATCGGTTAAGAAGACTGTATGCTCCCAACTTGGGTGAATATCCTGTATATGAAAAGCGTGTAGTATGTCAAAAACAAACATATGAGAAACTCTGTAGTGAGGTTGGAAATAAGAAAAAAATCAAGAGAATGTTGAGGCTCCAAACAAAAAGAAAATGGACACTGTTGATGATATTGTAGGATATCAGTTAGAAAATAGTTCAGGTACCAACTGCTATGCTAATGTAGTTGTGAACGTCATATTTTTTCTAGAAAATCTTCAACAACAAATTATGGAGAATCGAGAAAAAAGGTTTTGTTCTTTGTTGCATTATATTTTTGAAAAATTGACAACGTATAAAACGAAAATCCAAAGTGCTTCTGGCATTCGGCATCTTCTGGATATATGTTCTGGTTCTTCACAATTTACACTTAATGTACAGCAAGATGCTCAAGAATTTCTTATGTTTATGCTTGCAGTATTGGAAGATGAAGGAATAAAAATTGAAAATCTGTTTGGACTTCGTTACAGATGGGATCATAAATGTGAAGATTGTTCATTTTCTTCTACCACTGAAATAGACACTGAACGATTCATATATTTGACAATACCAGATTGCAAAACAGTGTCTTTTAACAAATTAGTAAAATCAGCTAATCAAAATATGGAATGTACTCAGTGCAAATCTGAAATGTTATCACATTATTTATAGAAAGATTTGGACAATATGTCATTTTAATGCTACAACGTTGTAGAGCAGATGGAAGAAAATTGGAAACTAAAATTAAAAATTTTGTGGCAAGTCAACTGTCAATTTCAGGAAGAACTTTCAAAGCAGTGGCAATTATTTTCCACGATGGACCTTCTACAACATCTGGACACTATACTGTGTATTTAAAGTGCAATAAAGGATGGCCACATTGAAATGATGCCCATTTGGAATTCAAATGTCGGTTGCCTAATGAATTACCGAATTCATATCTGATATTTTTGGTGACAAAGTTTTTAAAACATCATTCGGCCTATTGGGAAGATGTAAACTTCAATTAAGGAGTTTATTTTGGATATTTTCAATGCAAATGATTTCAGAAACATCATTCGGCCTATTGGGAAGATGTCAAAATTTCTGTTTGTATTTTCGTTTCGGTTCATTGATATTGTATTTAGAAAATTGTTTTTGAAAGAAGCAGTTCATATATTTGATCTTTGTATTATATGCAATGTTATTGAGGGTGTTTATTTTTGAAAATGTAAACAGATAGTTGAGTTTGTTGTAAATATTTTGAACACAGATTTGTTTTTTTAACAATCTTATTGATTGTATTTTTTTGCCCGCTGTTACATGATGATCAACATTGAAATCACTGTGCATGGTGAAATTCAATAGAATCTGAAAACAGCAAAAAAGGCAAACTGAATATGTTATGCAATTGTAAAATTATGTTGTTTTTTTCTTCTCTTTTACAGATACTAATTCTAAAGTTTGAAAATATTTTAAATTTAGATTATAATAAAACAACTGAAAAAATTGTTTCAATGAGTTTCATATCTACTTCAAAAAAGGTAAGATTAAGTAACCCAAGCACTGCTACAATCACCTGTGCACTACCCATGCAAAACTCTAATCACCTAGACACTACTCATTCACCCCTTCAATTACCCAGGTAGTACCCATGCACTGCTCCAATCACCCTGTCACTACCCATGCACTCCTCCAATCACCCAGCCAGTACCATGTACTTATCCAATCACTCCGCCAATACTCAAGCACTTATAAAGTCACCATGCACTATCCTTGCAGTCCTCTAATCACCCAGCCAGTACCATGTACTAATCCAATCACTCCGCCAATACCCAAGCACTTATAAATTCACCATGCACTATCCTTGCAGTCTTCTAATCATCCAGTCAGTACCCATGTACTCATGCAATGACCCAGGCACTAACCATGCACTGCTACAATCACCTGTGCACTACCCATGCAGTCCTCTAATCACCTAGACACTACACATTCACTCCTTCAATTACCCAGGTACTACCCATGCACTGCTCCAATCACCCGTGCACTACTCAATGCACTCCTACAATCACCCAGACACTACCATGTACTAATCCAATCACTCCGCCAATACCCAAGCACTTATAAATTCACTATGCACTATCCTTGCAGTACTCTAATCATCCAGTCAGTACCCATGTACTCATGCAATGACCCAAGCACTAACCATGCACTGCTACAATCACCTGTGCACTACCCATGCAGTCCTCTAATCACCTAGACACTACTCATTCACTCCTTCAATCACCCAGGTAGTACCCATGCACTCCAGCAATCACCCTGTCACTACCCATGCACTCCTCCAATCACCCAGCCACTACCATGTACCAATCCAATCACTCCACCAATACCCAAGCACTTATAAATTCACCATGCACTATCCTTGCAGTCTTCTAATCATCCAGTCAGTACCCATGTACTCATGCAATGACCCAGGCACTAACCATGCAGTGCTACAATCACCTGTGCACTACCCATGAAGTCCTCTAATCACCTAGACACTACTCATTCACTCCTTCAATTACCCAGGTACTACCCATGCACTCCAGGAATCCCCCTGTCACTACCCATGCACTCCTCCAATCACCCAGCCAGTACCATGTACTTATCCAATCACTCCGCCAATACCCAAGCACTTATAAAGTCACCATGCACTATCCTTGCAGTCCTCTAATCATCCAGTCAGTACCCATGTACTCATGCAATGACCAAGGGCACTAACCATGTATTCAACCAATCATCAAAACATTACTTATAAACTCATATAATTACCCAGGCATTAAGCATGCACTTGTAAAATCAACCAAGCAATACCCATGCACTTAGAAAATCATGCAGGCACTACACATGTACTCCTGCTATCACCCAGGCACTACCCAAGCACTGCTCCAATCACCCATGCACTACCCGTGCACTCCTCTAAACATCCACACACTACTCATTCACTCCTTCAATTTCCCAGCCAGTAGCCATGCACTTCTGCAATCACCCAGGCACTACACACGCACTCATGCAATCATCCAAGCATTACCCATACACTCATGCAAATACTCAAGCATTACCCATGAATTTTTCCAATCACCCATACATTACCTCTGCACTCATGCAATCACTCAGGCATTAACCATGAACTTATAAAATCACACAGACACTACTTATTCACTCCTTCTATTACCCAGGCAGTAGCCATGCAGTTCTCCAATCACCCAGGCACTACCCATGTACTTATGCAATCACTCAGACAGTACTATTGCACTCCACCATTCACTCAGGCACTACCTGTGCACTCATTCATTCTCTCAGGCACTACCCACACACTCATCCAATGACCCAGGCATTACTCTTGCAGTCATCCTTTTACTCAGGCACTACCTATGCACTGATCTAAGCACCCAGACATTACCCTTCCGCTCATGAAGTTACTCAGACACTATCCATGCACTCCTCAAATCACCCAGTCTGTGCCCCTGCGTAGTCTGTGCCCCTGCACTTATGCAATCACCCATGCACTCCCCATGCATTCCTGTAATCATCCCAGGGACTACTGATGCACTTGTACAATCACTCAGGCACTACTCATCCACTCATGCAATAACTCAGATACTATCCATGCATTTCTGCAATCATCCATGCACTACTCTCACACTCCTGTAATCACCCAGACAGTACTCATTCCCTCCTACAATTACCCAGCCAGTAGCCATAAACTCGTCCAATCATCCAGCCACTATCCATGCACTTATAAGATAACCATGCACTACTCTTGCACTCCTGCAATCACCCAGGCATAACCCATGCACTTGTCCAAACACCCAGGCATTACCTATACACTCATGCAATCACTCAGCCACTACCCATACACTTATAAAAACATGCAGGCAGTAAACATGCAGTCTTCCAATCATCCAAACATTACCCCTGCACTCATGCAATCACCCAGCCACTGTCCACACTCTTTTTCAATCAGTCACACAGTACCCATGCACTCTTCCAATCACAAAAGACTACCCATGCACTCATGTAATCATGCAGGCACTACCCATATACTACTTCAATCACTCAGCCAGTACCCATGCACTCCTCCAATCACTCAGACATTATGTCTCCACTGACGCAATCACCTAGGCATTACCCATGCACTTCTTCAATCACTCCAGCTGTACCCATGCACTCCTCCAATCACACAAACATTACCTGTACAGTCATACAATCACCCAGACATTACCCACGCAGTCATGCAATTACCCAGGCACTAGCCATGCACTCTTCCAATTACCCAGACATTACCTCTGCACTCATGCAATCACCCAGGCAGTACACATACACTACTTCAATCACTCAGGCAATACCCATGCACTTGTCCAAACACCCAGGCATTACCCATACACTCATGCAATCACTCAGCCACTACCCATGCACTCATGCAATCACCCAGGCAGTACTCATGCACTCCTCCAATTACCCAGCTATTATCCATGAACTCATTCAATCACGTTGCCACTACCCAAACATTCATAAAATAACCATGCACTAGACTTGCATTTCTCCAATCACCCACACAGTGTCCATACTCTCATGCAATCACTCAGGTAATTTTTCTTTTTTAACCAGTAGATGTGGTTCCGTAAGAACCATTTTTTAAATGTTTTTTTCGGAACAATTTCAAAAAGAAATTGTATTTTTTAAACCTTTTTTTACTTTTTTTGTGTGTTTTTGATTTTTAAAAGAACAGACAAAAATGAAGAACAACAAACGATCTCTTTAACAAAAAGAAAAGCACATTATAAAAAAAAGAATTAGCATTCATGTGCTTTTAGAGCAGCAGTGATGACATCCACACATTGCTTTCCAATGCAAAGTCTGGTGTCGCACTTTTTGCAACTTATTGCAGCGTCTAAAAGTTCTGGCACAATGTGGGGCCTTGGAGCAGGTGGAAGTTGCTGTGTTGAAGTGGAAGGAGCATTAGGGTCTTGTTCTGCAGCAGCATTCAATTCTCTCCTCCTCTCCTCTCTTGCCAGGTGAACTGGGTGCAGAGTCTCTAGATGTTTCTTCATGCTGCTGGTACCGCATGAATACTTCTTGTCTGACCCTCTAGACAATATTCTTTGGCAAATGGTACACGTCACTTTCCGGGCGTTAACCTTCTTCTCGCCCTCCGGAACAGAGAAGAAGGCCCAGGCAATGCTCCCCTTCCTCTTTCTGCTACGCTCCACAATTTCTTCTTCCTCTTCAATGACCAAGGGATCAATGGGAACTAGACTGGAAGCCATTGTTCTTAATAAAAAATAAGGAGAAACACAAAAAATGTATAAAGGCAAAGAGAAGCAGCAAACAGGTCTTCTCTCTATCAAAGTCAAATAGTAAGGGGAATATCAGAAGGATGGATCCTCCCTCTTCCAGAATGAAAATGATTTAAACCAATCAGATTTCTTTTTTCTGCTGACATGAAGTCGCGTATGGTGCGCGCACCCGTCACGCACCCATCGCGCACCGGTAAAATATTGTATACATGATTATACACTATAAATAAAAATTTCTATAATATTTAATAAGTATATTAGCAAAACTGTTTACTCTGATATCATATTCTAACTTTCAATAGTAATTTTTTTAAGTTTGGAAATACGCCGAAGTCACGACCCCGGCGCGATCACGGCGCGACCCCAGAAATAAGTGCGGGGAGGGGTCGCGCACCCTACGCGCATACGTCGCGCAGACGGCAAATTTCAGATCGTTCAGAGTATACTGAAAAAAATAGTTTATAAATACTTTTGTAAATAAAATTAGACAAACACTTAAAGCAAAACTTTTATTGATAATTTCTTTAAAGATATTTCATACTTTTCAAATTACGCCGAGGTCGCGACCCCAGCGCGACTTCTAAAATGCGCGCCAGCAGGATGCGCGCAGCCATCGTGTAGGGTGCGAGACTTTTTTGTAATAATTAAAAAAGAAAAAAAGAAAGAATGAATATAGTTTTCCTAACTATAAATTTTTCTCAACTTTTGTTTAATATATATATATATATATATATATATATATATATGTAGTCAATAAAAAAACATAGGATTGAGGCACATTATACTTAGAAATTAGCATTTAAAAGACCTTTGAAATTCACTGAAAAAACCATAGGTTTCAGGGACGTTATAGTTAGAAATTAGCATTAAAAAAACCTTTGAAATTCACTGAAAAAACCATAGGTTTCAGGGACGTTATAGTTAGAAATTAGCATTTAAAAAACCTTTGATATTCACTGAAAAAACCACGGGTTTCAGGGACGTTATAGTTAGTTGGACATTTCACTCGTACAAAACCAGAGAAATTCGGCCGTTATAGTTAGTTCAGCTAACAATAACTCACGCCCCCGCAATGCACTGCTGATGACGTCACATATTACATCATGCATGACATGGTCAGTGACATCACTGATGACATCTCAAATGACATCACTGATGACATCACTGATGACATCATCCACGTGAAAATCTGATGCACCTCCTCACACCCTAATATAACCTTTGATATACCCATTCTAAAATACTGACTACCATTTTCGAAACCATAGACACACCAATACCAGTTACTACATACCCACTCAGTGATTCCTAGGTCTACACACACATCCACTCATTCACCCATACAGTCACTCATACATGCAGTCACTCATCAATACAACACTATCATATGCACTCATACACCTATACAGACCCTCACACACCACCACTCATCCAGAGTTACTCACACACCTAGTCAGTCATGCAAAGAATCAATCACATTTCCATTTACTCACCTATACAGTTATACACACACCACCTCACTTATTCATACAGATACTAACACATACTTACTCTCTTATACAATCACTGATACAAGTACACATTCATCCATACAGCCACTCTCACAATGACCGACTCTCACGTATAGTCATTTATATACTCCAACTCTCACATACACTACCTTTTACACATGTAGTTACTTGGACATGTACCACTGAGACATCCATTCACTCACCAACACACCCATACACACACTCTCCCACCCATACAGCTGTTTCCACATGCACTCTTGAACCCATACACCCAGTGAATCAACCACTCACATATCTATGCACAGAGTCACACACCTCCCACCCATCCACACAGACACTCGGGCACCCATACAGATACTCAGATAACCAATCAATAACCCATATACATACTCATGTAGCTACTCACCAACCGATGCAGCCACTTACACACCAACTGACAGACTGATACCGACATTTACACAGTTTAGTCACTAACCCATGCATTCAGTAAGACACGTTTAATCACTCACTTATACAGTCAGTCATGCACCTACTAAATCATCCATTCAGACACTCATACACACACTCATTCTTCAATACACCTTGGCGCATATATATATATATATATATATATATCCAAAATTGTTCCAAGTAAAACGCACTCTCAAAGTCTTGCATGCTTCTACCCCCTGGACGTGATCAATAATAGTATATAATGAATTTACGTCCAGGGTGATGAGAAAATAGTTATCTTCCCAAACAAGACCTTCTATTTTATTAAGAAAGTCTTTGGTATCTTTCACATAAGATGGTAGACCAACAATATATTCTTTCAAAAATTGATCGACATATTTAGAAATGTTTTCAAGAACATTGCCTATAGAAGAAACTATAGGCCTCCCAGGAGGGATAGTAGGGTGTTTATGGATAACTCGTAGTCCGTTTCCCATGTTCAGGTCAATTCAGCACGCTCGTATCGCCTCGTGTAACAAGGAGGAGTGACTCGAATCGAGTTATAAATGAATGTAATTTGTGTATTTACACAACTGAAGAGATATTTCATGCGGTGTAGAATGTACAGTAACAAGTGCCATTACATAAAGTTGTATTGATGTATTTATTTTCACGTTACAAAATGGCCGACAGTTTACAACACAGGTAGAGTGTAATTTGTAGTCCCATGTCTATTACCATGATTGTTTTAAATGCACGCTCTTGTTTGCCATACTTTTCGTGTGATCAAGACAGTAATTGTCGAAACGCGTAACGAGCAATAAATGAGCTTCCTGCTTGGCATCCAAGACTTTGAGAGTGCGTTTTACTTGGAACAATTTTGGATATTAATAGCCGGTTTTGGGTTTTCCGGCAGCACGCACCACCTAACAATGGGCTCGTTCCCAGAATTACCCTTCTTCGTGGATCTGAATATATATATACAAGACCACATTATGCGCCCAACGAAATGTCAGCCGGAAAAACAATTCCTATTTTCAACTAATGAGAAAATTGCAAGCACATGATAACATCATTGTGAGACAATCTGATAAAGGGGGTAATGTGGTCTTATGGCCAAGAGACATGTATATGGAGGAAGCTATGTCCCAGCTTAATGACAAAGACTGTTATCGGAGAAGTAATATGCAATGTGTCAGGCAGGCTCAAAATAACTATTATACTAAACTTTTAGCATGGAAAAGTGGAGGTTTAATTAGCTTAGATGAGTTTAAGTTTTTAAAAATGATCACCCCACAATGCCATCTTTATATTTTATTCCAAAAATTCACAAGTGTAGAGATAAACCGCCTGGCAGACCCATTATATCTGCATGCAATAGTCTCATGGAAAAAACTTCCAAATTTGTCGATTATTTTTTTACAGAGCTTTGTACGTGCGTTACCTTCCTATTACAAGACACAAGTGATTTTTGCGTAAGTTAAAGGAGGTTAAATGGGATTCAGAGTGTATTTTAATAACATTAGACGCCACGTCACTATATACTAGCATAAGGCATAAAAGCCATCGAGCATTTTTTGAACAAACGACCAATGAGCCTGTATATGCATAATAAGATGCTAGTCGATATGATAGTGACTTGTCTGGAAAATAATTTTTTCCTATTTAATAATCAAGTATACCAGCAAACCAGAGGTGTTGCGATGGGGGCTTGCTTCTCCCCAAGTTATGCCTGTTTACACATGGGGCTTTGGGAGGAGCAGGTCCTATCCAACACCTTTGCTGAAGTTATGAACCAACACATAGGTTGCTGGTATAGATATATTGATGATCTATTCCTAATCTGGAGAGGCCCTGAAGATCTGGTACTCCAGTTTATTGAGCAGATCAATTCTAATAACCTCAACTTACATTTCACTGCGACCATAAGTAAAGATAGGGTTTACTTTTTAGATGTTGAGGTGTTTATTGGGGAAGGAAAAGTGGAATCCAAATTACACAGGAAACCCACGGCTGGGAATACTGTGTTACATGCTACCAGCCATCACCCTAGACACCTCATCCAGAGCATACCCTATGGTGAGATGCTGCGTATTAAACGCATTTGCAGCACCTCGGATGAATGTTATCTAGCCCAACAAGAGAGTAGGGACAGATTCCTGGCTAGGGGTTATACAGCCCGGACTATAGATACTGCCATTGCCAAAACCAATAATGTTACAAGGGAAGACACTCTTGCAGTTAAACCCTCTATTCAGAGCGATGACAATATATCTTTAGATCAGACTACGCGTATGATCCTTACATTTAACTCTCAGCATGGGCAAATTCGAAAAATCCTTAACAACAATTGGGCATTGGTACGCAATGATCCAATATTAGGAGAGTCAACTTCTAAAACCCCAGATATCACATTTAGAAAGGCAAGATCTATGAGTGACATGTTAGTAAAAGGCTGCCCAGAAGTGATAACACCTAAAAACTGGCTATCCTCTCGTAGGGGTTTTGTGAAATGTCCATCATGTAAGGCATGCAAATATGCAGTCAGTACTACTTCATATACTTGTCCTTTTAGAACAGAGGCTGTACTGATTACTAAATTTCTGACATGCAAAACGGAATATGCAGTGTATGTGCTGGAGTGTCCCTGTGGCCTGCGGTATGTGGGGAGCACTAAGCTGCAGGTCCACAAGAGGATACTCCAGCACATCAGGGCTATCAACAATTATGATCCCCTGTACCCCGTTGCTAGGCATTTTAAGGATGTTCATAACCAGAATTCAGCTCTTTTGAAATATTTTGTGGTGGACGCAGTCTTACCATTGAGAAGGGGTGGTGAATCACTCCTCCGGTCATTAGAGACAAGATATATTTTAGAACTGGACAGTAAGGTTCCTTCTGGCATGAACTCGAGTGAAGATTTCTATACTTGCCTGTAATCATATGTTGCCCTCTCTTTCTCCTTTGGAGTATGATGAAAATGCTGTTACTTGTTTACATTTTATCAATATGCTGCTTCCAGTTTTTAACCTTGTTGAATGTTTTGCACTTTGCACTTTATTAGGTGGCACTGTAAGGAAAGTTACATTTAGCACTAGCACTTTATAGGATTGCATAGAAACATGGTCGATGCCCACTTAGGGCTTTATTCAGCTTTCAGCTATACAAGATTCATGCTAATAGATGGCTTATTATGGTTTATAACGGAATCCACCCTATATCGTAATACAGATGTAGGGTATGGAAGGTTCATGATCAATATCAATTTATTTAATTTGGTGTTTTTATGACCTTTTTAAATCTTTGCCCGTTATTCATATAATTTTGTATGATAATATTGTGCGTTTATAGGTGCTTTTAAATGAATTTAGTTTTAAGTATTCACATTGTGTGTATAAAGGTACATATATTTATATATTGTATATTCTGTGTATTTATATATTTATATTTATATATTTCTATGTTGGTATGTTTATTTAAATTACCATGTGCAATGTCAAATATATAAACCATTATTAGGGCAGGTTGTAAGAAGTTAAACTTGCTAAAAGAAAGACCTGAGATTTAATGTTTCTTCTATGTTTACCTGTCATGTGACAGGCCACGAGTATTTGCACTAGGCACTTTAAAAAGGTATGGCACTTCGCAGCGCGTTATGTGAACAAGACCTCTGGAAGGTCGAAACGCGTCGTGGCGGTGGTGCGGGGCATCTAAAATAAAATAATTTCACTAAGCACCAAGTAAAGGGTCCGGTTTCGTCTTTTCCCTGCGGACTGGATGTTGTTGGCGAACTCCATTCGATATATATATATATATATATATATATATATATAAAAACATATTTAAGCTTTACAGAAACACTCAGTCACTGGATGATGTCATCAGTGATGTAATTTGAGATGTCATCAGTGATGTCACTGACCATGTCATGAATGATGTAATATGTGACGTCATCAGCAGTGCATTGCGGGGGCGTGAGTTATAGTTAGCTGAACTAACTATAACGGCCGAATTTCTCTGGTTTTGTACGAATGAAATGTACAACTAACTATAACGTCCCTGAAACCTGTGGTTTTTTAGTATATATATATATATATATTTGTGCATTAGAATGTGGTGACTTACTGCGTTAGCAATATTTCCCAAGGTCATGACCCCACATACCTAAATCCTTCCGTGTGAGGTGCCTGTTTCAAACCCAGCACGTGTTGCCAAAAGGCGCATCAGGGGACACGCTGTCTTTTTCATCAACCATGGAATGTGAATTTGCAGGTCTGTGGATGTCCCAACCTAAGTGCACGCAAGCGGAAGATATGGAGGCCAACCCCTCTTCCTCTACGAGTCTACTCAATCCCCGTACTAAGCTCCAGATTTCTGAAGGTGCCACGTGCAGAGGAAATTGGGGGTGGAGAGATAGAGACTGGCTCCTGCAGATGGTTGGTTGGAAGACCCAGGCTGGGATGACAAGAACAAAGATTATGGCACAGAGTCTTAGAAAATAATCAGGGAACAGTGACATCCCCACATGGAGGGAGGGAAGGGCCCAATAAGCAGGGGAAGCACTGTAACAATGCACTCTGTACTTATCCGGGTATTTCAGCCTCTTGCTTACCCGGTACAAAGTGCAGGTGAACTGGGACTAGCCCAAAGCATAGCTGTAATCCTGTCCAAGAGCCGAATTAGGATATGAGAACAGAGCAGCTCCGGTGAGGAGGAATTCTACAAGACCAAGCACACTGGAGATTTAGGAACTGGGGGAACCAAGGAGGGAGAAAGCAACAAAGATGACTAGAAGGAAGGCCAAGTGTACCTGTAGTGTAAGCAAGAGTTGCAACAACCACTGTTGCAATACGCATGTATATACACGTGGTAGGTCCTTTGACTAACTTTGTCTCTATTACCTTGGAAATGGTACTTGCTATGGCGGGCTCCAGTTTCGCACCTGTAGTGTAACAGGTCTGTTTTGTCCTGGCCATATTTTTGCCCTGATTATGAGTCTGGCGCTACGAGGACCGCCAGACTCATGGAGGATCGGCAGTGGCCACCGCCGCACTGGTGCTCCGACCATCCCATTGTAAGTAGAGCGGTCAGGCCGCACGCATGCCTCCAGGGAACCAACATTTCCTGGCGGCGGTGCAGCGGCAGCAATATGCTTGGTGGGACCGCAGCGGTCCCGCCAAGCGTATTGTGAGTTTCCTCTCCACCACGGTTTTCATGATGGTTCCTCCTCCATGAAAACTGTGGCAGAGAGAAAACAAAGGGGGCCCTATAGGGCCCCCTTGTGCCTCTGGGCCCTTGGGTGCATGCAGGGGGGCACTACAACAGCGTTACGAAACCTCAAGAAGCACATACCACTGTATGAAAAGCACGCACCTGGCTACCAGTGGAACATAGAATGTAATGGAAGCCTTATACAAAGCAACCTTCCCAAAAACGTTCCTAAGAAAGAAGCATGGAAAAACGAAGCTCAGCACCCGGGGGCCACCCTATGAAATAATCTGGACATATCTCAGAGTTCATGTATACGTTTGATAGGACTCCCTAAACATTCCACAAGCAGAAAAGGTCCTTTCACCTATGTTACTGACTTCCCCACCCCCTCCACGGGAGCCACTGAACCAGTAGGTAGGAGGCCTCATAAAACCATCAATGGCTCTATAGGCACGAAGTGATTGACTTGAAGATGCATTGTGTTCCATCTGCGATTGGGGTACTGAGCACACATATGAAACTTCAAATTTTCAAGCTGTCGTTTAAAATTTTCTGTCACTTAGTTTGGACAACTGCAAAGTGCTTTTTGACGCTTTGCAGACATATATGTGTATGTATATTAGATATATATGTGTGTGTGTGTGTGTGTGTGTGTGTATATATATATTCACTGAAAAAAACTAAAGGTTAAAGGGACATTATATTTAGGTAAAAATGTCAGTTAAAACATACTGTGTAACTATAGCTCGCCCCCATGCACAGTCTTGTCATCAATGATGTCTTTTCAGATGTTGCAGTCATGCTATCAATGATGTCGTAGATCATGTCACGAGTGACGTAATATGCATGGTAATTAGCAGTGCATGGAGAGGGCAAAAGTTATAGTAATTTGAGATAATTATAACTGGTGAATTTTAGTGATTTTGTTAGTTTAAAATGATAAGTTTTAACTGGCATTTTCACCTAACTATAACATCTGTTTAACCTTTGTTTTTTTCAGTGAATTTCTAAGGTGTTCTTTTTAATGGAAAGTAAGATATTATTACCACACCTAACTATAATGTCACTTTAACCTTTGATTTTTTTTGTGTGAATTTCTAGTGTTTTCATAACGTAAAGTAATATTTTATTACTATATGTACTGCCAACCTTATGCTGCTCACAGCCTTTGGCTGTGCATGGTGAGGGTTGGCCCCAGGGCCTGGCCTGTGGCCAGGCCAGACATCCAACTACCCGCAGGCAGCCAACCCCACGTAGCTCCACGTCCTTCGGCCATGCGGCCAGGCCCTGCATCCAACCCCACACTGCACATAGCTTGTGTGCAGCAGGGGCTGAGTACAGGGTCTGATGCCCAAACTACTTCAGGCGCACATGATTGAATATGAGTAGTGTCATTTTAAGTATGGCAGACTTTGTAAAAGGCTCAGAACACTAAAATATAAAAGGTGGGCCTATTGCCTTTATGAACAGGTCAGAGTATCAACATATATAAAGCATATGTATTGTCTTTGGCAGTAAAGAACCAATAATTATAATGAAATGTATATTTCATTAATTCACACCGTTCAATGTTTAATAATAGTGATTGTCATTAAATAAAAATGTAACAAAGCTTTATTTTTAAAAAATCAACATGTCTGAGTCTTTTTTAAACATTTCTTAAGCTACAAGATGTGTCTATAGAACCGGCCACAAGGGGGCTGTGCACTCCAGCTGAAGAGCATAGAGCTGCAACTAGGGGGTGCTTTACAAATAAGGTAATTTCTCCTATGGTCATGGATTTAATGATTTTTTTTTAATGTCGCTGTGGGGCTGCTGCCCTCCCTACAGACCCCCACAACATCAACAAAATGCTTGGTGGTGCCCCCTGCTCCTTCTAGGGGCATCACCAAGCTTAAAAAAAGAGTTTAAAGAGCACTCGCAGGGAATTTTGGGGCGCTCCTTCAAAGAGCAGTGAATATTAAATGAGCCGCTCCTGCCTCTCGTTTGTTTATTTATTTACTTTTAACTTTTATTTTCAGTGCCCACCCAGGAAACCCTTTTTTATAATTATTGAGGAAGGTGTGTGAACCCACCTCCAAACCTTTACAGGCTCCGGAGATCCCATTCCCAAGTAAGGTCTCCTGTTATCTGCTCCAAATTTTGTCAGACTTCTGACAACTTCCAAGCTAAATCCAGTGTGCCAATGAATAATATCTCCTCATAAAACAACAGGTTTCAAACCATGCCATGACTGTAGAAAGCAGATGTTGGTCACAAGCATGCCCGAGGAGTATCTATGTTGTTTAGACTCAGGAAACAACTCCAAGTTGTGTGACAAATGCGCCCTCAGCCACACAAAGGTGATCTGGGACTGAGAAGCGAAGCTGTGTGTCGCCAAACGTAAGAGGATGTCGTGGCCCGCTAGTAAGTCCTGCTCCAAGTTGCAGGCACAGACTCAATCTCACTCCTTAGGCTTTTAACGTGAGAGGTCAACTTCCCTGCTGACGTACTCCGGTAAGTCCAAATCGAAACCAAAACGCAAACACAAAAAAAGGGAAGCGGGACTCAACCCCATCCCGCTACTCTGTTTCCAAAGAGAAGTCACAAGGGAATTGTGATGTCAATTGGTCTCCCTGTGAGTCCCTGGTCACAGAGTTGATTCTCAACTGGTGCGCTCTGAATTTCCTGGGTTATTGGCGATACTGCAGCAGATTGATGCCTTCAAGGAGACCATGCTAGGACTTTTGGCACACATCCAGCGCCATCTGGCATGCTTTGGGCCCCAAGGAACTGCAGGGACCTCCAGTCGGGTTCCTGTCAGCAGATTCATCCTCGGCACCATCAAGCCTCTAGGGGCCCATTCCAGGACCCATACCGACTGTGGTACAGACATCCACTTTGGCTCGAAGACCTGTGCCAAGCCCAGGGCCGGACTGGCCATACCGGGCACTGGGCGTTTCCCTGGTGGGCCAGAGGGGTGGGGGCCGGTTTTGTCACTGGGGCCCAGTTTTGCAGCAGAGCTGCAATATCGGCTCCCTGTAACAAAAGCGGGAGCGGTGCTTTTTACTAGCACCCTCCCCCCGATCCCAGGGCCATTCGAGCAGCAATCTGCCAGGGCAGCAATCTGCCTGGGCCTTCCCTCATCACACTGGCACAGGTGCCACTGGAGCTGGAACAGGATCCAGTGTAGATTCCGATGTCCGACACTGAATCGTCTTCAGCCCGATTTCAACCAATGTTGCTTTACAAGAGCACAAAAGTGCAACCGGTTGTCATTCCTGACTCAGAACCAGTGACTTTACCTGGGCGAACGTGCCAGCAGAGGCTACATTATCTTTTTGACTCTGATCTGAACATGGTACACCACCAGATGGACATCATGATAGTGGGGAGTGGATTAGGTTTCTCCCCTCTCAATGTACAGATGACATCTTTTACATGAGCTTACAATAGGTCAGTGTGCTTGATAACTCCACTGAAACAGGGTTTGAACTCCCACTTGGACCACCAACTGAAGCAGGAGCATCATTTGCAGTAGTGGTCCAACGGACAGCTGAGGTCCAGAATTTGTAGCCGCTTTCAATCGTTACAAAATGAATTTCTTTACAGAAATTTTGCAGCCTGGGTCAGCCACATCTGAGCCGATTTTCCCTTTTATTTATTTATTTATTTTGCATTTATAGAGCACCTGGTTACACCACTGGTGTGTCCCCGCGCTATTTACTCTATCAACAACTCTGAGAATCAGCACATCAGCAGACAAAGGCCGTCAGCTCGCCACTCATAATTGAACGAGGCCCTCACTGATACGTGATGGGCTCTTGGTCAAAGCAAGTTTCTGTCCACTAGTGAATAGGCAGGTAGCCAGTTGGCACAGACCGGTGCCTGGTGATGCTGATTTTCTCACTGTATATCCAACTCCAGTGAGTCATGTGGTTTAGGCTTCAAACAGCAAGGTGTGAACCCCAATCCATTCCCCATTACTTCTTCCAGTAGGGAGTCTGTAGGAAATTAGGGTCTGCTTCTTATGGTTACCCCCACTTTTTGCCTGATGTGATGCTGTTTTTGACTAGTCTGACTGGGATCCTGCTAATCAGGGCCCCAGTCTATCTGCTTTCTCCCTAAACTGTTGTTTTATGTACTTAGGTACACTCCAGATTGGATACTGGGGTACCCTTGTCGGTCCCTAGTATAAGGTACCCATGTACCCAGGGCATAGGTACCCCAGAGGCCTCCCATGGGCTGAAGCATGTATTATGCCACCCATGAGAGGCCATGCAAAATGGAACTACAAGCATGCCATTGCAGCCTGTGTAAGTTGGTGCATGCACCACTTACGACAGATATAGGTTTACAATATCTAAGGGTCACTGCACTTAAAACCTATAAGTCACCCCTATAGCAGGCCTTTGCAATCCTGAGGGCAGGGTGCTTGGTTCTAAGTGAGAGGGTGCCCCTGCATGAGCAGGACACCCCTGCAGCCTACGGAGTCCATTCTCCCGGGTTGTCAGTGTAGCAGCCATATACTAGTATAGAGGGGCATTATGCGACCGCGTGATGACCATCTCGAAAACAGCTGCAACAACCCTATCGTGTTTGGTGTCAAACATGTTGAAATCATACCCCCACACCGGTAACCGGTGTGGGTAGGTATGATTCCACCCACCAGGAAGGCCCTTCGTGGGCTCTCGGTGGTCCTGACACCAGCCTTCTAGCTACGGACAGCACAAAATGGTTGCTGACGACCAAACACACATTTCTGCCCTCCTGCTGCTGAGCCAAGCTCGAGAAGAGGAAGGCAGGACCATAGGCACCCTGTCACAGGGAGGTGTGACCACCTCCCAGACAGGGTTTAGTGTATTAAGGATGGGTGGGTGCGCTTGCCAGCGACTGAAAGTCTGCATGAGGGGCACATTTGGTGTCCCTGTGCATAGTCCACTTCAAACCAGTCCTGGGAGCCGTTGGTTCCCGCTCTGGCGCAAAACTGGACAAAGGACATGGGAGTAACCTCCCCCCTGTCCAGACCCTCCCCTGGGAGGGCCCCCTGAATGTTTCCAACCCTCTCCCGTGGGTACTTAAGGGCTTACCTGGCTGTAGGACCTTAGATTAGTCGTGGACAAGATTCAGAACTGAAACCACTGCACTTCGACCGTCTGGGCACTATGGAATTTGCTGTACTTCATTTGGGCCTGACTTCATCTCCCTCTCAGTCTGCTGCCTCGTCTGTGCCTGTGCACCATACAGGATCCGTGTAGGGCCTGTGGAGCATCCAAGACACCTGAAGATAATCTCCCTTGGAGTGAAGGAGTCACTCCCCTGCATTCGCAGGCACCGCAACACTGCTGACCGGTATGCTGATCCCGAGCTCCTACGGACTCCGAAGGGTTCAGCAACACAGGAGGTGGGTTCCTACGTCCCTCGAGGCCCGAGCTGCCCTCTAACTTAGTTTGAGGCCAGAATCCCTCGTGGGGGCTGCAATAGCCGATCCCCTGTGCACCGCGTACTTTTGAAAGGGCAGGTGCTTGTTGGCAATCCTGCAACAAGTGCATTAGGCTCCGAGTAGCCCCAACATCTGGCAACCTCTCCTGTAAAGATCTTCACCCACCTCGCACTGCGTGCTCCGTGGCCTATTGTTTTGTCAAGCTGCTCGAGGTCCTCTTGCGACTCCTGTGCCTCTGGCCTGTGGGTCCAATTGAGGGTCAACCTTGTTTTCCTTGGGCTCCCCTGATTCCTCGGGGCCTGCCCTGACTCCCCTGTGTGTGGTGAGTCTCCTGGACCTTGCTGGTCTGAACCGTACACTTCCCTCACCTCCTGCGTGGGTTGCCGTTGCCAAGGCTTGTTGGAGCTCCGGCCGGAAACCGACCCCTCAGTACTCGACATCCTTCGTGGGACAGCTCGTATCCAGCTCCTGGTTGTCCTCGACATCACCTGGTCCCCGCAGCTGCAGAGTCAAGGTCACCGTTAGCTATCCTGAAGCAACCGACATCGGTGGGCATTCGTCTACCGAGCCCCTGGTCACTCTCAAGTGACCCAGACTCTGTCCCCTCTGCTTTCAGGTACTCCTCAACAAGAATCCATGTTTGGATTCCAACAGACACTTTCTCCCCTCCAGCAGCGACTCTTTCTCGAAGTCCTCCATTGGGTTCGACGGTGGTATCTGACAACACTTCACACCTATGCACCCGGCTTCCCTGGGATAGGTAACTTGGGTACTTCGGTATCCACGGGTGGGGTGGCTCTCCAACCTTCTGTCTTCCACAGGGTTTCTTTGAAGTCCACAGGGAAGGGTCCTTAAACTTTAAAATTCCAACCTCCACTTATACGTAGACTTGTAAGGAGCACGCGGTAATGTTCTCACACTGCACACGCACTCCGTGGGGTCCCTAGCTACTCACCTTGGGTGGTTCCTTGGGGTCCTAGCAATTCTACGTTCTCTCGACATTGTCCTGACTCGAGTCGTGGTTCTTATACCACTTTTTTAGTATATGGTTTGGTCCCCCCCCTGGGGCCCACTGTGTATTTTTGATATTTACTGTCATTTCTTTGCTTAAGTATTGTGTGCTTTGTGTCTCTCTCTGTGTAGGAGATACTGTAACGTACTAGATAGTGTTAGATAATAAATACATATTTTAAAAACTACTGTGTGGTTCTCTTTTCATTTAATCTATACTATAAGATTGCATTCTGGTAAAACAAGCTGCTATACACTCCTTCAAGACTAAGCCTGAAGGCTGCTCTCCACAGCTACCACTTGGATAGCTTTCTAAGGTTGTCTGAGACCTCTTAAATCACCATAAGGGTTGTCTGGACTTGTGCAAGGTGCCCACTTTGGGCAGTGGTTCCGACACAGATTCAGACAGACCCTCCACCAGCTGCCAAGGTAATCAGGGCCAACGATATCAGGATACCCAACATTTTTTAGGGGAGGGCCATCACCTCCCCAACAGGGGTGGCGGCATAGAACAGAATTGGGAGCGACCTCGTGGTTGGAACAGGGGCAGAAAGAACCAGAGGGGCAACACACGAGTAAGGTTCTACCAACCAGAATCACACGGCGAAATCCAAACACGCAGACAAACATACAAATGGTGATGATTACCACTTCCACTCAGAATATGAGACCCTTGGACAACATGTTGGCAATACACACCTGGCATGACTCTCTCAGCTATTAGAGAGTTCACTACTCCAACGTTGAATCAGGCTCTGAATCTGGCGACCGAGCCCTCCGATACCTTACAAGCAACATATATGCCTACAGAGAGTCTTCTCCCTATTGAAAGGGAACCTATGACCCCTGAATCTGATCTGACCCTCCACATGGCCATTGAACCTCCTAACATTATCACTGTGCCTCCTGACACCGTGGTCACTTCCACTCTTGACCCAGTCATAAATCTATCCAACTATATGCTGTCAGAGGCTGAGAAACAGATTCTCTCCAAAGGATTGACATTTGTTCCCACGTCTCCCCCTGATGCCTTTAACATTAAACTGGAACTACAGAGATTTTTCAGGAAAATCAGACTTAAATACTACTTTTCCAACAGGGAGTACAACCCAGCTCCTGCAGCCACCACGTTTAGACCACCATCAACCTTTACACCGGGTGCTTATTTGATGAGTCAGAAGATTCTGGCATATGAACAGATTGTTCTCAAAGAAATCATGGATCTACTTAAAGATCGGAAATACATCAAGTATAACATCAGTAAGGAAGAAAGGTTGGCCCTGCAGTCACTAGGATCCAATGAGGCCATTGTCATCAAGGCTGCTGATAAAGGCGGCGCGGTGGTGGTGCAGAATACACCAGACTACGTGGATGAAATAGAACAGCAGCTGGGCATTAGAGAGAGATACCGCCCTACGCCGAAGGATCCTACACCGGAGATTAAGATCCTGATTGAAGACCTCACCAAAGAGGGGCTGGAACTAGGATTTTTGAGCCAACCAGAGTTTGACTTCCTCAACAAAAACACTATCTACACCCTACCGAAGGTGCATAAGCGTTTGGATAAACCACCAGGGAGACCTATCGTTTCAGGGTGTGGGTCACTCTTGGAACCCTTAAACCAATACATCGACTATTTCCTTCAACCATGGGTCACAGAAACCAAATCTTTCGCGAGAGATACGATGCACATCATCCAGTTACTTGAGGGCCAACCGTTTGATGCTGATACTCAACTCTTGGTGACCCTTGACGTCTCTTCCCTCTATACCAGCATACCTCTGGGGAAGGCCTTAGATGTGACCAGAGAAACCTTAGAAAAACGTCCTAGACCACACTGGATACCAACTGGATTTTTGGTATCACTCTTGGAAATTACAATGACAAGGAACTATTTCATCTTCAGGATCCATTATTACTATCAATGCAAAGGCGTCGCGATGGGGGCTGGATTCGCGGCCAGCCTAGCCAACCTCTTCATGGATGCATATGAAGATGAACATCTATATAATCTCAACAATCCCTTCATAGACCACATCGCTGTATGGAAGCGTTATATAGATGATGTGATGATGATATGGTCTGGCACTGCAAGCGACTTGACTAATTTCAAAGACTGGCTTAATAGCAGATCGAGTGATATCCAGTTCACTATGGCCTACAGCAGCGAAACCATTAATTTCCTGTACCTCACTTTTCAAGTTGAGGAAGGTTTACTTTTCACCGACCTCTACAGGAAACCAACAGAACGGAATACGTTACTTAAATATGACTCACACCACCCACGAAGCCTGAGAGACAACCTAACATACGGGCAATTCCTCGGGCTGAGGAGAAATTGTACACGCAGGGTGGATTTCTTTAAGGAGACAGAGACTCTCACTAATCGCCTTCGGGAGAGAGGGTACCCGATGGGATTGCTCAAGCGTGCTCGAAAACGAGCTTGGTACTGTCCCCGCGACCACCTCCTACAGGTGAAGCCTAAATCTACAGGGCCAGATAACATCGTTTGTGTAACTACATTCAACTCCAGGAGCAACGAGATCAAAAAGATCGTGAAAAAGTATTGGAATCTGGTGGCCAGTGAACTGGACATTACCGAAGATCCCATTTTTGCCTTCAAGAGAGGCAAAAATATCAAGGACAGTGTGGTCAAAGCCTATCTTGAACCACCCAAGCCACTTGACATTAGAGGCCAACTGGGTTTGCCCCCCATAACCGGACATCACAAATGCGGCCGCTGTAAGGCCTGTCCATTAACCATTGAGGGCACGACATTTACACACAAGAACAGAACATACAAGCTCCCATTATTCACAAACTGTAATAGCACTAATGTTGTCTATGCCATCCAATGCCCCTGTGACATGTTGTACATAGGACAGACCACTCAGAAGGTCAAGGCGAGAGTCCTACAACACATGAGTAGAGTGAGATGCAAGGTACAAGGTGCCCCTCTGGTTGAGCATTTTGGGACCCTGTACCACCCCCATGAAAGCCTACGATGGTGGGTGGTAGAGAAAATATGCGCACACCCCAGAGGTGGTTCACTTACCGCATCCCTTAACTTTAAAGAATGCAGGTGGACTCACTCTCTTAATACAGTTGGTGGGGGGCTTAATGAACTTGAGGAGACTTCGAACCAAATGGGCCAGTTATGATTGTACCCGTGGGCTTCATATATCTCGCACTCACTTGGTCCACATATACACTATCCTGACATGTGACCCCTCTTAGCTATCCTGCTAGTTTGTGCACTTTGACTCATATGCCTTCTTGACTTACGTGTGCCATGTTCGATTTTACTCTGATTCTGCTGACATGTGTGTGAACTAATGTGTGCATTTTGACCACTACGCCTCCTGTACCTGGATGGGTCATGGTTGATTTTACGACCAGCAGACATGTGTTTAAGATGTCTCCAGACTCCCTGTATTGGAACACGGATATGCGCCCTGGTGCAATCCTATAGACTGTCGTTTGTTTATTCCAAATGAGTGCTCTAACTTATAATACCATTGTCTAAGTGTTACATAACATGTACGTTCAACACCTGAACTGTCCTCTGTGTCACATGGTTGTGCATTCTTGCATTTTGCCCCCTTGTATCTGCTCCTTCCCTGTGATTGACTGTAACACCATTGTGTGAATGGCCTTTATATTGACCTGAAAGGCCATCTATTGATTATGCATGTATCATCTAAACACGAGTGTCTTCTTTTCATGATTCCTTCATTTTTTATGAAACTCCCCTTGTATCTGTGTATACACGCGGTTTCCGAGTTTTCAAGTTGCCTCGATATTGTACACTTTAGTGAATGTCCCTTACTCTCGCGGCTACCACTGTCACGGCAGACAGCATCCAGCTGCTGCCTGCAGCCATGCACGGCACCCACGTGCACGCTTCCCTGGGGGCTTTCACGGTATACTTAACCGGAAGCCTGTCAGTTGTTTCCGAGATTGTTGCGAAGCGCTCACATACTGCTAGGACACCCGCCTGGCTGCTCCTAAAGGATTTGATTTGTTCCTTTCCGACACGGCTGATTTATCGAAACAGCCCGTTCCTGTTGATCAAGGTAAGCCTTTGATGTGGGATCGCTTAGCCACGGCCCACCCGACTTGTATGTAGATAGTGATTGACATCTCCACATACGTTTTGCCCTTTCTAATGTAAATACCCACTTATCTTTAGATCTTCTAAGACTACCTCATTTCGCCCGTTCCGAGCTTTCCTGACTACTGCAGGTAAGACTCTCCCTGCTTCACTTTACCCATTCTCAGTTTTATTGTATATAGTGATGGGCATCTCCACACACGTTTTTGCCCCCTTTTTAACGTAACATACGCTTACCCTTAGATCTCCAAAGACGATTCCTATCGCCTGGTTAGAGTTTTCCTGCCATTTACAGATTCTTTGGCCGCCCTTAATTCCCGAAGGACGCCTGAGATTACCCCGACAGGGTGAGTCATTAGTGTATATCCGCCCTTGCTATGTTCTTCTTTTAATGGAACACACACTGATACACACTTCCATTGCCTTTAGGCTGTCTCCCCTTCCCATGTCCTGATGAAGACCCGCCTCGACATCTTAATAAAGCCTTGTCAGGGTCGAAACGTCGACGATTCCACATGGTTCAGACCTATCAAGTCTCTGGTTTCAAATCAATAAGCGACTGCTCTATCTGCCAGAGATATTGTTATCCTATTACTTTGACCATCTTCATTTTCTCTCCCTTGTAAAATTGTACATACTTTCACCCTGTATATATGACATGCACTACACTTTTTTCACTGAGCACTAAATGTCACCGTAGTACACATCACCTTATATTGTATCCTGTTCTGACAGCCTTGTTGACATTTTGCAAATATATATATATATGAATGCTTCAATTTATATAAATATTTCCCGTTGCAAATGCTTATCACTCAGTTCTTTTTGTCTTGTGTTCCATTATGCGTGCGTGCCTTTAAATCTTTGCTTTCGTTTACTTTGAACGTTTGATTTCATTCATTGTGTATAAAGCAATTACTCTTTGATTGATTTGTTGTCCACATAGCAATTGTGTATCCCCGACAGAACCATTGTAGTTTTGCACACTTTAATTAGTGGACATCATATACCAGGCCAGCTTCTCACAGAGTCCAAGAGGACTGAGGCATTTGGAAAAGGTATGTTCTCCCCTGCTTGTCTGGCACTGAGATCAGTCAATGCTGTTTGTTTATTGGGTTGCTACCACAAACCCTCCGGGAAATGACCAGTAAGATCTTGCTGGCTTTGTGATCCACCGACTGTCGCAGATGCATTCAACACGATTTTCTGGAGTTGTACAAACTTCTCCCATGGATATGACCTTTAATTTTCTTATGCCATTTTGGTGAAAAGGTTGATTCTGACTTGGGGCATGTTAGAGCCATGGTGTGCTCCATGAGTCTGTAGACCCCTGCCAAGCAGTTTCCACATCAGTTCACCTACCACTCAGGGTGGTTGGTGTATAGGCATCAACAATCGCCCCAACCACTACAGCAGTCACCACAATTACTTTCCATTTTTGGGGGTCGGGTATACCAGTTTTTCTCTATTTCTCTACCTTGATGCCTAGCTCCTAAAGGCAGGATCAACACAGTCAGTCGTAGACCACCTCCAAATGATGGCAGACCTCCTAATAGCATTGGGGTTCATTATCAATGAGCCGAAATAGTGCTGACACATAGAGGCTCCAATTTATTAGATCTATGATGGATATAGTGCAGTTCAAGGCCTTCCTTTCACTGAAACAAGTCCAGGACATTCGGGTAATGAGCCATATGTTTCACACTCGGTCCTGGATCTCAGTGAGAGCAGGTCTGATGCTTCTTGGCCTCCTACCCTCCTTCATCCTTCTTGTTGATTATATCAGGTGGCAAATGTGGGCTCTACAATGATATCTGAAGTTCCAGTAGGCCGAGTATCAAGGACATCTATTAGATGCCATCCAGATTTCAGAGGAGATGGTTCATGATATGCAATGGTGGCTGCTCAAATGCAATTGGTCCAATGGCAGGCCCCCTCCCCTTCCTCACTCAGAGCTGACAGTGGTAATAGATGTGTCACTACTGGATTGGGGAGGTCATCTCTGTGAGTTGAAGATCAGAGGACTCTAGTCTGCAACAGAAACCTGGATCCATATCAATCTGTTGGAGTTTGCCTTTTTTCTAGGTTTTTCCCCTATAAATTACAGCAGGTCTGATTTGCCAGGATCTATCTGGGTAAATCTGAGAGACCGTGATAATTATCATCACGTGTTTGCACAGGGATCTAAATTTAGTCCTTAACTTGTAATGAAGGCCTATATGTCATATCTCAGCTATAGGTAAGTAGGGAAATGGGGGTGCTAGCAGGAAATGATGTAGATGAATGGACAGGTTTTAAGATACATTATGTCGTCTGACAAGCTGGAAGCCTGTGACAGAAGTAGACCAGATTGTCTTTGTCATTAACTACAATAGCAATTCATTAAATGCCAAGAGAATCTAGATTTCATTAAAGACACGGAGGATAACACTATGCATTATTCCTGGGAATGGTGAAGTAGGCATCCTTTAGATCCAACTTCACAAGCCAGTTTTTTTCTAGCAATATGTCTCTCAAGAGATGGTCCCCCTCCCATCTTGAAGTGTCTGTAGACCAGGAATCTGCTGAGATCTCTGGGATTTATAACAGGTCTCAATTCTTTGTCTTTTTTCTCCACAAGGAAGAGTGTACTACTAAAAACTCTGCGATCCTAAGGAACTTCTACAATAGTGCACTTTTGTATCAAATAAGTCACTTCTTCTTCTCCCACCTTCTGTTGGTCTAAAGTAAGATTCAGTTCTCTTGGGCGGGAAAATTAAAATGGGACCTCTAGGAATTCATTTCTGAAGCCCTGAATGGTTTCCCGACCCAAGGATCTTGTGTAATTGACTCCTAAGCCGGGGAAAAAAACCTAAGGCGACCCCCCACTTTTTCCAGGGAAAAAGAAATAGGAGAAATGTTTGTACTCACTCTGAAAGTTGCTAGATCCCTGTCCATGTGATCTGAAGTCTCTCACACGATTGAATCATCCTCATTGGTGGTAAAATGATGGCGAGGCACCCGGCTTGTAACCTCTACCAAAGCCTCTTTGTCTGAAGCTGGGCCTCTGGGAAGCTCGGCCGGTAGAAAGGCCTCTTCTTCCGGCCTAACCAAAAACCCCTTGGTTGAAAACTTCTCTCATATTTGTTTGTGCTTTGTCCAAAGCCCTAAATGTGCCACATTTTTTCCTAGCGCCTTGATCATATCTCCCCAAAAAGAAGGCCTTTGGGGTTTTCCGAAGGTTCTTTATCTGCCATGTCATCTAATTTGGGGTTGATCTTAGTTAAAACAACTCTACGCTGCTCTGCATTAAGCCCAGCGTTGGCGTTCCCTAAGCGGATTAAAGCCCTTTGGCTCCAACCCCTAAGTAGTTTAATATCTACCGGGGTCCCGTTGCAATGGGCCTCTTCTGCCATGTCAATTATTCTGCCGAGGGGTCCTAAGATATCAGAAGGTGGTCATGGCAGGCCTTAAGGGCTCTTTTCATCCCTTTTCTAGGATCCCTTCTAAGCTTAAATAAAAAAGTTATACGTTTGGGATCCAGATTAGGTGTCAAACAAACTTTCTCCTGGATCACTGGTCCAGAGCATTCAGCTCTCAAGATGTTACGTGCCTCTTTCTCTAGGGAATTTCTTATCCACCTTCTAATGAATTTCCCTACATCATCTTGAGGCCACCATTTGGCACTTCTTGGGTGCCTGATGTTATATGGTGAGAACATCTCTTGACCAAAGGGGTCCATGATTATATCCCTAGAGGATGATGGGCTCTCCTCTTCAGTCAGGAGGCCTTTCATGTCCATAACACCCTGATCCAGGTCAAAGATGTATTCATCGAGTAATTCCTCATTTTGATGCCCTTAATCTTCCATGGCATATTCCTGTGCATCAATCTGTGCAGCCAGGATATGTGTGCCGCTTCGGACACCTTTTAAACGTGTGCCGTGTAATGCCCCCAAAACTTTTGAGGTGCTTTGCCCTCCCAATCTCTTCTAGGTGCTTAGACCTCCAATATGCTTTGAGGTACTTAGACCTCCAGCATGACTTAAGGTGCTTGGACCTCCTGAAAAGCTCATGGAAGATGCCTCTTCAGTGTTCCTAACTTTCTTTAACCTCTTGCCCCCTTTTTTACCGCACTCAGAGTTCCCCCTGAGGCAGATTCCAAGTCACAATCTTTATCAGAAACTAAGAATCTCTTATTGGAAATGACCTGCTGCAAGGTTTCGCGTACACAGGTGCGCATCTCCTGTTGTATATATTTTTTTATTTTATTAATTCCTCATTTATATTAGGAATGGGGGCATCAGGGCTATGAATTTCATTATCAGACATCTTAATAAAGGTATTTTTAACCTAACGTGTAATAAGATATATCTTTTGCTATCCCTTTTTTTTTTATTGTTGTGGCACCAAAAAAGTTTCAAGTTTTCTTAAAAACTCAAATAAATGTCTGAACAGGTACAAAACAGTATAAATTGCCTAAAAAGTGCCTTGTTTAACCCTAGCGTATGTGCGTATGCCCTTCTTTAAACAGCTGATCGTCAGAGGGAGCGCAACTGTCAGGAATTCCCTGACATTGCAGTGTCTCGAGCGATCAGCTGTCCAATTACCCAATAGCCATCTTAGATGGCAGTACATAGGGCGTCAGGTCGTGAATAGCCATCGCCTGATTCTTTCCTCTAACTCCTCGTCCCGACGGGTTGTGCTTTAACAGACGCATCGGGCGAAATACGAGAATGTGGCCTGAAAAGGATGGCTTATCGCAATTGCAGCAGCCAGAGAATATTTCCTCGACACGCCCGCAGCTATTGAGACATCAGGGAAGAGAAAGGTTCCGAAGGCGGGTAGCGCTTTTGTGGAAACTGTGTTTTCTTAGTTGATACCAAATGTCTAAATTTTCAGGCCCTTGCAAAGTTGACATAAAATCATCTGACAAATGCTTGTACTTTTCCATGGCACAGAAGTAACGCAAGGCTTGCTCAAGAAGTACACGAGAACAGCACAGGATGCGAGCTTAGCCGCAAGTGTTTCAGCACATCATATTTAGAAATAGTTCTGCTACGTTCTATGTTATTGCACATTATTTGTATGGAAAAGTACTAAGGCTAATACATTGTATTAGTGTGGAAAGTCCCAAAAGCTGTCACGTACTCAGCACACGTGGTCAGCAACAGCATATCTTGGACCATAAATGGTATAATGTAGCGTAGGCCTTCCCTGATTGGACAAATATTCAATGCTTAATTTGTGTTATATACATTATGACACTTTCCTCTGTGGTTTGTACCAATAAAAGTTGTCACAAACATCACCTCTTCGGACACTCAGCGGCTATGCGGACTGTCTCCGTGCTGCACGTATTTGTATAATCTTGTTTTCTATAATAAGTATTCTCTATCATATGTGCTGATTGCTATTATTTCAATTAGGCTTCTACACTTTCATCGTTATGAGAGCATGCTCCTCGCTGATAATTGAACACAAACAACGCCTGCGGAGGGGGCCACGAACACCTCACAGAGCCAATTAAAACCTACAAAGACGGCAACAGGTGAAGGAGCAGTCTGTGGTAAGCGGTTTAAAAGACACAAACATGTGTAAAATATAAAGATAACATTTTTTAAATAAGGAACAGCAATTAAAATACACAGAATGACAATTAAAGAGAGTAGGTTTCCGTAAATTGGAAACCAAGGTAATCTAATTGAATATTCTAAATATAAAGGATAAGAATTCAAAAGAAAGAAACAGATAATGGAGATATTTATTTGCTTGGAGCCGCATTTAAAAGAGGCAGACTGTTCTTAGTGCATGCCTATTATATGTCAGGAAGGTTCTGTTCTGGAATAGTTTTACTTTGTGATGTATTACTTTTAAGTGCTGCGTGGAGTGGCATTGAAGGGATAATGCATAATGGCAGCCTCCGGACTTGTAATGAAATCAGGTTATATTAAAGGGGAGGTACAGGAAAGCTGGATCAGGATATAGGAAAGGAGGAGACAAGCTAGAAGGTATAAAGAGTTGGAGAAAAAGGAATGTGAATGGAGTGGTTTTCCAGCCAAAGCTGAAAACCTACAGAGCAGAAAAGATTGCATTTTAAGGGGATATTCTTTGTTTGTCTGACTGGCAGGAAAGACGACCAACAGGAGGAGTAAATTTGTGAGGTAAAACAAACTCAAAGATGAAAGCAAAAACATAAAAATAGATGCATCCAAACCGAAAAATCTGAAATGATATTGAAAATGACTAGCTGTTAATAACTAAAAAGTATTTAACAAAACATTGAAGAAGAAGGGACCCTCAAATGATGGAAAGAACACGATGACAGGGTGCCAAGATTGTGTGCACAACTAGGTTTCTTTTGAATAACTGTTTTTGTGTTCATTGCATTCAAATAAGATTTCTTTTCTTCTGCTTCCCTGAAAACGTTAGGAAAGGTCTTTCATGTAACATCATAGAGGCATTTGGTGCTCGGAGAGTGCACAAAGATCACTGAAACACTTGCCAAGAAAATACAAAAGGCTCACTTTAAAAAAAAAACCTCCCATCTACACATATCCATAGAGGTCCCAAAGGGTCTAGCGCAGAAGAATCTGTCCTTCTGGAGACAGGAAACACAAGTGGGCTGATAAAGTGCAATAAGGAGAGGGAAGTTTTCACTAAATTTAGTAGGCAACAGAGGTGATGGTCTCCAGAGAGATGGTGGGCAGCACTTAGGGGCATATCTAGAAAGAATTCACACAGTAAGGATGCTGTGTTGGGTGAAAAGGAGAGAACAGAAAAGCACCATATTTACAAAGAAATGGTACAATTCTGCTCTCTATGCACTGACGCACCTTCTGCTGGCAAGCGCCAACCCAGGCACCCTTGTGCCATAGTGCAAGAGTGCCTGCGTAGTGATCAGGATAGTTTTGTGCGGGAAGTATGCAGCAGAGAGGAAATATGTAGAAGAAATATACAAATAACTCAAGCAGGTGCACCATTTTGGTGCAAACCCATGTCTACATCTCTTTGTAAATATGGGTTTGCATCAAAAAGCGTGGGTGGATGCACAGAATTGCCTCTACACCACCCATGGAACACCTACCTAGCGCAAAGTAATGGAAGGCAACGCAACACGCTGTGTTGCGTTACTTTTTTTTACAAAGCCATGCAAACTGACAATAGCATGGCTTTATAAATACCAAAAAATATTCTGCTTCTGGGCTGCATCAAAAAAGTGATGCAAACCCAACACAAAATCTTTGTAAATCTGGACTTTAATGAGGGCTAGAATGAGGATGAGGTTGTAGGAGGTCCAGTAGATGAAATTTCTTTGGCCTCACACTAAAGCAACAGAAGCATGTAACTGCAGCTAGAACTTTAAAGATCATCCGTGCGCTGAGAAACAATAGAACCTAAGTTGGGCCATGCAAAGTCTACGGTAGACTGCTTCAACCAAAGAGCTATGTTTGAGAAACGCTTGGAGTTCCTCAAAACAAAGTGACCGATTACTCACCAGCTAGACCCCCACAAACCAGGTTTCTGCTCCACAACAAATGTTGGAGTCCAAATGGCCTTAATTTGAGATTCCCAACCCATTCGTTCTCTCATTATTCAGATCAAGTTTAATATTTCTACGGCTCATGTTATCTCCTCCAAAGACACAGGTGGGAGCTGTGCTGGACTTCACTTCATGTCCTGGCATGTAAAGATTACTTTCTGGTATTTTTCAGAAACAAACTACTACAGTGCGAGTTAGTTTCTGGTTTTTCTCAGAAATAAACCTCAAGGGTGTTTCTGAAAAACAAAAATAAAATGTCTCTAGCATACCGCGAGTTTTCTCCAAATGAGCTATGACGTTGTATTTTGGGAGCCCATGTGTTTTAATTGACTTGTGTCTTCCCTGCTGCTCAGCTAGTATGAGTGTTAGAATGCCTGATTACCTCATGGAATGTTTGATGTGCCTGGCTTGTGTGTGGAGTGTCAGTTGATGGCAGGCAGGCTGAGCGGCAGGGAGGCTGCTCCTGGTGGGGTTACTTTCCATCTACCTATCTTCTTCTAATGAATTTAACCTGGAACTAAGCTTCAATAAATCTATCCTGTTTTGTAAACCTGGCTCATGGACTTTCTATTTACAACATTTTTTGGCGACGAGGGTGGGATCCTACAGCGTTGAGGAAAGAGACTGTGTTTAAAGGAGTTAAGGAACTACTGGAACTAAGGAATATACTAAACTGATTGCAAAAAGGAAAAGGAAACGGAACGGACATGCCCTGGTCAGCCTCACCAGTGTCCCTCATCATCTGGACAGCCTGAAGCCCAGGGTGTTTGACCTTCTACTGCTGGTTTTAGTGCAGCTACTGTTGTAGAGATTGCTGCAATCCTTGGAGGAGTTGCTCTTGCCCAGCTGTTCTTTCTACAGTCGAGGGACAAGCTGCTAATTTGGTTTGGCAGTAGAAACTGGTGCTTGGGAATTGGCACCAGCGACGTGTGCTAGGAAAACCAGCACCCCTGTGAAGCTTTACACTTGGAAAACTGGGCAGAGTCTGGTAGGAGTTTGACTGGTAGCTTGTTCAAGAATACAAGCGGACGCTATGTGTTAACTTGCCTGTTGCCCGTGAGGAACCAGAGGTGTCAGTGTGTCCTGACACGCTCGGGAAGTGTGTTGTTTCTTCCCTGCAAACACTTCGTGGGTCTGCGCTCACGAAGGTACTTTGAGCGAAGCATGTGACACGTCATGTATTTCAACATACAGGGGTCATTTTAAAGTGTTCTGGTGAAGACCGACACTCCTGGGAGCCGTTTTGCTGATTTTGGGAGGCAGATGATGCCTCTGAACCTGCGGCCCGTGTGAAGCTGGAAGTGTTCTGGGATTCAGGTGTTGGGTGACTTCGAGCAGATTTCATATGCCACCATTGGGCAGGTACTGTGTATTGGATCTTGACTTTTGGCGTTTTTTCACATTTTTTTTATAGCCGCGCTACAGTGGACAGTTCAACTGTCATGTTGTTTTAAAAACAGTGCGCGAGCCGGGTAATGCACTTAATGCTTACCTGCTTGCTTCGATGGTCACGAGGAGTTGCTCTGTGGCCATTCTGACGTCTGTGGGAGCTTAGCTGCTTCTACGACGCTCACAGCACTAACGTGCCGAGAGCCACCCGGTGCAGCATACGCTGCGTGCCGCCATTTTAGGATTGGCGTTCAAGATTTACTTGCATGTATTTCACTCCCGTCGTGGATACAGAAGTCACCATCTCCAGTATTCAGCCAGTAAGAGACCGACCAACCAGCCGACAGAAGTTGAAGAGCAGTGCTTCTGTGGTAGAGTCCAATCGAACTCGTCAGAAGTTTGCAAGTGCCAAAGCCATTTCTTCAGACATGTTCTTTGGGCGGGAGTCTGATGCGGAGTATGAAGCAAAGTCATGCCTTCAGCAGCTGTTTGGCAGTAACTCTATCAGCTCTGCAGATCTATTTGGAGAAGATGATGCGACTGATGGAGTTGGATCCCTCGGCAGGCATGTGTTTCCTGCTCTGAAACACATGGAAGACACTGGACTTTGGACACTGGTTTCACTTTGTGTCAGAACTTCGGGTGAGAGATCGCTCACCGCAGTAAGAGACTTTCTTTTTGTTCATTTGTTTTTATTGTTATACTGTTTTGTGGGGGTGGTTGCAGTGGTGTGTGAAGTTGTGGGAGCTAAGTGCCCCAGTTCTGGTTCATGGGGCGTTGAGTGCCCCAGTTATGTTCTACAGGGTGGTGTGTGCCCTGTTACGTGTAGGTTGTGGGGTGGTGAGTGCCCCAGTTCTTTTGTCTAGGGTGGTTAGTACCCTATTACGTTGAGGTTGTGGGGTGGTGAGTGCCCCAGTTCTGGTTTTGAAGGGTGTTGAGTACCCTGTTGTGTTGAGGCTGTGGGGTGGTGAGTGCCCCAGTTCTGGTCTTCAAGGGTGGTGTGTACCCTGTTACGTGTAGGTTGTGGGGCGTTAAGTGCTCCAGTTCTTTTCCGCAGGGTGGTGTGTACCTGTGTAGGTTGTGGTGGCGGTGAGTGTCCCAGTGCTGTTCCACAGGGTGGTGTGTACCCTGTTACGTGTAGGTTGTGGGGCGGTGAGTGTCCCAGTGCTGTTCCACAGGGTGGTGTGTACCCTGTTACGTGTTGGTTATGGGGCGGGGTTTGCCCCAGTTCTGTTCCACCGCTCCGGGCGGTCTTGTGTGTTGTGGGTTTTTCCCAAGGGAGGGGGATGGGGTTAATATCAATGTCTTTATTTTTGAGACTGCAATGTAAATGATTTCCTTTGCAATGTAAATGCTTTTCTTTCAGAATGCATTGTATATATTGTTGTTTGTGTTTGCTTCCTTCACTTCTGCATTTTGTTTCCCTAAGGAAGGGGGATATGTTATAAAATATATAATTGACTTGTGTCTTCCCTGCTGCTCAGCTAGTATGAGTGTTAGAATGCCTGATTACCTCATGGAATGTTTGATGTGCCTGGCTTGTGTGTGGAGTGTCAGTTGATGGCAGGCAGGCTGAGCGGCAGGGAGGCTGCTCCTGGTGGGGTTACTTTCCATCTACCTATCTTCTTCTAATGAACTTAACCTGGAACTAAGCTTCAATAAATCTATCCTATTTTGTAAACCTGGCTCATGGACTTTCTATTTACAACACCATGCCTTACAGGTCTGTCACAGGCAGGTGAAAAAACTGTGTTGGAAAGCTTGTCCTAAATTGGTGGTCCTAAAATGCTGCTACTCCGGTGGGATATGAAACCTGACAATGTTTATGGGTTTTGGGAAACCCTGCAATTTTCACTCACTTACCTCCTTCCGTGCCCAGTGTCACAGAATAGACACACAGTTCAGGGTCGGACTGGAACAGAAATAAGGCCTGGGAAGAAAAATAAAAGTCGCCCATGTTAGCGAATCAGAAAGCTACAAATGTTGCACATACTTGCAAATCGGGGCAGTTTTGAACTAGTAAGTCACGCCACATAGGTGTTTTGAAGGACATCTAAGACCGTGCATTTGTGCGTGCTGCAGGCAATGTTTGTGATATAGTCAGTGAAATCAACAATAAAAACTGGCCCATAAATAAGGCCCACAAAGCACCAGAAAAACAGCCCACACACACTGACCTGCCAGACCACCCCTTCTGGCACTGTCAGATTGCCTTTAGGCCAGTCTGATCCTGACACATCTTATCTGTCATACACTGTCAGTGTCACTGGACAGACAAACCCAAGGCTTACTTTTATTGTATGAAATTGCAGCATTTCTATAGCACTTCGCACCCTTCACAAAGCAGTGAAGCGCTGATCTGCATCAGTTGCCTGAGCGGCCTTCCAGGGTGTTTGGTTGGAATGATGGATGGGAGACTTAAGTAACAGACAGAACCAAGGCACACCTGTCCTACCCACCCAACAGAGAGACGTTTTACCTTTCACACACTGTGAGTGCTCCTCGAAGGGCAAAAGACAAGCCTTCCAAGCACTTGCCAACTCCTTGGCCTAGACACAAGATTTACCAGTCACACAAAGCATGAAAAATGTACATTATTTTTCAGCTGCTTAATGCAAGTGGTAAATGTATGGGGGGGCTGTGCGAAGTGGTAGTAGAGGGGGTGTGAGAAATAAAGAAGGATGGGGTAAATGCAGTCTGGCAGGAGGACCCAGAATCAAAAACTGATGGACGAGGCTTGGCAACTGCAGCAAAGCCTAATGCGAATTTACCAGACCGAGTTACCGCCAGACAGAGTTTCCGCCTGAGTAAATCTGGTCCAACATCCTGGAGAAACAGGTGCAGGGACACCGGGCCACTCATGATCAGGAGGGGTGGAATTCTATACGGTAATTGTGCTTCATCTGACTCAGAATAAGGCCTACCTACCACAACCCACCATTTCCAGAGGATGGAAACACTACGCCGCCATCAGATACCCACTGTCAGTGAAACTGGACAAACACAAATCTTACTTGTGCCATTGGAGAGACACAAACAGTCCTATGTATCAGTAATAGGACTGCGCACACATCCACCATGCTCACAGTCAGTGCCGCCGGGACATCTGTCCCAATACAATTTGAAAGATGCTCTCTCTTCTGGTAATGCGCATTTCATCATGAGGTGAAAATGAACTCCAGTTGTAGTGCCCGCGATGCGCGAAACCAGAGACTGACAAATACAACTGCTGCACGCACAAATTGTCTTATCGAACACCATCTGACAGCCGAGCGGTGGAGCAGCCAATGTTTAAGGGACACATCGGCGTGCAGACTGCAGCACTGGGCAGGTGCATGGGTAAACACAAGCATCGGGTGTGTCCTGTGCACACAGCGCTCTTCTAGAAACATGAATAGGCGCAGGTGTGCAACTCACTTCGCACATACACAGGGCGGGGCGGTGGGGGGTGGCCCGGGTAGGGCAGTGCTGCTGTTCACACGGCGCTGCTGATTCAGAGATAGGTCTGGGCCCAGAGGTGGGTCCACGGCCTGACAGGATCAGGATGTCCGGGACTGAAGGCTGACGCTGGCTTCTGGACAGCAGAGAGTATAAATCCGCAGCGTGCCTGTGCTCGGTCTCCAGTAGTCGACACACTGGGACAGGTTGCCCTCTGCACTGAGCAGCGCCCCGAACATCGCAGGTAAGAGTGGTGCCTGGTCAAGGGCGCCCGCGGGGTAGGACGGATCACCGAGTTGAGGGTTCGCTGCATAGGAGTGTGCATAGCCTAAGATTCACAGGATCGGACAGGGCAAGCCTCGCGATCATATTTTCTATGAAAAGCGCATATTTCATAATGGGGCGTCGAGTCTGGAATTACCCACCGAATTTGGGCTTAAACAAAGATTGTATCCATTTCTTGCAGGTGTTTTCTGCAGTGGCATGATGCAAAATGACCCCCTTCCCCCCGTAGATTGGAGAGAAGCGCCCCCCCCTCCAAACACTCGTAACTCTGGAATATTCATAGGCCTTGAGCTGACTGGGGGGCTTTGGATAGTGGGGGTGGACTTGCGCTGCCCGGACCTGCGCAATGCCCAGGGTGCTTGCAGGCCTATTGGTGTCCTCTTGTCTCTCTGCCTGTGCGTCCGTCCTGACAGAAAGTACATCGAAGCATCAGTGAACGAAATAACAAATGTAGCCAGAGCGAGGGACAGTAGAGGTAGCTTTGAACTTGGTCAACGACATCACTGGCACTGACTGACTGAGGTACCAATTCGTTGTGATAGCAGCTCTGCCGCCTCGGCAGAGTTGGGACTATGAGGGAGCAGCTACGTAGGGAGTCGGGCAGCCACCCTCAGCAGGGGCCACTCCTGTTCTCGGCTACAGCGGGAGGTGGCCTCGCGCTGCAGATCTTCGTGCCTCTGTAGCGGCAGACGGGCGCGTGCGCAGAGGGTCTGAAGCAAGGCCCGCTGTGACAAAGGGTAAGAAACCATGGGATCAGCCAGGCGTACATAGAGATGTGCCCGAGGTCCACACAAACTATTTCAAAGAGCTTTCTCCCTATTTAAAACCTAAATTCAACCAGAGTAATTTTATGCATTGTGTTTCATTATTTTTGCACTCATATTGACATTTTAATGCGGTAGCGACCGGCATGGATCGGGGGTGGAGTAAGGGGATATTTAAATAAAAGAAAAAAACTTACCTTACCACCTCGTCTCTCCGTCATCGGGAATGAAACAGGAAGCAGGCAGCCAGGCTCCCCTGACCAATCACAATGCTGTGCTCAGTGGCGGTTGCTCCCAAATAGCATTAGTGGGGTGTGGAGGGGGGTTGTAAAAAAATAAAAACACTTACCTGCCGGCTGGCTGGCCGGCCGACTGACCAGCCGCCGCCTCTCCTCGGTCAACTGCATCCTCTTCCTTCGTTCTGCTTAACAGGAAGCAGGAACAGGAAGTGCCCACCCAGGCTCCTCTGACCAATCACAACGCTGCAATGCAGCGTTATGATTGGTCTGAGCGCCGTAGTTCGGCGCTCAGCCAGGTAATGGGGGCCTGGGCATGTTCTTCACCCAGGCTGTACTGCAGCCTGGGTGGAGAACATTCATGCTCACTTGGAGTGGGCAAACCACTCCTCCCCTGCCCTACTCTGTGAACAAAGCTGCCGCAGCATGGAAAAACAAAATGATAATAACAACGCGTTATTATCATTTTATTTTTCCTTTTTTTGTAGTGCTGAAGGCAGTGGGGCGACGCTCCTCCGCCTTAGCGGAGGAGCCTCCCCTGGCTGCAATGCAGTGTTGTGATTGGTCTGAGCACCGTGGTTTGGCACTCAGCCAGGGACTGGGCATGTTCTCCATGCAGGCTGAGAACAGGGAAAATACGCATGACTGTTTGGCCGGCCGGAGAGGGCGGCCAAAAAGTCATTGCACTTGGGTGGGTGCTACCACTCCTGCCCTGCTCTGCAGCCCCACCCAATCACGCAAAGTTGCAGCAGCAGGAGGACAAAATAAAATGATAACATTACGTTATTATCATTTTATTTTTTCCTTTCTTTTACTGCTTCAAGGCAGTGGGGCGACGCTCGAGCCGCCACTCAAATGCAGTCTCACTGCAGTTTCTGCTGACTCCAATGTGAGATATGTTCATGGTCACTAAATTTGATAAGTCACAATTTTTTTGGGCCTGGGGTAAGCCAAGGAATTTAGATTTTACTGAAATTATACGTATAATATTACCATTGCCACTCTCAGTGGCTCAAAACCAATAAAAATGTGTTTATGTATACGTATAATAAAATTCCTTAAAGGGGATTTCAGTTATCCATTTTCAGCCATTGGGCTCTTATTTTGTCAAGCACTTTTTTCTTCCACACTGTACAGCATATATCATAGGGCAATGGGTCAATCCACTTTAGTCATTAGCGAACTTCACTGTCAGTGATAGCATTTTGCCCTTTCACAAAACACATCCACGCACAATGTAGTTTGCTTCAGTGTCAGGAACTACTAAGGCAATGTGTGCTTTTTCATCGATGAGGCCCAGCAACTTGCCAAACAATAAAGATTTTTAAAGACCGTCTCACCTATATAATGCACATAATAAGAGTGCCGAGCTGCTGGCTTTACCAATGCTTGTTTGTCTGTAAAGTATTGTTTATAAAAAGTAGAAGAAGGAAACATTTCAAAATACTGGTGCAAAATCAAGTGCATACATTATGGTATCTAAAAACTGTACATTGAATTTAATGTTTAGAAATTACTTGGTTTACTTTTTAAATACTTTTCACTTAGGAAACTTAACACAATTTTAAATGAATAAGGAGAGGCTAGAATGAAAAGGGAAATGCTTGCTAAGGCCTAATTCACTTTTAACAGGATTCAGCCATTTGGTCTTCTGTAGTAGCCGAGGGAATAGATTTATAGGTCTCCAGGAGAAGTGCCATGCTAAGTACACCTTCTGCTTCAGACACATCTTAAGCATAGCGGATAGCTCTTCACCCATTGAAAAAAGTCTTTGTGTGCCAAAGCTTCTGCTTTCATGTCACATGTGGAATGCAGGAGATAAAATAAAAACACCCGTAAAGTCTGCTCTGCAGCCATACATCAGCAACAATATCACTGTTGCTGTGCCAGACAAGCAGGAAGGGGGGGGGGGGAAGCAACACAGCATGGGGGGGTGGGGTATTTGGTGGGGAGGACACACGAGGGAGGGAGCTAGAAAACACAAGCACTCCCTTGGAGTGCTGTATGAAAAAAGTAGTTCCCTAAATGTGAGCAGTGGAAGGAAAAAGACAAGTCAGCCAATCAAAAGGATTGTAAAGAGGTGATGCTTAGGGGAAAAACAAACACAAGAAGAGAAAGGCAAGCCATCAAGTAAGAAGCAAGCATATAAGAGTGACAAGGATGCCAACCAATAGTAAACATTGGGTGGGCTGCAACTCCACTGTAAGTTCAGAACAGGTCTTTCGCATCCAGACAGCTTGTACGGTCTGGTAGGCTCAATCGAACAAGCATTGAAAGCCAAAATGCTGGCAGTCAGCACCAGGCCTATAGGCTTGGCCAATGCTGGTTAGTATTGCTTAATTGTATATGTTTTGTTTGTTGTCCAGGATAAAGTATGTTTTGCCATAAGATTGGAGCACTCACCAGTGCGAGAATTTTCATCAGACATTGCACTAGATTTAATCAGTTTCAGGCAGGGTGGGCATAAATCAGATGGTGCATTATGCGAAGAGAGCCTCTGGCACCCTTTTGTTGCCCCACATCCATTCATTTAATGGTATGGCCCCCAAATGCACAGAACTGCATTGGTTGTGGCCTCTAAATATGCAGGCACCCACTTCCAACACGCTCACCAATCTCACTTAAAGAGTGCAGTGAGTGTATTTCCATTGGCTGTACCACCTCCATGACTGATGCCCTTCACTCTCTTTTAGTGCTGCCCTCTTGGACTGCCACCCCGTGAGCATGGCACTCTTCTCAGAGGTTCGATTAGTTGCCCTCCTTCTGTGATCGCCTTTCACTGGTACCCCTCTCTCCGAGTGTTGCATTGTGTTATATACTGCCTTTTTTACTGCTATGTTATGTTTATTTGTATAGCATGCTCATCACCTGTGAGAGTATCCAGGTTCTTTGCAGGCGGGTAGGTGGCTGTCTCCCGGGTGAGTTTATAGAGAAAAGCAGAGTCTTCAGCTTCTTGCGGACCTTTTAGGAGGCTCTGATGTTTTGTGGGAGGTCATACCATGCTCTGAGGGGGCATCCGGCTTTGGTTTTGTGTTACCCATATTTCAATGCTGCCCTTCTTACAGTACTGCCTTTTTGAGCGCTGTGCCTAACAGAGTTTTTCCTTATAAGGTCTTTATTATCATGGCCTTTTGTTTTGAGTAAAATGTTAACATTAGCCTACCAGTGGGATTCTTTCATCGTTGTCCGTGATGTTTTTGTCACAGTCCTGCTATGATCAGGCCAAGTCCTGCTGTCACTACTGCAACATCTGCTGCAATGAAGTGCCTAGATACCCTCACACGGGTGATTAGTGCGCTATACAAATTGGCATAACATCTATCGTAATATCCTACAGCCTTGTTGCTTTCACTTCCTTCTAGATCTTACTGCTGCTGTTCAAAAGCCTATTTGTCCATTAGTCTAAGATCTTACAAGCGGAGGTAATGCTCCACTCATGCAGAAACCTTCCATGCTTGTGGTGTGGCAGGGGCAGGAGAGAGAGGCCAGAGCCCAGTAGGGGTACTTTAAGATAAAATGGCATTAACAAACATGCTTCTCTATGCCGCGCTTTTGTTCCCTCTCCATTGTCTAGTCTCAATTTTTGGATTCCCCTTCTATTAGATATGCCCTCTGTTTGACACCCTCTTTCTCCTTCTCTGCCTCTTCTTCTCTTTGTCACTCTCTTTTCCTACGTTTCTCTCTGTTGTCACGTTTTGGGCTTTTATGTCTCTCTTTTCAGTATTTCCCATTTCCCTTTCAGTTGGCTTTTCACCTGTTCTTCTACCTTCACACTGTTTATTCCCTCTTACATCTCATGCCCTTGTTTCCCCGTTCTACTCTCTTACACATACTGTAGAAAAGTGACCCTTTTTGCATGGTTACCCCCTACCTTTTTGCCAGATAACTGATGCTAACTTGAGTGAGTGTGTGCTGAGACCCTGCTAACCAGGCCCCAGCACCTGTGTTCTTTCCCAGAACTGTACCTTTGTTTCCACAATTGGCACACTTCTGGGCCACATGTAAGTCCCTGGTAAAATGTATCCCTGGTACCAAGGGTCTTGTGACCAGAGAGGACCTCTGAGGGCTGCAGCATGTATTATGCCACCCTCACAGACCCCTCACTTTAACACCCACACACTGCCAGTGCAGGCTGCGTGTTTTGGTGCAGACCAAACTGAAGAGTCGACATGGCACACATTCCTGTGTGCCATGACCACTAACACTGCCAGTGGCATGGGTAAGTTACCCCTCTAGCAGGCCTTACAACCATAAGGCAGTGTGCACCACACCACAGGTGAGGGCATAGCTGCATGAGCAATATGCCCCTACAGTGTCTGTGGCATTCACAGACATTGTAAGTGCAGTGAAGCCATTTTGAGTACATGGGCTGGGAGGTTGTCATTACGAACTCCACATCTCCATGATGGCATTACTGAAAACTAGGAAGTTTGGTACCAAACTTCTCAGCGTAATAAACCCACACTGATGCCAGTGTTTGATTTATTGTAAAATGCACTCAGAGGGCATCTTAGAGATGCCCCCTGCAAAACGATCACCTTCTAGTGTATTGGCTGACTGGTCCCCGCCAGCCAGCCACCACCAGGCAGGTTTCAGACCTCATGCTGTGAGCGCCTTTGTGCTCTCGGAGGTCAGGAACAGAGCCTGCTCTGGATGGAGGTGCTTCACACCTCCCCCTGGCAGGAACAGCAATACTTGGTGGTGAGCCTCAAAGGCTCTCAGCTTGTGATGTGCTGATTTGGGCAGCTCCAACTAGTGGATATGCCCACCCCGTGTCCAGGCCCCACTTTTGGCGGCAGGACAGGTGGGAAAATTAGTAAGCAGAGTAGGAGTGTCCACCTCAGCCTGGCACACCCCTAGGGTCGCCAGTAGCTAAGGTGAACCTCTCTCTTCGGAATTCTCCATTTTGAATTGGAGAATTAGGCCCAAAAGGAACAGGGACGTGCCCCTCTCCCCAAAGGGAGGGGGCAGCCAAAGGGTGTAGTCACCCTAGGGGACAGTAGCCACTGGCTACTGCCCCTCGACCTCAGTAACACACTTAAATTTAGTATTGAAAGGCTCCCCTGAACCATGTTCTTCAGATTCGATGACCTACAAAGAAGAAGGACTGAAGAGCCGTGCAGCAGTGGAGAAGAAGACAACAACTGACTTGGCCCCAGCCCTACCGGCCTGTCTCCTCCTCCAGAAACCATGCCCCAAGAAACTGGCGTGGCCCGCAGCCAGCATCCTCAAGAACTCAGGAGGACCTGTGCTGTCTTCAACAAAGACTCTTGTCTCCTGTGGACACTGGATTTGTCCAGCAAAGAAACCAACACAAGGACTCCGGATCCAGGCGGATCCGCGGCACTTGCACCACTCTGCACCCGATGCCCACGGCCCAGTCCAAGTGGCCCACCGATCCAGTGAAGTCTCCGTGGTGATCCTGACCTGGGATCCAGTGTTGGACGACCTCTCCAGACCTCCCCCTCAACGCCTGCAGCCTCAACCTGAAGGCCCCCCCAACCAGATCTGGTGAGAAAACCCAATGCCAAAAGACACCCCTGCACCCGAAGCCCCCTAGCCTAGGTGTGCCCAACCGACAGTGTCCGGCATTCCCCCACTATCCAACTTACCTCTCCAGTCGTGGGATTCATTCAGCCAACCTCCGGAACCGAGCCTGCAGCCGTTTTTCCCAACCGAGGATCTCCATTGATTTCAATGGGCCTCCAACGCCTCCTTTGCACTCTGTACTCGGCCGCCCCTGCGCCGCTGGTGGTACAGTCTCAGTGCTCCTTGGTGGCCCCTCCAGTGCCGATCTTAACCCCCAGGGCCTGTGTTCCTGAACCGCAGGTACTTACCTGTAACCGGTGCCTCTTCGAGGTGCCTCCAACCTCCATAGGATAACATTGGGCCCAGTGATGTCTGCACCCGGCTGTCCCAGTGCCGCTGGTGGTGCAGTACCTACCTTGGTCAGACCCTGGCCCAGTGTTGACCCAACCCCCCGGAGACTGAACTTGAAAACTGCTTACTAACCTGTAAGTTACTCACCTGTATTTTTCCCATAGGATCGCATTGGTCTCTCATTGTATTGTACTAAGTGTGATCCTGCATACAAAGTATCTCTTTCTGTATTGAAAAGCATTTCATGCACATGCAAAGTATTGTTTGATATTAAAGAAAACCTATTGTCAGTAATTGCACAACAGTCTACTTACCTGTAACTGAGTTCAACTTGGCTCCTAGTAATAAAAGTAATACAGTAATTATGTTTGTACAAACATTAGCCTGGAGTCGGCCATTGAGTGTGTGTTTCTGCTTTGTTTGAGTATGTGCACCAAATGCATTCACACTACCCTCTGATAAGCCTAACTGCTCAGCCCAGCTACCACTAAATTGAGAGTAAGGTGTTATCTACTTTAACCTCTGCCATACCTTTGGGGTTCAGCTGGACTATGTGCACACTATACCTCTTTTTGGTATAGTATATACAGAGCCAGCTTCCTCCACATGCTCTGAAACTCTTCTTGTATTCCCTAATTTTAGCCACTCTCACTTACATTGTCTGTTACTTCCTTGTAGCTCCTACATCTATCTTCCTTACATTACCCAGAGACTGAACAAGGATTGTTGTCACCATAGTTAAAGGCACATCTTACAGCATCACCACTGTACCAATTATGTCAGAGTTACTTCTTGTACAGATAGTAGGACATCCCCAGCTGGCTGCAGCGGAGTTACCCACCTAATATTATCTTGTCCAAAAATGTCCCACACCCTCTTCTCTGTTTTCACACACCAGTCTCTCTTAATCTATTTTCTAGCATTCATTCTTCATCCTTTTCTTAAATGCCTACCCCTCACACCTTCCCCTTTCTCACCCCTCACTTCCATTTCTCTGTCCTCATTTCCTCCTTAAACCCTCCTATCCTACTTTTAATTTGTAATCTTTCTCGTACTCTAACACCATGCTCCCTGTGTCTCCCTCTTACTCTCCTCTGCTCAACTCACACACACACACCCTACTCTTTCCTGACCATCATGCCACTATTGTGTCATACCCATGTCACAACTACTATTTACCTATCTTCTAGTCTCGCCCTCTTCTGAAACTTCTATTTTCTGCCCCACACGCTCCACTCACTAACCTATTCTCCCTATACAAACACACACAGCTTTCACTCTCTCAAAATTTATTTTCCCTTGCAAGCCCCTTAATTTCCCTTCTCCACACCCTCTTGCGCTCTCCTTTCTCACACACCTTAAGATCCCTTGCCTTCTCTCATTCATGCCCATTTCTCTCCTGTTCCTCATAAACTCTTTCAGTTGTTGATCTCTCACACAAATGCACACACACACAAACCAAGAATGGGTGTGTTTAATGCTGTTACTAGTGCAAAGGCTGAATGAGCATTTTTCAGATGTACACTGGTGAAAAATAGGTGTATTCCTCAATTAGGCAATATTGACTTAGAAGCCCTACTAAGGATGTCTGAGGAGAAAACTCTAGGCAGGACAGAAGACTTAAATCAATGCACTGAGGAGTTCAAGAAAAATATGAATATTTAGAGATGAAAAGGTTTGGGCACATTTACAAACAGCGAGACATTGTATTGTTTTTTTGGTTTTCTACCTATTGAGGAGCAATGGTAACCTACCAGGTCAGTGTTAAATGGACTGTCCAGTCACCTTTTGAGTGACTACACTCTGACCATGCACACAGGAGACATCTTCTTCAGGATGGTTTTGAATGTGTGTGCACCAATGTAGGAGAGTAGGATCTGCCTCTTATGTTGCCCCCACTTTTTTTCTGATGTTAGCACTGGTTTCTGGCTATAGTCTGGCTGGGTCCCTGCCAATCAGGGCCCCAGCCTCTCTGTTCTCTCTAAACGACATGGAGTGCACTCTAGGTGCACTAGTGATTGGATACTGTGGTGCCTTATGAGTCCCTAGTATATGGTACCTTAGGTGCCAAGGGCATAGGTACTTCACAGGCCTCCCAGGGGCTGCAGCATGTGTTATGCCACCCCTGGGAAGCAGTCTAAATCTGACACCACAGGCCTGCTACTGCAGCCTGGGTGAGGTGGTGCTAGCACCCCTCACTGAGATATAGGTTTCCTATATCTCTCCTGCACACACATATAAACCTATCAGTCACCCCTATGGCAGGCCCTATCAATCCTGAGGGCAGGGTGCTTGGCTTCTATGTGAGGGGGTGCCTCTGCATGAGCAGGGCCCCTCTGCAGTTCTCAGAGTCCATTCTCTGGTGCTGTTTGTGGATGCGGTTAAACCATATACTCTTAAGTGCATTATATCCTCGCGGTAAATGCTAACTTTGGAATGGCTGCATCAAAACATGTCGTGTTTGGTGTCAAACATCTTGGAATACTACCCCCCCGCCAATCTTGGCGGCGGGGGTAGCATTCCACCCTTCTAGAGGGATAAGACATGTACCTGCTGTGGAAACGTGGTAGAATCCTAAAGAGCCCTGGCATCACAAAATGGATGCCACCAGTCACAGACACTGGGCTGCCCTCCTGCTGATGACCGAAACTCACAGTGGAGGAAGCCCAACAATAGGCATCCTGTCACAGGGAGGTGTAACCACCTTCCAGACAGGGTTTAGTGTATTGGGGCTGGGTGGGTGCACTCTTAGAGTGCTTTGAAGTCCTGCACTGGGGGAGCAGAAGGCTCCTCTGTGCATATGCCAGTTCAAACCAGCTCAGGGGCTACCTGCCCCTGCTCTGGCGCAAAACTGGACAAAGGGAAGTGGGTGTAGTCACCCCCTCCCTTGACCCTCCCATAGGTGGGGTCATAGAGCTAGTCCATCCCCTCTTTTTAGTATAAGAGGGGGAACCTTGCCATTGCAAAGCAGATAACCCCTGGACGACGCTCTACAGAAGAATCCTGGCCCTTCGACGTTCCACTACCTTTGGAAGACAGAAGAATCTCCCTTGGAGTCAAGGAGTGACTCCCTGCTTGGCAGGCACCAAAAACGACAACGACGGTCGCAAACTACGCCGCTCCCGCCGGAGTCCGAAGTCCCTGCAGCCCAAGAAGTGGATTTCCTGACCTCTCCCAGGCCATCGTGAGTCCCCAGCGAAGCTGAGGCAAGTGGACCCCACGAGTAACGAGGAACCGCGACCCCTGGGTACCGTGCACTATTGTCGAGTGCAACCCCTTCACAACGTTCTACGAACCTGTGCTTTGGACCACGTGTGGTCCCGGCCTCCAGCAGGAATCCCTCCGAAGATCAGAGGCCTACACCGTCCCGAGTGACCGTGGGCCCCTGTTGAGTGATTCCGCCCGAGGTGTCTTTGCGATCCCTTGCCCGCTGGCTTGTGGGTCCCCAGAAGACTTCTTAAAGAAACCAAAGGGCTCCCCTGGTTGCTCCAGGCCTGCCCTGACTTACCCTCGCTGGGTGAGTTCCACAGACCTTGCTGGTCTGCGCCATCGACTTTTCTTCATCTCCCCGAGACCTGCGGCTGCCAAGGCTTGTTGGCTCCTATCGAGTTGCCGACACCGCAGTCAGCTGCAGACGTCGAGGACACACCGAATCCAGCTCCTGGTTGTCGTCGACACCTCCTGGACCACGTGGCTGAAGAGTCAAGGCACCTGCAACCGACCTGAAGCGACCGACGACGGTGGGCATCCATCTTCCTTGCCCCGGGTCACTGCCAAGTGACTTTGAACACTGTCCCCTCTGCTTTCAGGTCATCCTTCTTCAGAATCCAGGCTTGGATTCCACCGGACACTTCTTCAGCTCCCGCAAGCAGCAAGTCTTCTTTGTTCGCCATTGAAAACGACGCCGCGACCCGACACCAAAGGACACCTGTGCACCCGGCTTCCCTGGGTGAGGTAACTCTAGCACTACGGTGCTCCTGTGGAGTGTGGGCCCTAGAACTACTTACCCTGTAAGTGACTTGCTTGTAGGTTCTCCCGAAGTATCCTAAAACTCTTTATTTCCAACCGCGACTTGCCCCATTGAAGTTAACGGCGATTCGCGCCCGTGTATCCACACTGCACGCGTCCCCTGTGGGTCCTTTACTTACCTGCCTTGGGTGGTTTCGTGAGGCCCCAGCACTTCTGAAGGCCCTAGGCCTTGTCTCCTTGCAAGTCGTTGTTTCTAAGTCTCTTACTTAGTATATGGTCTGGTACGCCCCTAGGGCCCCAGCCATATTTTGTGCTTAACTTATTGTGAAACGTTGATTTGTGCATATGTTTGTCTTCTAATCTCATAAAGAGATTAGTAGAGAGTTATTTAGAAATAAATACATATATATTTGATATATATACCTGTGTGGTGTCTTTTCATTTGGTGATTCAAGAGATTATATGGTAAAACAAGCTGCTTTACATTCCTCCGAGACTTAGCCTGAAGGCTGCTCTCCACAGCTACCACTAGGATAGCTTTCTTTAAAGGTTGTCTTAAACCTATCTACCATAAGAGTCGATTTGCCCTGGTGCAAGGTGTCCACTTTAATTAGTGAACAGCATATACCAGGCCAACTTCTCACAACCAAGCTAAAAATTCCATGGTTCTGGGGCCGATATGATTCAGCACTTGTTTTAACTTCTTGATGTGCCATGGTCATGGATCTGCAGTCATTCTGAGATCAGACATGGCTATGGTATTACCATGAATCTGGGCGTACGATGAATCTCCCCACCAAGGTTGCCCAGACGTGGGTCCGGGGCTCACTGTGCCACTGAATTCAAGCTAGCCTGGCTGATGAGGGGTGAAACCCCGAAACCAGTTCCAGGATGCATGTTTCTGGTCCAGGGAGGACCTTGCTTGGCAGGTTGAGCTGGACTGTTCCCATGAGGAACAGGGTCAAGACTGATTTGCATATGGCTGGGTCTAAATTGGGGTGGCATGGTGAGCAAAAGAACAATTGATTTAACCCAGATCTCTTGACTGGGGGTGGATGTTTTGATTTGTTCTGCATTCCGTCCAACATCTGTGTGTCCTTTGCTCCCTATTACTTTCTGACACCCTTTCTTCCTCTCCAGGTGATTCATGCAGCACATACTGGTGCCCTTGGTTCCTCTCCTTTGGAGCCATGCAGCCTACACCTATACATTATTCATTCTGCATAGACCTATGCATTCTTCACCAATACTCTTTGTTCCTCTTCATTGGACCCCCCACCAACATTTTTTCCCATCTCCATTCAAACCATAGAGCCTTCACTTCACTTTTGCTCCTATCAATTGGAGCCAGGCAGCTTGTGTTCCTCCCCACATAAACCCTGCAACATTAAGAGAACCCTCAACTTTGTGGCCTGTCAGTGGGCAACATATAAGGCACAAGCTTTCCAACATGAAAATACTTGGACAGAAGTATGGGTGACATTGGAGAAAGCTCCTGGAAAGTAGAGCCCAAGCTTCCTGCCTGCCCGACCAGCCATCCAGGCGCTTGAGATTCTCTGCTCATCCAACTAAGAGGCAGAGTTGTCCCTGTACAGGGCACCTCCCTCAGCAACTCCCCACCTCAAGACGAGAACTATGACAGTGTGATGGGCCCTCATCACTGAACTTCTTAAGTCTCACATATGGTGAGGAACTAACCCATGTGCCAGCCTTTAAAAGACTTCTGAGGACATGACGCTTCACACTCACAGAAGCCTTCTCCTCACACCAAGAAAGCACAGGGTCCAACCTCTCCCCTCGCATGAAAGAACCTGGCCTCGTCAAACAACCATATACGGACCGCCAGCTGACAAAAAAAATTCTTTCTAGCTTTCGTGCTCCCCATTCTGCATATCTGATAGTTCCTGGAGGTTTCCTGATCAAATGACTTTCAGGTGCTGAAAATGGCTAATAGATGTCAATTTTGGAATATACAAAATAAGAAATTAAATAAATAGCCTTTACTGGCAACCGGTCTTCCGCTCTGTAACAGTCATGACTCTTTCATTATGCGTTCCATCACAAATAAGCCATACAGCCCTACCGGCATTCAGTGCCCTTCTGCGGTCATTACCTGCTCAGCTCTCACTCACACGCCATTTTCCTGTACTTCAAAGATGTGCCGCCTTCACCGACACTCAATTTTCCTTTCCAACGAAGTTGCTTAGCCTTCACCCTTCAGCATCCCATTTTTCTCACCATGAAAGTTGTGCTGTCTTCACTGAAACCCAATTTTCCTCTCCACGGAAGTGGTCTTCCTCATCCTAGGTACTATCGTCTGGACTCACAGTCACACCCTATGCTCTTTACCGCATGAGAGACGTCACTGACCCCATTTCATTCACTGACACCCTACGTTTCTCCCCAGGGAAACCATGCAGCTCTCACTGACCCTCTGCTGCCTCCTCACGGGGATCGCGCTGGGAGACGCCGCGACAAGGAAGCCCAAGATGCCGCCAGTAGCCGATGTGAACACCGAGGACAAAGCCTCGCAACCCATGGAGAAAAAAGACCAGGAGGAACCAAGGCGTGTGACCACCCCTCAGACACTAGCACGAGGTGAGTGATGCGTGATCGGCGCATGCTCAGTGTGGATACCATTACCAAGTAGACTTGAGATGAGTGACTAGCGCTCAATTCACAGTCACTGTGAGCACCCCTCAGACTCTGAGTTATTGGTCACTAGAGAAATAGTTTCCTACAGGAAGAAGTGCATCTAGTAGAGCTGTATATACTGCAAAAGGCTCAGAGGCTTGGGGTCCAGGACTGGGGGAGGGAGGGGGGGGGGGGGTCACTGCACTCAATGTCAACCAAAGAGAGGTGGGCTGGGGCACATTTCCCTAGCTTGCTTTAGGCCCCATGGCACCCTTGCTATGCTACTGGCATCCTAGGCCTGCATGGAGCATCTACGTTGATTAAAGATTTCTAAGGTGTCCCATCTCTAGTATTCACATTTAGTTATTTCTGATGAATGGGGCGAGAGCCCCACTTTAGAAACGTGTTTTACTGCAGTGAATCTCTTTGGTTACTGCCCCTCTCACCTAAACCACTGTGCACTATCCAAAAAACTCGCACAGCTCCACTCCTCAGTGGTCTCGAATTGGCAGCAATAAAAAGTAGGGAGCAATGAAAACCTTGAGTTATCCGAAATTGTTAACACTTTCTGTTCAAAATAACCTCTGGTGCACATATGTTTAAGGATATATATATAGATATATATATATATATATATATATATATATATACAAACAGCTCCTAAAACCTCTTGTCCAAGAAACCTAATTCAGTATAAAAGTGCTACTTCTCAGGAAAAGTGCTGGGGGAGTGATATTCTTGTAATACTCCAGAGTTGCGAGGGCCAGGATGGAAAAACTGGCCGTTCAATAAAATTTCAAAGGAGAAAAAATGAAGGAAGGTGTAAAAGGTCGACTTTGACCCAGGTCGCAGAAGCCCATGGAAGGGTCTCTTGCTTTGATCATTACTCACTCCACCCCGACGCCCACTGGGGGAGACACGTGGAAAAAGCCACATTGCAATATCAGTACATGAGCAATAGGCAACAACTATTAGAAGGAAGACTGCTGACATTCCTCCATAAGTATTTAGCAAGTGCCTTTATAGCATGGCAATCAATTTCTGCCAACAGGAACATCAGGGCATTCTTCGTTTCTCAAATGCCAGTTAGGATCTTAGCTAGCCTTCGTTTTTTAGTAGTCTTCTAGAGGAGGTGGAAGAGCAAGCAAGGCCTCTGGTCTTCAGCGCCTGCTCCTCACCATGAGTAAGATTAGATAGTACTGAGTTTCTTTTAGGTAGTTTCACTCCTAGCTAAAGACTATCAGCCCTCTCCAGGGCAGACCGTCTAGTTTCTTGTGATTTGTGAGAAGGATCAGATAGGGTTGTGGCGTGGGGTCTGTCCAGCAGATATTTCTCCATGCAGTGGTAACCAATTTACAGAGGATCTCCGATCTCTGTATCCACTTCTTTGCCATTTGCCTCTCTTTCAACAGGGAAATCCCTAGGGGCAGTGGAAGTGAAGGAACACCCAACTCCTGGAAACAAGACAAACTGGGAGATTCCAATCATTTCTGCGTCTCAGCAAGATATTTTATGGTTCATCAGCCTATGTTCTTCTCAGACTTTATTGGCCTGATGGTTTAGACAATTGATTAAGAACATGTGCCTCTCAATGGCACAGTATAATGTGGTCCTAATTGCTATTTTGCTCAAGGATTTGCAATCAATGTCACACTCTAGCCCATCTTGGAAGTAGTAACAAGGTAATCCAAATTGTCCTTTACCAAGTGACTAGCTGATATGTCTAGGCCCCTCATTTCTGCTGCATAGAAAGTGCATCTCCCACCCAGCTTTAATTGATAATTAACGTCAACTAAGTCAGAGATTTTATTACCATGTTGCCACATACATTTTTCAATTTCCGCAGAAGCAGGCTTTGCATTTTGTACGTGTCCATCCAACTGTTGGTTTTGAGATAGCAACATGCCAAATTATGAGTGTGGAATGACCTGTTCCAATTAGTCCTCATACAAAGTAAAATTTCAAGTGAACCTTCTTCGATGTTTTCTTCCAAAGCTTGTGAGAACTGATAATTCTTCTCAGACTGCTTTAATTGCTACCAGCTTCTATCCCCATCAATAGGGCCCGCAGTGCATTGTAATTTCACTCTTGGAATATTGCCTCATCTGTGCATAGCAAAAATGTCTCCTCAAAGTTTCCTACTTTTGGAACATACTTTGAGGCCTTGAGTACTTCTGGGTGTATATATATATTATTTATGGACAGTTAGAAGAGAGTTAGAGCCAACAGGCAGCCTTGTTGTCACTGGGGTGGTTGAGGTGTTCAATAGAAATTTTGATGTTAATCTTTTATTTGTCAACGTAGCATGCATGTGAATGCTGTATAGTGTTCTAACTGGGAGATGGGATATGTACTGCAGAATGTTCTGCGTGAGTGAGTATTCCATAAGAAGTCAGTTTTGGAGCTCATGAAGAGAAGGGCTGAGATGCATTAATATCAAGCTCTTGCATTAGATGTAGAGTAACAGTTAATCTTCGAATGTCAGAGAGAATATGACATAAGGAAAAAAGGAAACATTTAGTAATGATTAAAAACAATATCAAGGACGACGGTTTTTCTTTGCTAATTGAAACACATTGTTCCATTTTGGTGTAAAATACCAAGTGAACATCTAAAGAAATCAATGTACATATGTTTATTAAAATTATATGTTCTAATTTCTCTGCATTGCCGTAGAAAATGCAATAATTTCTGATGCAAGTATCTCAATAATGTGTTTGAGATATTTCCTATTGATACCTAATAATACTGCAACATTAAAAATCACTTTTAGTACACATTTGTTCATGTAAATTTTTCCCCCATGTATCCCTCCCTGACTCATCCCAAACCTCATTTTTTTAGACTTTTCTCCCCATTATCTCGCTTTGGTTCACCGAAACCTCATTCTACTACTATGATCTCCCAAGCAACCCTTTCTAAATTCTTCCCTCATGTATCCCTTCTTGACTCAATTCAATCCTCATTTTAATACGATTTCCCTAATCCCTTTCTACAGACTCTTCCCTCCTCCATCTTTCTTTTTACTCATCCCGAGCCTCATCTTACTACTATAATCTCCCAAATAACACTTTCTAGACTCTTCCCTCCTCTATCCCTCCTTTTGAGGTCTCGCGCCTAGCGTTGCAGTGCGCAGACCTGCTCGCGCAGCGCGAGACTTCTTGTAGGGGCTTCAGAAAGCTGACCAGACGCTCGTGCGTCATGGCCTTTTCTGTGCGGTTACCCGCACAGCCGGCATCTGTTTCCAATTATCGTGCCCAGACGCGGGCGCGATAATTGGAAACACATGGCGGCTGTGCGGGTAATCACAAGCAAAAGGCCATGACGCACGAGCGTGTGGTCAGCTCAGCAGGCTGCCGCGCTCGCCCCGCTCCTCTCTTCAAAGCTTTGTTGTTTTAGTTGCTTTCACTTTCGCGGCCGCATTCTTACAGCGCGCAGGGGCCATCTGGGTTTAATTAACGTGGCGCGCTTGTTTTTTGGTGCACGGCATTCCGGGGGATTTACTTTTCTAAATACAGGCTAGTTACTTCCTGCTTTGGCTTTCTCTGGTTGTTACAAGAAATTGAAATGGTAAGTGTTCGAAATCTAATACTGCATGCAAACTCAATATTCCCTTAGGTTTAAGGATATTTGAATGCATCAGCATTTGTGACTTGAGGTTATTGTGCTTCGTTACGTTAGCTGCCAAGTTATCTTACATTACGTTAACGTAAATTTCCTTACGTTACGTTTGCTGCCAAGTTATCAGCATGCTTACGATGTGTTACATGTCCACTTTTTCAGTGTGCCTATTCGTAACTAACATTTCATTGCCACATATGTGACACTTTAAGTGCTACTTTATCACAAGTGAAAGAAGCAGTTATTTATATATAATCAAACAGAGTTCTCATTTTACACCTTTTTGAGCGATGCAATAGACTGGAAGCTGCCTTAAAACCGATACAATGCTCATGATTAAAGTACTCATACAAGGTCAATAACCCAATTCCATGTTTAAGTGTGTCATCCTTGAATCATTTGTGGCGCCATACCAAGTTTAAGGTCATTACTATCTTGTAGCGGGAACAGTTATGAGTAAATGGGATGACACAAGGAGCCTGTCACTGAGAACATCAGTAATATAGACATTCCTTTGCATGAGCAGCATTTGTTTACAAGAGAGACTGTGAGGAAGGAGATCTAACACAAGAATTCTATGTCGACAGAAAGTAACAGCATAATTATGTCCAGGTGTCTGCTATGCTAGAAGTGTGCAATTTGGGTACCTGTAAGAACCATTTTATAAAAGTAGTAGCACAATGCCTGATTGAGCAAAATTGTCTCAAAGAATATCAAGCACATTTCAGATGGCCTTTTTAGGACTCGCCAGAAACAGCGCATGCGTTGTCACTTGCAAGACTATTTATTGATCTTTAAAAATATATAACAAGCATTGGCATAGCCAATAGGTCTCGCCTTTTTGGACCGTATAAGTGTTTAGCCATGCAACAGTTGATGTTGTTGCACCAAGGATATTGTGCTGCATAACTAAATACTTATAAGGTCCCAAAGGCGAGACCTATTGGCTATGCCAATGCTTGTTTACTATTCAATTCAACTAACAGACTTGTATGCCCATCGCTCAAATGAACACATATTTCCCTATACTAATTCACCACTAATCCTTTTTGGGTTCCGGAGTAGCGTGCTACTCGCCGAACCATCGATTTGACGCCTGGTCAGGGGTAGGAAGCGCTATATAAATACCATTACAATTATATATATACATGCAGATAACATGGAACTGCTAGTTTATAATCTTGTAATTACCCATATCTCCAGTGGTTTGTTCTCACAGGAGCTAGTGTCTCTCAAGTGCTCATTGGAAGCTGCTGAACGTACATGGCATCGTACATACAATCCAGCTTCCACATACAATTGGTAGAATCTGAACAATACTTAACATTTGATATCAGAAGAGCCAAGCTAAAGTTCTATTCGAATAACATTTTCGCCTCTAACCTTACCGCCGCAATCTTTAATTAATAAAGATCTTTGCGACTCTCCTAAGCAAGCAATTCAGGAGTCTTCAGTTGATCACTGCAATCAGATTGCTAACTTTTTGAGAGTATGATTATTAATATTCAAGCCTCTCTGAAGGCCTCCCACGGCTCACCTTCCAGCTCTTCCTCAGGTTTTTCCTTGGGCCCTGCAGCCTCCCTTACTAATTTCTCTGTCTTGGATGCTACTAATGTTGCCACCATAGTTACAGCTAGTAAAGCTTCAGGATCTCCTGGGTACTCTTCCCTTCTACTCTGCATAAGAAGTTATTGTTATTGGATCCAGGATGGTCTCGAGGAATTGTGAATGCCTCCTTGTTGACTGGACCAGTCCCTAACCCCCTGAAAGAATAACTCACTCTTAGAGAAACCCTTCCTAGACCCGGAAAACCTTGCCAACTACAGGCCTACTCCACATCTCCTGTTTATAACGAAAACATTGGAGAAAGCAGTTTTTCAGCAACTCTGAGTCAGTGGAAGCTAAGCGACTTCTATATCCAGAGCAAATGGGCATCTTCTGTGGTTACAGCACTGAATGAACAGTTCTGACTACTCTTGATGAGCTACATCACTACACAGATGATAACATCCCAGCCGCCTTGATCCCACTCAACCTTTGTGCAACCTCCTGCTGTCTAGGCTCTACGACTTGTGCATTAAAGATATAGGGGCACATGCATCTTTCTAAATACCGGTCGCAAAGGGTTCACAAAGGTTGCGACCGGTATTTTTGCCTTTGGGATGCATCAACCCAAAAGCAAATTCGCAATTGAAGTAATCGCAAAATTTGCGATTACTTAAATTGCGAATGCATTTAGGGAATCGCAAATTGCGATTCCCTAAATTCAATGCATGATGCAATTTTAAATTGCGATTTCGCAATTAGGGATCGCAAATTACCATCAATTTAAAGTTGATGGTAATTTGCTAAAACTTGAAAAATGCACTAAAGTGCATTTTCCAAAGTTCCATGTTAGACACACACATGCCCTTGGGGCATAGGAATGAATGGGAAGCTATTCCTTAATTGCGAATTGCAATTAAGGAATATGTAGGAATCACAAATTTTTAGCGATTCCTACATGCATAAGGAATTGCGATTCCTAAATAGCGATTTCTAAAAAAATCGCTATTAAGGAATCACAATTCTTTATGTTGATGCATGTGCCCCATAGTTCTCTCATGGTTTTTGTATTTTTATCAGACAAAACCTATAAAAAAATTCTTTTCCACAATACACCTCTTCTCCTAGGCCTCTCTTCTTGTGATGTTCCCCAGTGATCTATTCTGTCACTACTTTTAGTTATACATGGTTCCTCTGGATCATCTTACTCAGTCTTTAAGTTTCAGTCTTTTCTTCTATGCTGACAGCACCCAGATTATTATACAACTATCTAGTGATTGGCATCCTGTGGCTACCCAACTTTGTAATGTTCTATCTAAATTGCATCATTGGATGAGCAATAATAATCTCAAGCTTACTGGGGATAAGCCAGAAATTATTTTCCTTTGGCATTTTGGGAGCTCCTTTTTTGGCCAGATGAGCTAGGACATCCACTAACACAACAGTTAGGTTAGTAAAAAATCTGGGTATTAAAATAGACCAATCTTTAACTCTTTCAGACAAAGTTTGGCCTGTAGTGAAGTCATGGTTTTTTTCAGCTGCATTTTTGTAAGCACATTCTTTACCTGTTTGCCTTCTCTCAGAGGTTGCAGATACTGAATGCCTTTGTGTCCTCCTGCCTGACTGCTACAATTCGATTTAATTTGATCTTCCCACCTGTCAAATTTTGTGTTTGGAATTTTAGTCTGAAATTTCACTACAAAGATTGTTGTAAACCTCTGTTCCAAACACAACTTCTCCACTGCTCTTGCCGCTCTGCACTGGCATCCGGTAAACCAGCAAATTCTATTTACATCTATGTGGTTGGTGCACAAAGCTGTTCACCCTCCACACCGATCACCCGTGCATTTCATGTTCTGCTTACAGCGTCCAGTTTGGAAATTAAGATCTGCTTAGCCAAATCTACTAGTGGTCCCTGCGTTCAATCATAAAACGCTTGGAGGCAAGGCTTTTTTCATTTTAACTGCCTCTCATTCGAGCACCCTGCCCTTCCACCATAGGGCAGAGTAAAACATGCTCAAGGTTTGTCAATTCCTGTAGACATGGCTGTTTACTTCCTTTGTGGAGGCAGTGTCTCTCTAGGCGGTTTCCTTCTTCAGGGTTTATAGCTTGTGCATGGAGGATTATTTTCAGAACCATGATAACCAGTCTTGGGTGAATGTTGAGCTCTACAAATCTAAAAAAGAAATCAATAAAAATACTTTCAATATTAAATTAGGAGGGGTGGCCTTAAGCCACAGATCAGAAACCTTCAGGGATAGTTTTTTTTGGAGCTGTCTGGCCATCAAGGCTTCTATCAACTACTGTCATTTTTGGAATCTGTCATTGGAATTAATGATCTGCTGCCAAACTATCCCATGCATCTGAAATCTCTAAACTGTGCAGGATTGATAGAAAATGTTTAACGAAAATCAGGACTAATCTAAGTTTAAACTTTCCCCAGAAATGTGCTAAAACATACAGGCAGAACTTTATTAAGGTCTTTCACCATTACTAGGTGATGCAGAACGATGCACTGGCCTTTACTTTCCAGCACAAAAGGTACTGTGCACTAGAAAGGTGGCCTTATCTCAGTACAAAAAGCATTTTGCGTTGCTGTGCATCACAGGGGTGTTACTGGGTGATCAGCACAAACCCCAATAAGTTTTGACGCAAAGCCAGATCTCCAAAGCTAGCCAGGTCAGGCTTTGCGAACAACTGATGCCTCCTTTAAGCAGGCATTAACAAGAGGAACTATTTCTCAAAAAACCCACATGCATGTGTGCTGCAGTGCATAGCACACATTCAACATGTGGGATTCTTTTTTTTTTGTTGTATATTTTTATTGAGAAGTACATGTCAGTTTATAAACAATACATAAAAAGGAGAATAAACAATAAATCAAATTATGGCCACACAATAAATTACTCTGAAATGTTAACTTCTCAGATTTCTAAACAAAAAAAAAGATAATACAGATATCAAAAGATACAATATCTGAGATACTCATAAAACCTGGAAAGGAAGAAATAGGAAAGGTGGACAAGGGAGGAGATGATGTAGATAGTATACAATATGTAGTAAACCATATATTATAGATAGTTGGAAGATATTAGCGATAATATCATACAAATATAAGATTTCAAGAGGAGATATTCCTACTAACTCAACAATTTCCAATAGGTGAACAGTAAGTCCTAATTCAAATAACAGTGTTAATGGCTAAAGCATCAGCAGTTCTAATGATAACAGTAACAGCATGAATATAAATAATGATGATAATGAATTAATAAGGAGATGAAAAAGGAAGTGATTCCCTTATTGTAGTTCCTAATTAAAAGGAAAAATCTGAAATATTACCAGAAATAGAATATGTATTAGCTAGAAGGGGGTTCCAAATTTTGATGAAAATTCCATCATTGTCCTGCAATCTATACATGAGTTTTTCATATGATGCCATTTTATACATTTAAATAAGCCATTCATCATGTGTAGGACATTGTGGTGTTCTCCAATGTCTTAATATACAAATTTTTCCTACGGTTGGTGCAATAGCTATCAATTGTCTTGTATGGTTTGTTAGATTTGGGAGATCAGTAACATCATGTAATAGAACAAATTTTTCCGTTAAAGGAATGGACCCATGTATAGCTCTGTGTAGAGAGGAAGTTATGGAAGACCAATATTCCTTCAAAACTGGACATCGGAATAAAATGTGTAGAATATCACAGTCCTCCTGTGGGCACTTCCAACAGGTAGATTGGTGTAATAAACCTGCTGTCTTGAGTTTTTGTGGTGACCAGTACCAGTAATGAAGAGTTTTGAAGAGAGTACATTTCATTCTGGCCTCTCTGATTCCCTTATACATGTTCATAATAACATCCGCCCATTCCTCACCGGAATAAGCTGCAGTAATTAACCCTTGCCATTTTACGTGAAGTTGTGCTAGTAATGGGCATGAGTGCAATTTATGTACTATGAGATTATAAAGCCTTTGAATTTCCCCCAATGTGTGGGATTCTTGTGTTTGTCTACACATTGGAATTTGTACTAGAAAGGTGTGCTTCCAGTTTAAATCCTACCCTACACAGCACACCCCCGTCTCCGCACCATGGTTCATGGCTGTGCAAGGCAGCATTATTAGAGCACCAGCACAGGGATGACAGCATCAGCTAGGAGTCATGACTGTGCTGCATTTTCCCCTCTGCACAATGCAGCACCGCAAATATTGTAGCTGGTCTGTGTTGCATGAAAAATGTGTATATCTGACCCAACGTGTTCTGAAATATCAAATCAAATTCAGGGCATATCTTGGTTGTTTCAGCCAACTTTTGAAAATATTTAAGAGAAGCAAACAAACAAAAAAAACTGCTGAGGTTTGGATGAGATTAATGCTTATGGTAAAAACAAGCAGTTACAGTTGGTGAACTTTGAAAGTGCTGGGGCACAAGACAAAATCATGAAGTAACGTGTGAGAAAGGTCAGCGAGCAAGCATGACTGTCCTGGAGGGGTATTGGAGGGTTCTACTCCAGAGATTTTTACAATTATTTTCAAAAATTGATAAAAATGATGATCAAAAATTGAAGCTATGTCACAACATATGTCAGATGTTATTTTAATGTACTACAGCAGATTGGGAAACCCGTCCTAAAACGCATTCCTGTGACTTCAGTCTCACTGAAATGGTTGAAAACGACCATATGCCCTACAGTCTCTGATATTGATTTAAGTACCAAAGTGGGCGAGAGAAAATAATGTTTTCTATTAGATTTCTCATCAGCACATATGCATTTTTTGGGGTGGGACTACATACCTTTCTGCCTTACAAAAGTAAGACAGGTGACTGGCGAGGGGTTGGGGGGAGTGTTCAGTGACGTATACTGGCAGATCACCATCAGACCAAAGGCTGGGTAATGGAATTTCACTGATGTCATCATTATGAAAATCAGTGGTTTAAAACTTGATCATAGAAAGCAATGTTGGCAAGAAGTCTGTGGAGATATGCAACATATACAACACCATACTAAGCCATTCATTACTATTAGACTTACATGTACAACACATTGCTCCTTGTTACTGCTGCAAATTCCCCAGCAGCAAATTCAGCTACCTTATAACAGCACATTGGTGCATTGCAACATAGGATGGCCTTATCACAGACATATGAATGTCTTCAGTCATGCAGGGATTACTCGAATGCTACCTTATTACCCATATACCATATGCGAGAAGATTCAAGCTGATAACCCATTCCCTTTTGCAAAAGACAAACAAGAAATCTGGTGCTTTCTTGCACTGGGCAGGGCCCCTGACTGCTTCCTAGCCATACTGTCTGTGCCCAGACCAGCAGAGCTTTCACCTCACCATAAATTTTATAAGCATTTGGCACATTTAGAAGGCACGTAACACTTGTAACTAGTATTACAAATGTCAGGCGTCTTAGGAGTGTTTCAGAAAACTTGAAATTGAGGTGAAACAATTAATCAGCCTCTCAAATTCTGCACACTTTCGAGCTTCCCTTTCGTATCTCCACATAAAAGACCCAGTTTCCAACACTGCTAAATGTGAATGACTGGCGCACATTTTTACACTAACAATTGCACTGACAGCCTGGCACAGGGACAAAGGCAAGACCTATCCAAGCCTCCACATACAAGGAGGGCTCCTGATGTGCCTCAAATGTGGCTTTGTGTGGCTTTCCATTGGGTGATCTGAACCGTAGCACTCTCCTGGACACCTCTACCAGAACCTGTCAGTGGTGGCTGACCAGCTGATTGGTCTAGCACTGCAGTGGGCACATTTATAAGCCTGTCCAAAAATATTAGGAACTGCTCAGGTAACCTATGCCGTCTCTTATTTATATTTAATCTTGATGCTTGTAATTCTGTTATTTTCTTATAAATGTTGAACTACAAATACCAGAATGCAATAGAAAACCGGCATAGAAACAAACTACTTAAATCAAACAACTGAGGGCGCATCCATCTCTGAATTATAATGCACACACTGATAGTTACGAGCAATGATGCTTCACCGATACCCAATTATGGGACCAGTGTATGTTGCAATAGCGAAGATGGACATAGAAGCTATGCCTGGGAAAGGAGCATAAGATAGGATGGTATTGTTAGTGGCAGAGGCCATCACTGACCTGCAGCTCCAGTTATTTATGCCCAGGTGCTCATTTAAAAAAAAATATATATACAAATCAAACAGTATTCCTTAGCTTAAAAACAGGCGTTACCCATCCTCCACCTCATACCCTCGATGCTCAGTTACTTACATTACACTGTCTTACGCATGTGCAAGTAAGCCCTGCCTCGACTGAGGAGACCTCCGAACACATATGCCTACGTTTCAGTTGTGAATCCGGGAGGAACTGGGAAATGTATAATATCCACTTCAAAATAGGAAAGTTTAAGGAAGGAGTAAGGAGAGGATTAGGGAAGATTAAGCAGGGTTTGGGAGGAAGTAGGAATGCACTCAATCACAAAATAGTAAGCCCATTGCTATTCACAAACCACAATTCTGTACTTACTACAGCGCAAAAGCACCCAAAACAGTCGTAATGGTACTCCAACTCACCCCTGCAGGAAGTCCAGGACCACACATGGCCAGCCCCGGTACTGCAACATGCTTCCATATAAAATAATGGCTGTAGAGACTTAAAATAGAATACCGTAGGAAATAATGCTAAAATAAATTAATTTATTTCGACTTTTTAAACAATAAGTACATTTAATGTTAAAACTATATTTAATAATTAAATACTTTATTTTAAAATATTTTAATAACTTTTTCAATGTAAAAATAGATGTAACAATTTTTTAGATAAATTTTATATATAATCTTTGGCGACTTTTAATACATAATAAATAAATATAAACATTTAACTTTAGCAAGATATTTTTTTGTTTAAATACATTTTTGAAAAATAATTTTAATTTAATTTATTTAAATCAATTGAAAATGTAATGCAAAATTAAGTTAATAGTGCTGTAATTTTTTTTGTTCTGCTGTTAATTCACATTAAGTATTATCATCAAATATTTGTAGTTTTTTTTTAATAAACTTGTTTACTTTTTCCTATACTTTACCACAGGTAGATCTCCACCCTAGTGGCGAAGACCTCCGCTTATGTGTAAAGTTACAAGTAGTAACTTTACACTAGTAAACTATGCTCCACTCCCTGAACTCAGGGGGGGAGCAAGACACGCAAGTCTACACTTTGTAGCAAATTTACACTTTTAAATAGTGAACAGCCATAAGTATTAAATGTACTACAAAGTGTAACAGTAAATTTATACATGTAGTTTTGCTCACATGTTAAGTTTAACTTTGTAAATAGAGCCATCATTATGAAATTTAATAGGCTCAAAAATTTCACTACAACTATCATGTATAGTTTCTTATGATGTGTAGTTATATTTTAATATTGGAAATATGATGATATGCTTCTCTTTGATTAGTCAAGACTGCAAGGACCTTGTCAATATTTTCTAGCAATTCCTAAATTTCAAATGGAACTTGGGAGGCTCGCTTCACATTTGCTATAATAGTTGTCTACATTGAAAGCCTCTTCTTAGCTCCTTGGCCAAAACATGGTCACTCCGTTCGTAGTCGATGCAGTACAGGTATCGTGATAAAGGCAGATTTCTACTAGATCTAAAGCCAGAGAAGGTCTAATCTCACTATAGGGTTTTAGGTCTCTTCTAGACCAGGACAGCATAGGTCTCTTCTACACCTAGATTGTGTGGGTGTCTTCTTGGCATGGCACGGAAGTGTAGGTCACTTTTTGATCTGCCAGTGGCAGTCTGTTCCTCATGACAAGACAGTATTTTTTTTTTTAGCAAGCATGAATTATAACATTAATCTTTTTTCTTTCTGCAGGATGGGGAGACGAAATTGAATGGGTCCAGACTTATGAAGAAGCTTTGGCACAAGCAAGAATAAAGTAAGAAGCACATCTCTTTTTATTCCTACAACTTAGGTGGTCTTACATCCACTAGCTTGAAATAGTGTATTCGTGATTTCAAGAGGCATCCATATCTGGGTGTTTGTGATTAGGGTTGTATACAGTCTGCAGCTACACAACAAACGTCACTCTATATGATCCAAGAAGGTATCAAGATAACACCGGATAAGGGTGGCATTACTCCATCACTTATAGGAAGACATTATTCTACACTGTATTCCATGAGACACCAGCCTGTTTCCCGAGAAATAAGACAGTGCACCATCTCTTAACATATGCAAGATATCACATAATCTGTTCTCACATGCGAGACACTGGGAGCAGTCTCCCTAATATGAGAGACAATGGGCCGTTTTCATAAAGGTAAATTTAGTTGTAATCATAAGTTTACAACCAAGTGTAGCTTTTTTGTGCCTGCTAGGAACAAAAGCATTCCTGGAGGGTATAAATTAATTTACGAGTGCTGAGTTCTCAGTCAGGACTGCTGATAAAACCGATCTCATAAACCCCACCCAAATGGGTGGGAAGTAGGTGTTCACATGTGTGGATTGTCTTGGACGTTTGGGAACGCCCACATGGGGCATTTCCAAACTACGATCCAATCCCTTTCTACTCTTGAAATAGAGATTTACTTCGGTAATGGGCTGGAATTTCTCTCCTTTCAGAGTAGGTAGGGGTACTTGCACATTTAGTGGTGGTGTAGAGGAAATGCTTTCTTCTCAGGGAAAAACAAAATTAAGTTTGCTTTGCACTTAGGGTTCAATTTTCTCTGTGTGGCGTTCTGTTCTATGGAAAACTCCATAGAGGGGGGTAGAAAAGCTCTTTAGAATAGGCACATGAAATTCCCAAAAGTATGCTTCGAAACCAACATCTGACACAGCTTTCCAGGAGTACTTCTGGGAATGTTGGTGAATTCCAAATAGTAGTACATTTGCACCCGCATATAGATGTAAATCTCCTGGTGTAGCTTTCCTACTTTTTTGTGTGAATCAGACCCAACAAGTCATCTTTACATTGACTAGTACTAGTCTGTCTTCTGTTACAAATTGATGGCAGCCTGGGCCCACCTTCTTGCGTGACTAGTAAGTGCTTCTCAGACTTTTAAAAATAACTCTATGTGGTGTGCAGCTGGTACAACACACATTCCAAAATGTGCACAGTGGCACACCTTTCCTGCACACGTGGTTGGCACTGGCATCAGTTCTCTCCCAGTTCTTTTCTGATGGGCAGTTGCGAAAGATAAGAGTATGGCATGCAAAGTAGGGGTAGGTAATAATACACAATATCATGATCAGTATTAGGGCGACCTTAAAAATAACCTTGTCTTACTCTCACACCCATATATAGAATATCCTCATATGAATGAAAGATTTCCAAGCAACAGAAAATAGGGCGTGCTGAAATAAAGAGACCGGGCTCAGATAAACCGGTTTCTCCATACCATCTGGGGAAATTTAGCACCATTTGTAGAAGAGGTATCAAAACGCTAAACCTGACGGAAAGTGTCCAGAGCCACCCAAGTAGCTGCCATAGAGATGTCCTGAATAAAATATGACAGCAAGTGTTTCCAATGTTTCCTTGCCATCAGGAGGAGTAGGGAAATGATGCTCATATCAATCAGCCAAGCAGAAAACCAACCACGTTCGAGGTAGACTTATCGGTTTGGTCTCGCAGCAAAGAGTGAGGAAGTTGAATGGAAGATGATTTGTTAGGGTCAACATCTATATTTTTTCCAACGTATTTATTAAATTATCTGCTGACGAGGAAGGCACACAAGGAATACTACGCAATGGAACATTGCCATAAGATATTGGTAGGACCGTTAAATTAACCATAGGGCGAGTACAGATCAACACACAGGCTATTTGTTCCGAGATGGTTGACCCCTCAGAATTACAAGTGCGGTGTTTCAACTGGAGACCTTAGACGTGGAGTACTTGGACCCCACTTGAGGTAATGATGCCCAGGTTATCAGTAACTCTGGCGGGGGGAAATACAGGGCTGAATTTGGCAAACTCGGACTGAAGCCCATTGTCATGGTAAAAAAGTATTATGTACGTAGGAACAAAGAGTTTAGATTTCACTGAGTCTTCTACCAAGGTGATGGCCAGTTATAAAGTGGTTTTCCAAGAGAGTAGACTGAGATTGCAAGAAACCGGAGTCTCTAAGTGAATGGGAACAAGACATAACAAAAGCTCAATGAATCTGACTGACTGAGAGACCCTCCCACTGAAGGGTATAAGTGAAAGAACCTGTTATAATGGCACCCGGCACTCTCCCACGAGTAAGAAAAGAACTCTTAGGGTGTTTTTTTCATTCCTTTCCATCCGAAAGGTATCTTGTATGCATTCATCTTAATACCCGTTTCAAATAAGCTTCGAATGAACACCTCGACATCATCAAGAAACAAGAAAAGGGGTTAATCCCACTTTCCCAAGCACAGTATCAGAACCTCAGCCACTGACTTCCATTTCTAATTCTGCGTAACCCTTTCTGGCCGCAGAGTCCAACACAATCACCAAGATGTAACTAGTTGGACAAACATGGAGAAATGTTTTTGTCCTTGAATTAGGCTCTCAGGTCTAACACTGAAGATAAGGGTATAGCCTTTCGCATCTGTGCACAAACAGGTGAGAGATGGAACAGTGCAAAACAGGGTTGGCAGAGCCCTGCCAGAGCAATATTGAGGACAATTAGTACAACTTCTGATTTTTTGGGACGTAGTTGGAGAGTGGAAGGAGAAGAAATTCATATATATGCGATATATGGTTTCCAGGTCAAGTGACCATGAAGGCATTATCTTTGGAGCCCCTATTTTTTTGCATCGAGTAAGTGAACTTTATACACCTAGGAGTTCTGGCTTGTAACAAACTTGATTTGAAGACAAAAATATCTGAAAAATTAATGACATTTGGCTTAGCTGAACTCATGTGGAACAGAATGAGAGTGATAAGGCTGTAGTAGTTTGCTTGTGAATACATTCCTCTTACACTACTGAAAAACCTCATCTGTAAACAGGTATGAACGATTTTTGTCATCAACCAGGATATCCTATTATGTTGCCTGCATATTTGGTTTCAAGGAAACAATCGGCAATCTTAGCTGGCAGAAAAAAAGTGGAAAATTCCGTGGCATTTGAAAACACCTGATCATTAGAGCACAGCTAGATGTAACACAGACCATCTGTGGGTACATCTGGAAACTGAAGCGTATAGGCACAAGTGGACATAGGACTATTTAATGTCACTGGGCACCACTTGAAACCACCAAATGCATTGTGGCATTTGGAACCACACCGACTAAGGCTCTTCCATGAGAAACGTCATAACATTGTCTGCCACAAAATAGACATCCCCTGCAACATCTATACAGGCCCCTTGTCTTCTTCCAGTTTCATAGTCCGCTCTCACACCACAAATACAGAACTTCAGCCTTTTGCCCATTTCTTTCTCCCCCAGTTGCTTTTCAATTTTTGTGCTATCCTGATCATGTGTGCTATTTTCCTTTTTCCTTTTAGGAAGAAGCCGCTGATGGTGATTCACCACCTGGAGGAATGTCAATACAGCCAAGGTGAGGCATTTGGGTGGCTTTTGGCCTATTAGAAATTCTGCAAAAGAAACAATTGATGGACGGAATGCTGGACAATGCAAACATTCACCCCCGGTCACAAAGAACTGGGTTTAATCCATCATTCTTTTGCTCACCACACCACCCCAGTTTGGACCCAGCCATATGCAAATCAGTCTTGACCCTGTTCCTTATGGGAACAGTCCAGCCCGAACTGCCAAGCCAGGTCCTCCCTGGACCGGAAACAAGCATCCTGGTACCGGTTTCAGGGCATCACCCTTCATCAGCCAGGCTAGCTTGAATCCAGTGGTGTAGTGAGCACGGGACCCACGTCTGGGCATACCCTTCCCACTTAGGGCGACATATGCGAAAGAAACAATTGAAGGACGGACTGCAGGACAAATCAATCATTCATCATTCAACCCCAATCACAAGGATCTGGGTTTAATCCATCATTCTTTTGCTCACCACACCACCCCAGTTTGGACCCAGCCATATGCAAATCAGTCTTGACCCTGTTCCTTATGGGAACAGTCCAGCCCAAACTGCCAAGCCAGGTCCTCCCTGGACCAGAAACAAGCACCCTGGGACCGGTTTCAGGGCATCACCCTTCATCAGCCAGGCTAGCTTGAATCCAGTGGTGTACTGAGCACGGGACCCACATCTGGGCATACCCTTCCCATAGCTGGGTCTGAACTGAGGTGGCGAAGTGAGCTAAAGAATGATGATGGATTCAACCCAGATCTGTGATGGGGGGTGAGTGTCTGAAAAGTTTCAGCGCTCCGTCCATCATCTCCTTGTGTTTGCTTTGTTCACCCTAAGTTGGCAGGGTATGCCCAGACGTGGGTCCCTTACTCACTTTGCCACTGGATTCAAGCTAGCCTGGCTGATGAAGGGTGTTACCCAGAAACCGGTCCCAGGATGCTTTTTTCCGGTCCAGGGAAGACCTGGCTTGGCAGTTCGGGCTGGACTGTTCCCATGAGGCACAGGGTCAAGACTGATTTGCATATAGCTGGGTCTGAACTGAGGTGGCGAAGTGAGCTAAAGAATGATGATGGATTCAACCCAGATCTGTGACTGGGGGTGAGTGTCTGAAAAGTTTCAGCGCTCCGTCCATCATCTCCTTGTGTTTGCTTTGTTCGCCCTAAGTTGGCAGTGTATGCCCAGACGTGGGTCCCTTGCTCACTTTGCCACTGGATTCATGGTAGCCTGGCTGATGAAGGGTGTTACCCAGAAACCGGTCCCAGGATGCTTGTTTCCGTTTCAGGGAAGACCTGGCTTGGCAGTTCGGGCTGGGCTGTTCCCATGAGGCACAGGGTCAAGACTGATTTGCATATAGCTGGGTCTGAACTGAGGTGGTGAAGTGAGCTAAAGAATGATGATGGATTCAACCCAGATCTGTGACTGGGGGTGAGTGTCTGAAAAGTTTCAGCGCTCCGTCCATCATCTCCTTGTGTTTGCTTTATTAGAAATTCTGGACCACTGTTCTGCACCACAGCATCATCCTCAAGGGCGGGAACTGACTCTCCTGCTTATGTGCAGGATATATCTCTACTCCTGTGAAAGGTCACTCTTACTGTTGAGGCGAAACAGCACCGTCAGGGCAAGTGAAAGCTCCCCTCACACAAAGGATGTGGAGGTCAAATGGCAACACAGTAAGCTTCTCCTCATACCAAAGACAGCTTCCTGACTAGCAGCTCTGTGAGATCCATTTCACACATATAGAAGGGGTACAACTGATACAAGTTACAGCCCAAGCTGCTATCTCCACAGAATTGATACAGCACAGGGGTAGACAGTGCAAGCTTCCCTCACACACAGAATAGGCATATTTTTACAGCAGTGCAAGCTTTCCTTGTACATGAGGGCCAACTTAACTAACCCCTTGCCAGTATCTGATCCAATCAACCTTAAAATTAAAAGGCTCCTTATCCTCATGTCATTCTAATGAGCAACTGTATCCCAGAGGAGAGACGCTCTGTATCCCCTGGCCAATCCCTGAGGGCATTAAGCTAGAAAGGTGCCAGCCTCGATATTCCTGTGCCCATTCCATGCAACCATCCATTCCAATTGGCGAAAAGGCTGAATTGAGCCATCATCAAAACAAACTCTGTAATGATGCTGGAATCGAGAAGATGAAAAAGCCTGAACGTGCCTATCCTGTTGTAAGGCTTTCAGCAACATGAAACAAGAAGAAGTCGGTTAGACAGAGGTCATCCTGATAGCCACTTTCTGGCTTAGGCCGCAGAAAGAAGTGACACCAGAGTTTTATTTTTAGACTTAGTTTGAAAACACTGCTGTCGCCAAGAACTATTGCCACCAATGCTTTAAATATACACAGTGAGCTTTAACTCCGCCCAGGCTAATAGTTCTCTCTCCCTCACGCTGTTGGCTCTTTGGTGTATCATTCCAGCACCTATAAAGAAGTGCATTGGAATGGATGAAAAACCATTTTACATTGCAAAATTACACATTAGGGGCCAGATATACTATTATTCTGGTCGCAAAAAGCAGTTGTAATGTACTTCCAAGCTTTTCGCAGCTAGAATATTATTTTGCAAACCGACCTATGTAGTAATAGGTTAGTTCGCAAAATAAGGTTTCAGAGTGGGTTGCAATCCGGCCTACCTAATTAATGTTCATTAGGTTGGCTGCAAATTGCAACTCATTGATCTGCCAAAATCACAGGAATTGTGGTGTGCAAAAGGTCAACAGACCGCCATCCCAGATTGCATTTAAAAAAAAAAAAAAAGTATATATATATATATATATATGTGTGAACAAGCCAGGCAATGGCGAAACGCGTTACAGCGTAATTTGGATTAAAGCAGAGACTGCATTGAAAATCCATCCCCCGTGTCGGTGTCTGCTTTTGGAGTTTAAAGGCAGTAATGGTTGGAATATATATATATATATATATATATATATATATATATATATATATATAAAAAAATCAACCTGCTTAAAAACCACCTTTCTTTTAAAAATCAGCCTGCTTTCCGTAAAAGATGGAGCTATTTAAAAAAAAAAAACTTCTTGTTTTAAAAGTTTTGATCACTGGCGGCAGCTCAGCATCAGGTGACTCTGGGCAATAGCTCACTTAATCTCCCTGACGGCCCCTAGCGCTTTGAAACCTTAAGGGGTGATATGTTTGTGTTGTGTTTGTAGTCTTAGTCCCCTTAAGGGACACCGTACATGTCCTTGCCATCTGTTGTCCCTGCGAGGACACCGTTCCGCCTGCTGACGTCACCTGCAGTCAGCTGTGCCTTGACAGATGACAGCTGGTGACCGTCGCGGCAGTGCACGATCTACGCTCCGTGTGGAGCCCGTGTTGGTTATAATAAAGGACTTGTTCTTTACACTCTCCAAGCCTCCGAGAGTCCTTACAGAAACTGACGACGAGAACCAACACAAGAAGCCACCAAAAAAAATTTAAAGAAAATTTGGATTTAATAAAGACTGCCCGACAGCTCCGATTACGAAGGCAAGGAAAAGGAAGATTACAAATTGAACCTTAAAGTCACTGCGGACAGGAAAGTCTGTCAATACATTAATCTACGTGAGGAGCCTTCAAAAGCTAAAAAATTATAAGGTAAATCCAAGCGTGTCACCGCTTCAGAATTAAGGAGAAAGTGAAGAAAGAATTGTAGTCCACGCATGGTTGTGCCTGGATGTGGAATATTATCTATGCAACTAAGGAAAATCCAAAAGAGGAACGTGGAAAGCAAAAAGAATGGACTCAAGGTGAAGTTTCAACTGCCAAATCCCAACGGAATCTTACCGGTTAAAGGGAGACAGTTCAACGGACGCAGCGGCCAACAGCCTTCGGAGCTTCGCAGACGTCATCAACAGCTGTGATCAGCAGGAGCTGTGACGCACGTACGTCTACGTGAAGGACTGCAAGCAAATAGCAGAGAATGCACTCAGGTGACGTATACGCACGCTGCGTGGCGCCATCTTGAAATTTACAGAGTAAAAAAAAAAATGTAAACAGAGCATCCGGAAGCAGTGTGCAAGAGTACAGCACTTCGCCGATGGGATTAGTGTAAAAAGGAAGCTTGGGCTGCACTAATAAGCACAAAGTGGACACTTATAAAATAAAAAAATAAAAATTAACGTGTTTGAATCGGAGTAGGAAGGAATAAAGCACTGTTCAATACACAAAGGGTCCACCAGGAAACTCGAGTGTGAAAAGACTTAAGGAATTGTCTAAGCGCTATAAATATACCACAGTATCCATTAAGAGCTATACACATATAAAGCTACCAAATTAACCTAATTTAAAATGGAATAGTATTCAGGCTGCACAACTTTAGGAAATAAAATATATAAAATAAAGTATAAGACACCATTTATGTAATAAAAAATTATAATAAAAACTACATAAAAAATGGCGAGTGGATACCTATGGAACCTGACACCACCACAAACATTCTTGCCCTCAGGAGGGGAACCAATTACAAAATGGGAAGAGTGGAGAGAGTATTTTATGAACTATATAGAGACAATAGGCGACGTGGAAGATTTAAAACCGGAACAAAAGTACAAAATGCTGTTGCACTGCCTCGGTGCAGGGGGAATCAAAGTGTACAACAGTATCAACAAGAAAATAAGGGAAGAAAATGAAGGAGACACGTTTGTAAATGCCATAGACGATCTCAACAGCTACTATAAACCTACCGTGTGCGTTGGCGTTGACAGGTATAAATTCTTCCACAGGAAGCAAGGTAGGGAAGAGACAATAGATGATTATGTATCAGTCCTCAAAAACTTAGCGATAAATTGTCGTTTTGGAGGCCTACATGACGAATTCATCAGAGACCAGATTGTAATGCAGGGGTCGAATACCAATATACAAGACAATCTATGGGCAAAGGGAGAATACCCATTGCAGAATATCATCGACATCGCGAGAAAGGCAGAATTAACCGGCCGGTGTGCCAAGGCAGTTCTCGCAGAGAATAAGGAGAAGAAAGAAGGAGAAACGGTAGCAAAAATAGGTGATCAGAGATACACTCCCAGACAAAGTTGGAACAATAAGAGCCAAAAGAGTACCTACATCAAACCACAGGCCAATAGCAAGAGAAGATGCTACAGATGTGGGAACAACACACATTTTGCAGATGACGCAAAATGCCCGGCACGAAATGTGAGATGCACATATTGCGGTGTAATGGGACACTTCTTGAAAGCATGCCGCAGGAAAAACACAAGAGTAGTCAAACTTGTGGAGGAAGAAGAGAAATACAAGGAGGAAACGTCTGATGAAGATGACACAAACATGTTTGTGCTGAACTTGGAGGATGAGCAAATAGAGAAGGAGAATGGAAGTATGGCCACTAAAACAAAGAAACCAATGTGCGACATGAACATTGTGGGAGTGGAAATTAAAATTGTGGCAGACTCAGGATCGCCCTATACTATCGTCAACAGAGAAGTATGGGAACAGAAATTCAGTCCTAGCCTTGGCAATGAACTGGAGAAGGCTGACATCACTATTAAATCTTTCACTGGGGAAAAGATAGATGTTTGTGGGTATAGGAAGCTCAGTTTTCAATTCAAGGGGAGAGAAGCTTTGAGGAAATTGTACGTGTCAGCTGTGGGTCCATCAGTCCTAGGGTGGATGGATCAAGGGAGCCTTGGTATCATACTCGATCCCAGCAAAAGCGATCCAGTGTTAGTGGTGCAAAGCCAAGACAATTACAGTAAGTCGTTACTAGAAACATACCCAAAAGTATTCAGCGGCGAAATTGGCACACTCAAAGGGTACCAACACAGGATAAAGTTGAAGCCGTACAACATTTCAGTGGTGCACAAAGCACAGAATTTACCCTTCGCGATCAGAGAGGAAGTGAAGGAACAACTAGAAAGTCTACTTAAAGAAGGGATAATCGAACAAGTAGAGGCCTCAGAATGGATTGCACCTCTTGTCGTGGTAAAACGTCCGAACGGAAAATTGAGACTCTGCATTGACCTAAGAGACTTAAATGAAAATATAGTGGTTGAGCAATTTCCCCTACCCAGAATAAGCGAGATGCTTGCCACCACGAAAGGAGTAAAATGGTTTTCTACTATAGACCTAAAATCAGCATACCACCAGGTTCCCCTACATCGAGAGAGCAAGGAACTAACATCTTTTATCACGCCATTCGGGTGCTACAGATTCACAAGAGTACCTTTCGGTCTGGCATCAGCAGCTGCAATGTTCCAGAGACTTATGAGCAACATTTTTAAAGGGGTGCCTGGCGTACTGATCTTCCAAGATGACATCCTCGTAATGGGAAGATCAAGAATGGAACACGATGAGAGTGAACAAAATTTTGGAAATCCTCAATTCAAAGGGTTTAACTGCGGAGCATGAAAAGTGCAGGTTCGCATGTAATTCTGTTAACTACCTAGGACATGAAATTACAGGTGAAGGAATACGTCCAAAAAAAGAACTGCTGCAGGCAATCATCAAGGCACCAAAACCTGGGAACAAAGATGAACTGCTGTCCTTCCTAGGGCTTGTTGAATTTTATGCGAAATTCATTTGTAACTTTTCAAGCAAAACACACACGTTGAGACAACAACTTAAACAAAAAAACAAATTCGAGTGGACAGAAGACTGCAATGTGGCTTTTGACAGGTTAAAAAGGAAATGTGCACGGCATTGCCATTGCAGGGTTTTGATCCAGCACTAATGAACATAATAACAACAGATGCAAGCTCTAAAGGCCTAGGAGCTGTACTCACGCAAAGGGACAACAGTACAGGAAAAGAATACACTATTGCTTTCGCTTCACGTTCCCTAACGAGCTCAGAGGAGAAATTCTCTGTAATTGAGCGTGAAGCACTTGCCTGCGTATGGGCACTCGAACACTTTAGGCAATTTGTATGGGGTAATAGAGTCACCCTGTGCACAGATCATAAACCACTCACGAAAGTTTTCACAACCAAAGGACTATATGCAGCGTCACCCAGACTGGCAAGACTTTCAGTACGAATGTTCGACTATATATATACAATCCAATATGTTCCTGGGGTGAAAAATGTAGTGGCCGACTATCTAAGCAGAATGCCAGTCGATGTAGATAACCCAACAGTTAAAGAAGAAACTGAGGAGTCATGCATAGCAAATGTAGAAGAGAAATTTAAGGGCATTTCAAAAGAGGAATGGATGGAAGAACAGTCGAAAGACACAGTACTTGGTCAAGTTACGGACATGCTATCAAGGGGATGGCCAGCAAAGAACAAGTTAGAGGAAACGCTACACCATTTTTGGGAGGTTAGAGACGAGCTATCGCACGAAGAGGGACTGCTCTTAAGAGGCGGGAGAGTCGTGCCCCCAGCAGCCTGAGGCCCAGGATCCTTAACATTTGCCACGAGGGACACCTGGGGATTGGCAAAACTAAAGGCAGAGTAAAAAATAATTATTGGTGGCCTGGCATCAGCTTGGCAGTGGAAAGATGTGTCAGAGATTGTGCCCTATGCCTAAATTCAGATAAGACCCAAGTAACCTTCAGACCACCCCTGCATCCCATTCCATGTCCATCAATGCCTTGGGAGCGGATTGGTGTGGACATCATGGGACCTATAACGGATCAAGGTGAGCAGTGGTACATCATAGTCACCATTGACCATTTTTCAAAGTGGCCCGAACTAAAATTCGTAAAAAACCAGATGCTATGTGAATTGTAAAATTTCTGGATGAAGTCTTCACGCACGAGGGTCTACCCAAACAAGTCATCAGTGACAATGGACCGCAATTCGTGTCAGAAACATTCAAAAAGTACATGGAAAGGAATCAAATTGAACACAAAACGACCTCAGTATACCACCCAGCCGGCAACGGAGCTGTTGAACGCTTCAACAGAGTGATCAAAGGGATAATTCAGTTGGCATGCAGCAATAAACTGAACTGGAAACAGGAGACACTGAGAACACTCTGGGCATTTCGTATAACACCATGTGAAACCACTGGACACAGTCCGTTTGAGATCATGCGGGGAAGGACACCGTTGTCCAAGGACAATGTAGGTTGGATCAATGCCTCTAAGAGTGTACACTGGTCTTCCACCAAGGTGATGGAGAGGTTGTCAAAGGCACAAGCGTGTAGTAAGGCAAGGTACGACCAAAAGCATGGGTGCAAGCCGGTAGCTCTCAAAGTTGGAGACATAGTGAAAGTAAGAAGAAGTGGTCACATAGGCAAAGGTATGGACAGATACTCAACACCCCTGTCTGTCCAAAAGCTGTTTTGCAACTCAGCATTGTTGAGCGATGGCAAGGTTTGGCACTTTTCATCCCTATCTAACCACAAACAACTCCATAAGGATCAGGACAGCCTTCAACCCGTGAACTCCTTTGAGGAACCAGCAGTGCCTGGAAAGAATTCCAATGGCTATTGCGGATGGTCAGACGATGAATCAGGATCCGGGTTTTCCACCACGGATAACCCCATGCACGATTTATCTACCCAGCAAACACCCTGCCAGACGCAAGATCCGTCCAGAGGTATCACACCTGCGCGAACATACAGACAATTGCCATCCACGCCCATGCTGGACTCCACACGCCCTGTAGGTATAAGCAGGACTGGAAGGAGATTGTTACCCCCTGTTAAATATTCAGACTATATCTGTGAGTGATGCTACTCCCCACCCCATTTGGTTTCATAGCCCATACTTCTGTCTCCTCTTCCCTTCCTACCTCCTTTCCCGTTTCCTTTCTGTTCTCTCTTCTCCTCTTCCAACTTTCACTCTGCCTAAATCTTACCTGTCCCATTCCCCCACGGTTGTTGTTCCTCTCAGAAGGGAAGATGTGTTGTGTTTGTAGTCTTAGTCCCCTTAAGGGACACCGTACATGTCCTTGCCATCTGTTGTCCCTGCGAGGACACCGTTCCGCCTGCTGACGTCACCTGCAGTCAGCTGTGCCTTGACAGATGACAGCTGGTGACCGTCGCGGCAGTGCACGATCTACGCTCCGTGTGGAGACCGTGTTGGTTATAATAAAGGACTTGTTCTTTACACTCTCCAAGCCTCCGAGAGTCCTTACAGTTTGTGCTTTACAAATAGGAATTATTACGTCAGGGAGTAGCACCCTTAGTAAGAGTACCTATCATTTTTAAAGACCTGCCTTTGCCCATCTGTAAACCCTCTAGACGTTTAGAAAGGTTTATATGGCTACCATCTACCTCTTGAATGCAGTTCTGATGTGTGACAGGTTTTTGTTCAGGGACTTGGACGACTTAATGCCTGATGCAATCAGCTAGCCCTGTGCCAACACCCCAAGCCATCCAGCCATAGAGGTACCAGGCTCTGTACCGCTGGGCTTCTTTCCAGAGTCCAGAACCAATCAAGTGAAAGCTGAGTACCGGTCCCTTGGGTTGTATAAATGACTCTTTTATTGTTCTGTTGCAGCTCTGAAGAAAGTATTTGCTGCTGATCCTCATGTGCAAAAGATGGCCAAAGAAGACTTTGTGATGCTCAATGTGGTGGTGAGTGTTCACTCTGAGAAGCATAAAATATTGAAATGTTAGTGTGTTAAAAGTATATAAAGAGCAATCATTAGGCTACAAAAGTGTCACTTCAATCACCCAACTACAAAGGGACATACATGTCTTGGAAACGTTTTTAATTCCAGATTCATTAGTAAGCTAAATTGTTTGGGTTTCGCAACAGGAAAGGAAACTAAAGTACTTGATACATATAGCATTCATCTGACAAATGCATTAAAAAACTTTTTCAGCTGCTTAGCACAGCGGTGTTCTGGCACAAGCTGGTAGCTGGTTCCAGAGTGCTGCTCCTTTCACTTCCAGGCTCTACCTCCGAAGTTAATTTGGATTCGGTGTTCCCACTTCTTTGTGTCTCAACAAATTGAAAGTCCTTTTCAAGGTGGATAGGGTTTCAGATAAGGCTCAATATCGAGTAATTCCTAATTTGGTTAGAAAAGTAATGCAGTAATAGTGCATTTTCAATATTCCTCCACTTCTGTACATGTCACGAACCTGCAGAAAAATGAGAAATTAGCACTGAACCTGCAATGCCCACACTAATTCTCCCTTTCTGATGGATACTTCTTCCTGCTGATTCCTCACCTTCTGATTATCCCAGGCGCCTGAATGGATCCAACAGCTATTCTAATCTTGCACCAGAAACAACACCACAATGACATCACTGAAGCGATAAAATGCCCACCGCGACACCCTCAGCTGCAGTCCGTGCAGGTAACAGCGGTGGGGCCGCGTGGGGGGTGATTTTGAGGGACGATGCAGAGGGAAAATTAATTATTTATTTAATTTTCCCTTGGCATCATCCCTCCAAATCCCCCCCACGCAGCCCCACCGCCGTTACCTGCACGGACCGCGGCTGGACACCCTGTCAGTTCCCTTTTTTCCATGTCTTCAACGCAGATCCTTTGTTGTGTGAGAAAATTTCTGAGGAACTTTCCCCACACATCAAACTCAACTATTGTGGGTATATGCTAACCTATCTCCCCCAAGCATTCAGAGTTCAAACCCTGTAGAGACTGTGAGGGACAAATGTATATGATAGACCCCCACAATATTGGTCTGTGGTATCTAGGATACGATCATGACACCAAGTTATGCCAGTCATGCCTCCACCTGAACGCAAAGGCCATCAAGGAGAGAGAGGCAAGGTTATTGATGACAGAAGATTAGGATGATTGCTGAGGCATGATTAGATATCGTCCTCTTATGAGGTTGCTAGAGTCGCTTTCTTCTAGATCCCCCTGGGAAAAGCGAAGTATGCACAAAACAAGGAGATACAATGACTCCTCTAAACATTGCTCATACAAAAGTAAGTCACCTAGACGCTGTTGTTCCCCTGAGGGGACATCTTCTGCACATGAGCTCATTGAGATCCTCGTCTCTGATGGAGTGGTGCTGGCAGCACCACTGGCACCATCACTGACGCTAGGTCCCCCTCTACCTTAGGAGCCACCACCGGCACCCCAAAGTCACTCAGGCTTGCCAAGGGTTTCTAACTCTGGGCTCTGGTCCAGTATTCTTTTAGACGGCAATGCTTGATATATTCACTGCTCCTCCTGGAGCACGTGCCGGTCACAAGAGACCTTTAGGGATACCTTTTAGACCTCCCTGGATGTCCAATCAACACTCATGGATTTTCCTTTCGACTGATTCAAGCTGTTTGGAGATGAAGCTAAGAGGTTTAAAGAAACCAGGGCTACACCTAGGTCTCTGGGTCTCCAGCCTCCCTAAATTGACTACAGAGAAATTCACAAGATTGGGGGCTTTGTGTGAGGTTTTAATTTTTACCAAAGGCAATCCACACAGCCCCAACAGATCAAAAACCCATTACTCAAGCAGTACAGGCCATGGTAAAGGAAGCTGCCGCAACAGTAAGCCTCCTTCTCTTTCTCTTCACCTCTCCCCATCTGGGAAGCAGCACTAGTTCACCCGTATCAGAGCATCTGAACCCAGTTGGAGGTCAGGTGCCCTGCTTTCTACTGACTTGAAAGGCCATATCTTTGGGCTAGTGGGTCCTTAAAATTGTAGAAAGGGGATATGACCTACCCTTCCAACAGCCATTCCCATATTCATCATCTAAGATCCTTTAACTCAGAAGACCATCTCCACATCTTGCAGCAAGGACAACATTGGAGTTGATGCCAAAGCAAGAAATTGGGCAGGGCGCTACTCTTGGTGTTTCTTGGGTATCAAGGAGGATGGCGGCCTTTGTCTGATCCTGGATCTCAGGGTGTTGTACCTCTCTCTCTGTAAGGAATGTTCAAGATGCTGTCCCTGGTTCAGGTTGTTTTAGCACTGGAAGTGGGAGCCTGTTTGGTGTCCTTTGACTTGCAGAACGTGTATTTCCACATTCTTATCATAGAGTCTCACAGGAGGTACCTGCAATTTGTGGTAGGGTCCACTTGATAGCAGTTAGTGGTCCTCCCATTTGAATTGACATCAGCACCTCGAGTCTCCATGAAGGTAATGGCAGTGTTGGTGGCTCATCTCAGGAGGAGAATCCAGTAGTCCAGTACCTTGATGACTGGCTGTTCAAAGCAGATGGTGTTGCACCCTTTGCAGTTGGTAACATCCCTATTATTCAATCTGAGGTTTTCGATCAATGTTCCTAAATCTAACAGAGCTCTCAGCAAATCCTGTTCCTAGGGGCAGTTCTGAATACAACACTGCTCTGGGCCTTCCGTCTTCCATAGAGGATCCACAACAATTTGGATTTCATTCTGATGTTTCGGGAAGGGACTCTGATTCCAGTCCTAATTATCCTATGCATGCTAGATGTGCTGGCTTCCTGTATCCTCCTGGTCATGCAAGCATACTGGCACATGAGGAATCTCCAGTGGTGCCTCCGCAGGCAATAGTTCCAGTACAGGAGAGATCTGTCAAACACCACTGTGATCTCTCAGGACACTGCAGCAGATCTAGGAAACCAATTGTGTGGGATGTGCTTTCACCCTCCACCAGCTGTAGCCACAGCTGTGACAGATACTTCCTCTGTAGGGTGGGATGCACATCAGGAGGAGCTGCAGATCAGAGGACTCTGGTAACCAGAGGATCAGGTAATTCACATCAACCTGCTTGAACTGAGGGAGATTCTGCTTGTCTCAATACCTTCCTCTCCTTCCATTAGTGGTCAGTCAGTCCAGATCTTCACCGACAATATGATTGCGGTGTAGTATGTCAACGAATAGGGAAGAGTACGGTGTCATCTTCTGTATCTGGAATCGTTGAGGCTCTGAGCTTGGTCATTCCAGCATGGGATTTGGCTAGTCGCCAACCATCTGGCTCGATCTCTGAATTACAGTGAGAAGCTGAGTTCGTGTCATCTTGCCGACCAGTAGTGGCTTCACCCAAAGGTGGTGCAAAAACATCTTTGCCCTGTGGAGTGCACTTCAGGTGGATCTCTTTGCCACCCTTGTCAATGTCCATTGCTAACAATTCTGACCCTCCATTATCCATGACAGGGAGCCTTCAGGGGCATGTTTTGGTTGAGGTGGTATATTCCACTTCACTACGTATTTCCTCCCATACACTCGAATTGTGTTTTGAAGAAGATTCGACTAGACCAGACCTAAATAATCCTCATTGATTACGCCAATTCACTGTATGTTGGTATCCCAGCATATCAATTACATTGCTTGCAGCTGGTGCAGAACCAAGCGGCCAGGTTGATTTTTCGCCAGCCCAAATGGCACCACGTCAGACCGCTGATGAAGAGTCTACATTTGCTTCCTGTGGCTAAACGCTGTGCCTTCAAGCTGGGTTGTACCATCTTCAAAGCCCTCTCTGGTAATAGTCCAGCCTTTATCTCTTCTAGGATCCAGCGCTATACCCCTTCTCGGGATCTGCGTTCTTCCCATTTGAATTTGCTGGCTACTCCATCATTCAAACGCAAGAAGCACGGGGGACTAAGATTCGCAGTCTTGGCCCCGCAATTTTGATACTCGCTTCCTGTGGGGCGGAGGTCGGTGACTTCTTATGCACAGTTTAGGAAACAGCTTAAGACCTGGCTGTTCTCCCAGGCGTATGACTAAGTTAATTCTCTCGTTGTTGCAGCCTCCTCTATGACTCCAGCGCCATGAAACCGTTTGGTGTACGTGGGCTTAACAAGTGCTTTTAACATAACACTGTCCCAGATTGGCTGAGAGGAGTAGTATGCAGATCTCCTGCACCTCTCTCTATGTCCCAGATTTTTCTTCATCTCAGAGTAGACATCTTCTCCCAGTTGGAAGGGCAGGTCCTGCTTCCCAATCTCCAGAGCCTCCACCGTCAGGTTTGGAGATTGAGCTGGGACACCTAAGTTCATTCCAGCTGCCTGGGGAATAGGAGAATGTCATTTTGTCTTCTCGCAGTGATTTCACCAAAATGGTGTACTCTGAAAGGTTGAACAGATTTGTCACTTGGTGTGCCAATAGCAATGTGGATCCCTTGAGGGCTCACCTGTTGGGCATCCTCAAGTTCCTAGTTTCTATAGCTCATGAAGGCTGTACTTTAGGGACCATTAAAAGGATATTTGGCATTCTTGCCTGATTTTCTCTACCTTCCAGGGCAGCCTTCTATTTTAAGCCACCCATTGTCATGAAGTGTCTGAAGGGACTAAAAAGCCTTTTTCCACCAACTCTAGTTGTTAACCCCCAATACTACCTTAATTTGGTTTTGACATTCTTGGTGGGATCTCCTTTCGAACCACTTCATAGATGCCAATTGAGGTAATTAATGTTGAAAACTGTATCTGGTTGACATTACCTTGGCGAGGTTCATCAGTGGGCTGCAACCATGAGTGTCCTCCCCTGTTTGTATGTGTTATTTCCTGACAAGTGGGTCTTCCAAACCAGAGTTGCCTTCCCCAGAAAGATGACTGTCTTCATTCCATCTGCGGCCCATCATTACTCTTGCCTCCGGAGGAGAGGCTTCATTAGCTGGATCCCCAGGTGAGTGGTCAGACTTTATATTGAAAAAACCAAGGACATGAAGACTGACAACCAGCTCTAAGCAAGGTATGCAGGCAGCAGGAAGGGCAAAGCAGTACAGAAGAACCTTGTGTAGGTGGATCATCTTATGTATCAAAAAGTTTTACGCCCTTACATATAAGGAACCACTGGAGGGCATTTGAGCCCATTCCACTAGGGCACAAGCTCGATACCAGCTTTGGAAATAGGAGTCCCTGTAACCAAAATCTGGAAAGCAGTGACATGGGCATCCCTTTGCTAGGCATTAGTCCCTGGATTCAGAGGTGAGAAGGGATGGCCATTTTGCTCGCACAGTCCTCCAGGATTTACATGACCATCATTCCAGATGGTCCACCAGGTTGGGTACTATTTGGGAATCTGTTCAGGAGGTGAGAAATCTGCAGATAGATGTATCCATGAAAAGTAGAAGTTACTTACCTTTGGTACCAATCATTACAGTGGATACTCTACCAACAGATTTGTCAGTGATCCTGTCCACACACCAGTCTTGAAGGATACTCAAAATGTAATGATTTTTTTTTTCTTTTCTTAAAGGTACCAAATACTAAGTTCACTCTCACCTTGCTTGCCTCATAGGCACAGAAAATGGGAAACTTATGTCAAGGTGGGCACTTTATAGCTCCAGTGACATCACTGTAGTGCCCACTAAAAACATAGAAGAGGTACTGGAAACGTTTTAGGATCCAGTCAGGTACCTGGGATATTCAGAAGGTGAGGAATTTCCAAGTACATAAAGTATCCATCCATCCATCAGAAAGATCATCACCGAAGGTAAGTAACTTTTTTTTTTTATATAGGCATCCTCTGTGCAAAAACACACTACTGGGGGGCATAGCCAACCGCTGATCAAGATGGCTGCTTCCTAAAGCGGCCTTCACCCCTCGTTGGCATTATCCACTGGATATCCACATCATCCGTCCTCGGGCTAAGCACTCCCGATCAATAAACCCTGCTGCGCCTGGGGAATCCACTGAGCTGTGTAGCGCGCATTTGTGATGACCTGGAAGCGTGAATCGAGACGGGGCCTGTGCGGCACAGATGGCCTGACCTTGCATACGTAATCGATCGTGGCTGTGGTGGCCAGCGGGGTAGTGTGATCCAGGAATGAGAGTTGGTGACCCCCAGCAGTGACAACTTGGAACCGCCGAGAATACCGTCACAGAGCCACATCGGAACAGGCAGGGGCGCCGATACCCCTGGGACCATCAGCGGGCCCGAGAGAGGTGTGGTGCGGCCTGCTCCTTGTACTGGGCGAGGCACTTACTGAAACGGGATCGGCCGCACTAGTGTTTAAAGTGGGGGCTGAGCAGATCACTCAGGCTCAGACTCTTACGGAGGGCTTGGGACCGGCCCGCAAGACTGAAAACAACTGTGTCTCGGCTCTACATATAGCCCCCTGCAGAGCACTCGTGGCTCGTGCGGAGAGGCAGTGACACTGGCCACGAAAAGATACAGAGCTGGAGCCCACGGCGATCTTCACCATATTTAGAAGGGGACCCCCAAGCAGCCCGAACATGGCAGGCTGCCACAGTCAGTGTTATAGGGTGACCAGAGTGTGCGTATCCTATACCTCATTCAGCCCCTGTATGAACGCTCTGCTGGGCCTCCCATACAACATACCACGAGCTGCGAGATAAGGGCCAGCTCCTAGCTACAAATGAACCATGACTGGGTGTGCCACGAGCAGTGAGACGCTTAATGTAGGGGCCCATAACAAATCAGACCCGCCTGTGAAATGACCTGGGAACTTATTGGGGAATAACTCCACTGCTACTATTGGTGAGACTTGGGGGTCGTTAAGAGCACCTAACTTAGCTGTCAACAAGCTCCCCTGATTGGTGCGAGGGTGAAGAAACATCCTGAAAAGGAACACTGGGAGCCATTGTCGAGCCCGCCTGGCTGTGTGTTTGATGTCGAAACACCGGGATCTTGGAGGGGTTGGGGGCAAGCAGTGAGAAACCCGACAGGCCACGTGGGACATCCTTGGTGGCCCTGGGCTTGCAGCGGTGAATACTGTGTGGCCCTTTCTGCCCCCAACCCCCATCCACCAGTTGACTCTATTGCTGGGGGAACTGCTACTGACCAACAAATACACGATGACAGGAGGCAAAGGAGTGCGAAACGCACATCAAACTAAATTAGATAAATATGCATTCTGGAAAAACAGCGGCAACTGGAGAGACCCTAGAACAGAGAACAACTAAGGACCAGGCGTCCCCGGAGAACGTGCCCTTCACACTCCATAATATAATGAAGGAGATACAAGGAGTGCGCACCTCCCTAGAGACCAGAATAGATTCAATCACGACGTAGGTCATGCTAGTGAGAGCTGACCTGCGCAAAATGGGCTATTGAATGATGGAAGTGGAGGAATCTACTGCCACCCTTTTATAGTCGACACTGCGACACTAAAAGCTCAAGTCTGCGAGCTACAAACCAAGACTCTATAGGCTAGGCTGGAAGACTTTGAAGGCTATTCGAGGCGCAATAATATTTGCATAATTGGAGATCCAGAACGCTCTGAGGGGCCTGGGGTCGACCTGTTTGTTGAAGACCTAATACTAAAAATGTTGCAGCCATGTGGCCTTTCCAAGTACTTCACAGTGGAGCGTGCCAATCATGTCCCCAGCACCCAGCTGCGTTTGGGAGCACCATCTCGTCTGATTGTAGCCAGAATCTTCAACTACCAGGACCGAGACGTCATTTTAAACGGCTCGCAGAGCCCCACCACTTCCCTATGAGAATGCTACCATTACTTTCTTTCCAGATTTCACGCTCCGGTGCAAAGATTGTGTCACAGCTTTCTTGAAGTTAAGAGAGCCCTGAGAGACTGTGAAATAAAATACTCCCCAGGCAGCGGAGTCGAAATGGCACAGCAGAGTGACATTGGAAGTCAGCAGGAGCGAAGCAACTCTCCACAAACGGATGAGACCTGAGAGGCCGCATGCTGACAAAAAATCAGTGACTTTTCCGGGAGTAACTGTACACTATCTGTTAACGAACTACATACGCCGGTCGCCTTCACCATCCCGCCTGCATCGACATTGTCATGACTCACCATGTATATAGTGACTGTTGGGTCAGACAGCTTACGTGTGAAGCAGCATGGACTTGGTAAAACGTTCCTTTTATTTTGGGGTAGCGAATGAGGGACACTTAGGAATTGGCCTTAGCTGCCTCTAGTTGAACATGTTATGTTGGGTTGACAGGCGCTCTGCAGATTTTGGGGGGGGGGGGCAGTTTTAGGTCCACCATGCAGGGAGGGGTAATTTGTTGGGGATTTGCTTGGTTTAGCTTTTTATGATCTTGTTTCAATGTTTTATGTGTAGCACACTGTCATTAACAAGGCCTATATTTCCTCGCCCGAGACCTGCTTGTGGCTCCTGGCCCCTCCCGCAGCGGTCTGCTCTTACCCACTACCCCGCTCCTCCATACACTCACAATCATGACTTTGTTGGCTCCTAATATTAAAATATTATCCTGAAATGTAAACGGACTCGGGGACAAACTCAAAAGAGGGGTAGTATTACAGTACCCTAAGAGACATGCTCCAGATAAGGCTCTCCTCCAGGAGATGCAGCTCTAGGGAAATACATATTGAGCATTGGACAGGTGGGGATATAAAATGATAGTCCATGCGGGATACACCACCAGATCCAGAGGGGTGGGCATCCTGATGCGAAAATCCCTGCCATTCACAGTGCAGAACACCTGGGTAGATCGATATGGGAGATATGCTGCACTTTCTGGAAGATGGGAGGGTAACATGCTGAATATCATATCAGAATATGTTCCGCCCAGGCTGCAGGATGCGGCGTTCTCTGAGCTAAGTGCTCTCCTTTTACAACAGATGGTTAGGATAAAGAGCACTACTTTTACTCATTGCCCTAAATGTAATTTGCAGGCGGCATCATTCCTCCACATGACTTGGTCCTGTAGTATAATAAGCGCTTATTGGCACGAAATATACAGACTAGTACAGCAGATGGTGGGGGTACAACTGTCGGCATCCCCTTTGATTGCACTGATGGGCTATGTACACCCGTTACGAAAAAGCACACGCAGATTCATAGCAATTGCCATGCTACTGGCGAAATGGGAAATAGTTCTTCGCTGGGGCACCAGGCAGAAACCCAATGTAAAAAGCTGGCTTAAGAGCATGACATATCGCGACACCACGAGCGAACTATACGCAGAACTACAGCCGCCCACATCGCGACCCAAAGACATATGGCAACCCCTTAGGGAATACCTCCGTTTACAAGAGACACCAGACACACAACCCGGTCAAGAGAGACAGGGAGCAAGTCAGAAAGCATAGTCTGCGTGGTGGCATTGCGGAGCTTAAAGAAGTTACTGATGTGCTTACGGAAGCGCGCGGGTATTGGGATGGCGAATGGGACGTAGGAACAGGGAAGTAGGGATCCACGAAACGCACTTTAAGAAGATCATTAACTATACCAGATAAGGGAACGTATCTGTTTATATATATATCTGTTTTATTATGCTTGTTTTTTCGAGCCTGCGAGCCATGTACCTGCATATCTAAACATCAGGAATATATGTGCATTGTTAATAAAATGATAAAGTTTTTTTTTAAAAGTGCTCTCCTTTTACTACTCCCAGATGGCAAACTAATACTGGCCAGATATTTTAATGCAGCTCACTGAGAGACTAAGGACCGTTGGCCTCCTCGGCAGACTGGATCTTCCCGTAGTCCTCTGGCTGACTTCTTGGTGGCCCTTGGACTCGCTGACACATGGCGCGCCCGCAACCCAGTAGACCTCCAATACACATTCCTCTTGGAAGCACAGGGCAGCCTCTTGCAGATTGATTACATCCTCACCCTGTCCCACCTACTCCCTAGCTGTGGGGAGCTTTGCCATCTCGCCTGGGGAATATCTGACCACTCCCCAGTCTGGACGGTTTATTGTAGACCTGACTGAGGCAACCACCAACGAGTTGTGAATAACCCCTGAATTCTAAAGGTTCCCAATATCTGTGCGGAACTCTGCTTAACTATGGAAAACTACTTCAAGGAAAATGAGGGTTCGGTAGACTCTACACAGACCCTATGGGAAGCATATATGGCTGTCATAAAAGGCCAAGGGGTCTCATTGATAGTGGGACATAAAAAAAAAAAAAGGGCGCATTTAGAGACACTTGAGCGAGAAATCCATGACTTGGAATCTGTGCTTACAAATTCGGACCAGGTGAGCATGCAACACCGCCTAACCTTTAAACAGAAGGCCCACTATCTCGCTACACAATATCGCCCTCTACGAGATGGGTGAGATGACTGGGAAGCTCGTGGCCTGGCTTGACGGAAAGCAACGGGTAAATCGGTTGGTGCTTGAAATAGTAACTGATGAAGGGGAGGGAGTAAAGGATAGACAGGGAATGGCAAATGCCTTTGCGGCCTACTATGCACAATTATACTCCCAGGCACTTACGACCATTGCCAATGAACCTCGCAAACTGTCAGATACTCAACTCCCAAGCCTTTCCCACTCAGAAGGAATGCACCTAGAACAATACATTACAGAGGACGAAAGAGTGCAGGTAATCAGTGACCTGAATTCTGGTAAGGCAGTGGGACCCAGTGGACTCCCTATTGAGCTTTACAGCCTTACGGCACCTACAATCGCTCCCCATCTCCTCAAAATGTTTATAGAAAACAGAGAATACCAAACATAGTTGTTATACACAAAGACAGCAAATTGCTGGAAGACTGTGCCTCAGACAGGCCTATTTTGCTTTTAAATGCAGAGGTAACATTTTTAGCAAAGCTATTGGCCTCACGATTGGTCCGGGTGGCCCTGATGCTGATCTATCCGAATCAGTCCGGCTTCATGCTGGGGCACAGTACCTCTCTTAATCTACGGTGCCTACATGGTGTCTTGGGGCACGAGGATTCGTGAGGATGCCCTTGTGCTCTTGCTTGATGCATGAATGTCCTTCGACACAGTCGAGTGGCCATTTATCTCAGAGATCCTGATACGGTTCGGATTCTGACTGCGTTTTCTGTCATGAGTGTGGTCCTCTATACTGACACTGGCTCAGGTAACGTGAATGGATGCACCTCATCGGTATTCCGGCTCTAATATAGCACACATCAGGGATGTCCATTATCCCCCTTAATATTTCCCCCCTAGTCCTGGAGCCACTCATGGCTTGGATACGAGGTGACTCCCTGATTAGAGGGCTTCGATGGACAGAGTACTGGAAGGATAAGATCTCCCTTTACATCTTACTCTGTCTCGATTCTAGTCCACACCCTTTGTAGAATTATGCATGTATTCGCCCTGTTCCATCGGTACTCTGGGTGTACCATTAATTGGAACAAATCATTACTCTACCTCCTACACGGACGTGCACCGCATTTGTCCAGCATCTATATCACCACAGATCCGGGCGTCTTCCACACTCACAACCTAGAGCCCCCTCTAGCAAGTCTGCGGGGAGATGTTCAGCATTGGAGGGCCCTGCCTCTGTCGCTTTTGGGGAAAGCTGCTTTATTTAAAAGGATGGTGCTACCCCGTTTTCTTTATGCTTTCCAGAACACGCCCTACCCAGTGCCAACATCCTATTTCCAGGCTATCGATCAAGAAACTTGAATACTACTCTGGGATGGGGCCCCACAAGTATAGCCGCCAAAAAAATTTACAAGGAGCTGGTATGATGGTGGTATTGCCCTACCATACATATAGAAATATTACTGGGCGGTACAACTCAACCATCAACCACTGGGTTTACCTCCCTGACTCAGAACCAACTTACTGCATGGATCTGTAAGCCATGCAGCCCGGGGGGAAGGTGGCGGCGGGGTGGGTTTACCTCAGGGCCATTTATGGAGAAGCACATCTCACATCCTTCCCAAGTCCTATGGCAGTCACCCTCACTCTTTAGCACAGAACATGGACTACACTGGGTTGGCGAGGTAGGATCACACAGGCCACTCCCCTGTGTGACATTGCACGACTAGGCACATTGGGGACACAGCCAGGATTTAACAAATGGGACCTCATTGGCATTGCAAAGGTGGGAGATCTATGGACACGGGATGGAGTTATTCCATTCGCTGACTTGCAGGCTGAACATCAACTGACACCCACTGAGGACTACAGATACCTGCAAATCCTCCACGCACTGCAAAGGGCATTGGTGAAAGGGGAGGAGCTCCCGGAATCATCTTCGTTCGAGGACAGACTATTAACTGACTATAAGCCCAAAAATGTGGTTTCCCTTACTTACCGCAAGCTAATCAACAACTCACCCAAAACCCTGATTCAACTGCGGGAACACTGGGAACGAGACTGTGAGGGCCTGGAGGATGATGAGTGGCCTGAGGCCTTGGCATCCCCATGGGAGGTAGCCATATGATCTAGATTCAGTCTAGTGCAACTGAAAATACTGGATAGGTGCTACTATGCATGTACTACCCTTGTGAAGATGGGCAGGGCAACCACGACAATGTGTCTTAGGAACTGTGGCCAAATAGGCATGTTTTACCACATGATATGGAGCTGCCCGGCCATACAGGGGAACTGGGAATCAGTGGTGGCTTGTCTGAATGTTATTTGTGGGAGTAATATTGAGGTCTCCCCAAAGGGGTGTCTGTTCAACATATGGGAAGAAACTGAGATCACCCGCATGAACCAGATCTGGATGACTTTGAGGCTAATGGTGGCTAAACGCAATATTGCTTGTGTTTGGAGAGCTAAACAGCTGCCGTAACTGAATGATTGGAAGTTGGATATGGATTGGTGCATGCTTGCGGAAAGGGTGGTCTATGAGAGCAGGGGCTGTCCAGGGTAAATTGACCAAAATATGGGGAAATGGAATGATCATCGGGGTGGATTATGCGCCCCTTATGGAATTGTGGGAGCTGATTCTTTGTGCCAGGGGCGCCCGGACCCTACTACTGTTCAGTAAACTGTTTATGTGGTGGGTCGCTAGAAATCACAGGGAGAACGATTTTAATTGGTTGTGTCTTGATGCTGCACTATATCATGTATCGGTCTTTATTTGTAATAAAAAGATTTATTAAAAAAAACACACACACACTACTGTACTGCGGTATTATAGTCAACGCCTGAATCTTAAATAAAGTTTATAAGCAGGATCATTGTTTGAGAAAGAAGTTTTATTCAGCTGAATGACAAAAGCTCCTGGAGATCGAGCAAGATATCTGGCAAGAAACTCTAAGCACAGGTAATTATAGCCTTTTCCAGCAATGGAAATGTACTCAACAGTTCAGTTCTCAAGCAGGATGTACATTCATTATATGAGTAAACATTCCTTCTTGGGACACTGATAACTATTGTTAAACAGTGCACTCTTCCAACCACAGATGCAACCAGAGAAGCACTTGCCAGAACGAGAACAGCATAATTCACTCCCTAGTCTTCCTATGCCGTCCAGAGTTGAGCTCTGCACACTACCTTTAGTTATTAGTCACTGAAGCTCGAGCGTGCATTAGTGCTGTAGCAATGTGTTCATGTGTAATGGGAAAAATGGAGATGATTTAGTTTTTTTCGTTTGTGGCCAACGTATCACATTACAGCATCCCAAACTTACCTGTAATTTCGGCGCAGAAGTATCACATTAGTATTTCTGGCCCCCTTAGAAGAAGGGCCTTAATGAGCAGACTTCTTAATATACAAGTTGGTTGACATTTCAGATTGGAATCACCTCATATTCCATGTACAGATCCTGACTTAATTCATAACAGATTTTAGGAACGTTTCATCACAGGTTACTGGCATGGGTTAGAGATTTGCGGTCTTTACTATGAAAGTTTCCAGTTGCGAGTTATCACAGACTCCAGGCCAGTGCTTAGTTTGGAATAGAATGAGAGCTGGTGCCCAAAGCCCTGCTCACAAACCCGTGGCCAAGGCATTTTTTTTTAATAACACATTTTTATTAGTTTTGAAACCACCAAGTAAAGTACAGGTACAGTCTCATTTCACTTACACAATATAATCAGCTTTGAAAAAATCACAAACCCAATCTATAGTAAGCCCTCCCCCCACCTCCTCCAGATCTTGTCATGCTTCCGTTGACAGCCTCGGGCAATGTAGATAGATTTTTCAAGTCCACTCCAGTCCACTCCTGCCCTCCTTTCCGCTAGGGTTGAGGAGTTCCATCGCTGAGCAACGCACCAGTCCACTCCCGCCCTCCAGTCCGCTAGAGTTGAGGAGTTCCATCGCCGAGCAACGCACCAGTCCACTCCCGCCCTCCAGTCCGCTAGGGTTGAGGAGTTCCATCGCCGAGCAATGTCCCTCTTAGCCACCAGTGTGGCGACACCCACAAATGTTAGGTCAGCCCACCTCATCAGCCATGCCCATCAGGGTCACCCTGGGGTCAGATCAAGAACTCACTCCAAAAGCCGAGAGCTCATTGCACACTTGCTGCCAGAACACAGATATGACAGGGCATGCCTAGACTACATGGTGGAAATCGGTCGGGGCGCAGAACAACAAAAGAAAGCCGGATGGGGAATCCTGCCAGCCGGCCAATGCTTTTAAACATTGGCACGCCAACTACCAAGGTTGCATAGTCTTGAATCAACAACATGGTTCTTCCATCCACTATCTGACACTCCTCTGGCCCTTTATCTCAGTCATGCAGGTTCCTTTCTCCCTTAGTAACATTTTTTTATTCTTTCTCTACTTACTTATTTTCTCTTTGTGTGTTTTTCCCCCTCTTACTCACAGTTAATGTCTAAAGAGGAAAAATAAGTGCTGGTTCCTAAAAATGTTGGCGGTGGGCCCCACCGGCAACCACCAACGGCAACCACCATCTTAAATTAAGCACTGCTCAAAGCGCAGACTATCACAGTTTGACGGATTGGGAATAAAGATTGCAACAGAGTGCCGATTATCACAGGTTTAAAGTATAGGTTGTTTAGACGGATACAGAGTACAAGTATGGTTTGGCAGACATTCAATCCCAACTGTCTCACGGTTGTGGTGTGGATTGTCTCTAATTCCAGTTATAGTTAAATACAAATTTCAGATGTGCATTTTCGCATATCCCAGGCATATTTAGTTCCCAAGTAAGTGTTATTAAAGATTCCTAACACAGTCTCTCAAACTTTCAGGACACACAGTCAGGGATTCCAGGGCTTCATTTGTACAGACAGTGGGCATGGACATTTATTTTGGGGACCAGCAATTATCTTTTTTAGCAGCAGGCCTTGATCCAGAGCAAGAAAAAGAAGGGCACAAAAGGAATAGAGGAAAAAAGAGAAAAGTAGGAAAATGGTGACATAGGGCGAAAGATGGGATTTAAAAAATAACAAGCAAGCGTGGGATAAAAGACAGGAATTGTATTGTGCTGGAATAAAGGCTCCTTAGATGAAATGAAGACCATCTAGCTTTGGTATTCTGCAATCCCGACATTTGGCATCCTGGTCAGCAGATCCCCAAGGAAAGCTTCGGATCCCTGCACTTACTTATTGTTATTAATATTTTACAAATTAATCACTGATAACAGGGCCCCACTGTCACAGATTCGGGCTGGGGGCTGATGTATTAGGAAACGAGACTGGGCAAAGATTGGGAGACTGAGAAGCAACTCACATAGGAGAGCGGATTTCTCGCATTACCGAAGAATAACCATTCTGGAAGACATAGAACCTGCTCAGAGAGAAACTCCCTGTCCTCCCATAAGTGCAGAGCAGGTTTCAATATCTGGACACCTCCATGGGTGTTTCAGCTAATAAAAACAGGACACCTGTCCAATGTGCATTTAGTAACCCTTGTGATACAGATTTAGCCAGACACAAAGGTTAGCAGGGTAACAGGTGGAGCAAAACCACGAATTCTAGCAAGAAATCAGAATAGCAAATGCAAGAAACTGAATGAAGGGGAAAGGCAGACAAAATAGAATTGAAGACCAGGTAAAGAACAGCTGTGGAATGCAAAGGCAAACTACATGGCTGCAGCAATCAAAGCCAGAGGATCAACTGCTAGCGAACAGGAAGGCACAGTTCAGTAACCTGCAGACAACCTGCATTCAGAATATTACATCCGCGGAATATTGAATGCTTCTCAAACAGCACAGCTCTCTTTACCTCAATATACAAAGAGCAGAAGACATCTCAAGCATACAGTAAAGTATCTTGGTATATTATACGGAGACAGATTCTAAATCTTGCTATGGGGAGGGATCCTCATATCATTGTGAGATGCAAAATCAAAACCTTCATCTTTTTGTGCCATGTGGTGAACAACTTGAGGTCTTGATACCAGATGCGAGGCAAATCCTCCATCAAGCTGAAGGCGCCCATGCTGTGCGATCTCGTAGCAAATCCTACATCTTATGGTTTGTGGGAGAGGGTCCTCCATCTTGTTGTAGTAGCAGATCCTCAATAGCTTGGTGTGAGATCAGATGCTCTATCGTGGAGTGGGATGCTGAAGGACATCCTCCATCTTTGTTGGGAATACACAAATAACGATACGTTTTGTAATATCTTTTGGATCCATACAAGCCTATACTTAGTTGCTCTACCAGCCAATGACATAACCAACTTTCCCTCCTAACCCCGATATTAGAATTCTTATATCCTTCCTTCCGGTTCATTACTTCCGGACAGCTACTCGTGATATTCAATCCATCCCTCAGGTTAGAAGTCCAGGAAAGGGGAGACCTTCATAATAAAATTTTTACATTGGTATAGATGCTAGAACTCATATGGTGTTTGCTAGTCTGCCCGTATTCTGTGTTGTATTGCGATGTTACTATGTTTAGTGTTGGAATGTACAGAGTTGAGTGTATCAAAACGACTATTAATAATCTGTAAAGAGACACTTCTACTTTTTAACCTCCAGAAAATGTAAGGGCATATTCTGATCTAACTGTAGCCACCCAACGCTGAATTATGCAAATATAGAATATACCACTCAACTGTGGGTGCCAGTGCCAGGGACGTACAATCCCAGGGAGGCAGAGTTAGAGTGGAATGCACATTGATTCATGGTTTTCAGTACAGGGAGGATACTTCCAAATGCTTTACTGTTAAGCTACACCTTAAAATGCTCTAAGCAATTCTCGTTCTAATCACCTTTCTTCTCTGGTCTCACAGCATCCCATTGCTGACACCAACTTGGCACCCGATGGTCAGTACGTCCCAAGGATCATGTTCATTGGTGAGTTTCTTCTCAGCACCTAAGAAAGAGTTATTTCTTTGAGCCACAAAGTTGATTTCTATCAGCAAGATGCAATGCCCCCATGCACATACTATGTGATGGTGTCCGTTTGCGGAGGTTACTATTACTGAACTTATTCCACCTTGTACGCACAATCTCTCTACACACGTTCTCCTCAATGCCATTTCTCACAAAACCACCAGAAGTACTGACATAGATGTTCACTTCTGTTGACAGTTCAAGAATAGGGAAGCTGAGGACAGACTAAACATGTACTTTATACTCTGCATCAGATACGTCTGGTCATTAGCTAGTGTTTATTACAACAGGAGTACCCATTGCAAATATCAACCAGCTGCAAATTACTTGTGAAAAGCGGCCATATTTGTTCACTAAAACATTTTCCATAAAGAAAACAGCATACTGGTACCTGGAAAGGCTTTGGTGGCTACAAGCACAGTACTAACCCACTCTTTCCAGACTACTCCACCCATTGGCAAATTTACCTCTTAGTCATTCACTCACGTAGCATTAATTCAACACGATCATAATAACACAATGGCTGCAGCTGCTTGCAGTCATTTGTTCTAGGAATATACCACTATGAGGGGCAGAAGGGCAGCTTGGTAAATACCTCACCATTCTTGTTTCTTTTTCTTCACAATTGTGTCTTTCTCTTGAAGATCCATCGCTGACTGTTCGCACCGACATCGCAGGCAGATATGGAAACAAACAATATGCCTACGAGGCTGACGACATCCCAGAACGTAAGTCGAATCTGGTGGATCATTCCTTGACTCATCTGGGTGGTCGTTCCAAAAGCCATATACTATAAAAGCTACAGCTATGAATGTCTGGATTACGGTTAACGGGGGCCCCATTAGTAATATTCTTATTTGTGATAAGATGCTATAAACCAGTCTTAATACATGTGATGAAGCGCTTCTGCTTCCAATCCATAGCATTCCCTCTGAATTACACTCCATTCACAGAGCCACAAGGTTGGATAGCAAATTGAGAGGCTTGTGGGAAACAAGCATGAGCTGTGAGGCTTGTGACTATTGACTACAAACAGGCATGTTCTACCAAAGGTTTTCAATGAACTTGCGTACAACAGAGCTATACACTGGGTTGTGTCAAGGAGACAATTCACAGAGCGTTCAGAAAAGATTACTTTTTTTGCAATAGGTGGTTTGACCACAGAGGTGTTGTCGGCTAGTACATGTCTTAATATGGGTTTGGGGACTGATCAGTGTCTACCGCCTACTGAGCTTCAGTGTTTTCTGGGCATGTGGAGAAAAAAACAGTTTGAAGCTTTCCCATGAATCCACTGTGATTATGACCAGCTGGGTGCTTGCAGAGAAACATCTTCGAGAGCGTAGAGATAGAGTATCAAAACTTACTTCTGATTACAAGCCTGGCTCCAACCTTTTGGGCTACTTAGAAGTAAGGAAAAGTAGAGATTGGTGCAGTTAAAACAGGAGTCGGTGGTAGATCCTTCTCCTGCTGGTGAAGTTACTATAGCAGGAATAAAGTGGAGAAAGCATCAAAGTAGGTGAGGTATCACTTAGATGAACCGACCTGATCAGAGTAGGTATCCTGCTGACACTATCATGTGAGGGTGACTGATAGTTTTTTAACTTTGGTGCTGGAGCCTAATTGACTACAACTACATTTGATCGATGGGGAGTTTGGCTTTACTTTTAGCAATTAGGAAAAGTTGGTTGTTCTGGAGCAAACTTATGTTAGGAAGCTGATGGAAATTGTTATTTCAATGGCAGACGGACACATTTATAGAGCCTGGGTCTGGCTGTGAAAGTTGGTAATAGGTCATCCGAGAGTGTTACAGGCCCAGGAGTTTTCCAAGTGTCCATGGCCACCACTGGTCTTGCAGAAAGCAGATGTTGAAGAATATAGGTGATCCTGGAGAACCTTGCAGGTATCTGAATGAGACCTCACAGTAGCTGGACAGGAAGGGGCTTTGCTTCGTTTACTGTGGTCAGTCAGAGAAAGGTGGCGAACAAGGTGACCTCTGCTACTTTAGTAAGAGAACGCAGGAGTTTGCCATCTCTGATGTTTAAGGCTGCACTGAGATTTGGTGGCATACTAACTGCACTGCTACCAATCTGCAGAAGTGGTTTGTAGTTCGCATTCAAAACGTCTTTAGAATAGGCGCTGAGCACATACAGGAGACAAGCGGCCTGCAGTGTGGATCCTCATTAGTTCTTACTAAAATAATCCACAAATGTTCACTTTTCCCATTCAAAAACACAATGTAGCAATGAAATGTTAAATTGTGTGGCTAACAGCTTCTATTTTCATTATGTCTATTTTCCGTGCAGTGATCACCAGCATGAAAAAGGCGAAGGTCCTTCTCCACACTGAACTCTAAAGTGCCAGCGTCCCCGTGTAAGCTGCCATCTGCCAGCAAGAGCCACATTGTACAAGTGCTGGGAAGAGATGCATGAGAAACAGCCCATGAAGCGGGTGTATCCAAAACCACCTACTTATCCCTTGCAAATACAACCACTGATGAGGCACAACTTTGGCACACTTTCTCTAATGCTGTTTCTTTGTAAAAGGGACCTCTTCTCCCCTCCAGCTCCACCTCATGTCTGCCCAGTAAAAAGATAGAGAACACCCATCACCCCATACATAGCTGTGCTGCGCTGTTCAAACCCAGCACCATACACCCACATCTTGTTCGAGTTTGCACCCCCTTTGGCACCAAGGCGTTCCTGGACGCATTCATATGCATCTGGACTTTTTGTAGGAGGAAACGTGGTCTTCTACAGCTCTTTGCCAGGCAGTGTGTCATGTAGACCCCATCCTTGGCAGAGGGTCACACGCACACTACTCTGGCAGTAGTCGTACACAGACCTCTCTTGGCAATGGATTGTAAATAAACCACACTGGGCAAGTGGTCCCAGAGAAACCCCCGAGGCAGGCGTTGTACTCACAACACTGAGCAAAGATTGTACATATATCACCCGGGGCAATGGGGCGCAAACAGTCAATACCCTGGCAGGAGGATGCTACAATTTGTACAGAGTGCACTTGTACAGACAGCAAGCACCCACGGCTGGGGTATCACACACGTCAGGCAATGGTCGCATACATACAGGCAGTCTCTTCATAAGAGTGTGACCTCTTTCCACCTCTGTATCTAATATCCTTTTTAAGCCCAGAGTTGCTCAATTTCCGCTTGTTTCTGTTGTGGTCTTTAGTCAAAGGCCTTCTTCAGGGGTCCAAGGTGATCTGCGTTCCAACCAGTCTTATACAAGCAATGCTGCCCGCTGACTCCAAACCCCATCCAAGGAATCTGCCACCATATGAGTTACATGATTTTTTTGCTGCGTTTATATATTTCTGAAAAATAAAGCTGAAAAACAACTCTGATGAGTCGGTCTCTTCCTTCTGCAGTCAGTAAGGTACTTTCATCAACCTGAGAATTACCGGTACTAAAGCACAAGTTACTAACTTGTGTAACGATATATCTGTAAGAGACAGTAGTTAGTGACAGATTCCTTACCTTAGAATATCCCCAGGCGTCAGACTGGATCCGGAAAGTTTTTGCGTAGCAGTACCCTTGCGCGTCGGTAGGCGGCGTCGTGCGGCTCCGCGTCCGTCGTCGGCGTCGTGATCGCCGGGATGACGTCGCGGGCAGTACTTAGACGCCGCCCCTGCGCGCTGACGTCAGTTCTGTACACGACTTTCCGCGCCAGGAACGCAGAGCCATGCAAGAAGCTGACATAGGTGTCTGAAAAATACTAGGGCCCTGACAGGGATGTCCTTAACCCTAGAAATCAGTTCGCAGAACGGGGAGGATGGGCGGGGCGGTAAGGAATCTGTCACTAACTACTGTCTCTTACAGATATATCGTTACACATAACGTAACTTGTGCATCTGAAAGAGACACGTTAGTGACAGATTCCTTACCTTAGAATAGATACCCCAGCAATACCAACCCCGGTGGTGGGTCTGCGAACAAAGATCAGACAAGGAAGTCCCGGAGGACAGAACGGCCAAAAAAGCCGTCCCTCCGGACCTGGCTGTCAAGGCAGTAATGTTTGGTAAACGTGTGCAGCGAAGCCCACGCAGCTGCCTGACATATATCCTGTAACGGAACCCCGCGTCCTAAAGCCGTGGTAGCCGCCGTTGCCCTGGTGGAATGGGCACGCAGCCCAACAGGAGGCTCCTTCTTAGCCAAAGAATAGCAGGCTTTGATACACATAGTGACCCAGCGGGAGATGGTCCTTTTGTGTACCGCCCGACCTTTTTTGGCGCCCACGTAGCCAACAAAGAGCTGGTCATCCACCCGGAACTGGTGTGTGCGGTTGATGTAAAAAGAAAGCGCACGTTTTGGGTCCAGACGGTGGAGCCTCTCTTCCTCTCTGGAAGGATGCGGAGGCGGAAAGAAGGTGGGCAAAGTGATGGTCTGCCCAATATGGAAGGCAGTAACCACCTTTGGCAAGAAGGACGGACGCGTCCTAAGAACAACCTTGTCTGGATGAACAGACAGAAAGGGAGGTTTGCATGAAAGAGCCTGGAGCTCACTCACCCGCCGAGCAGAGGTGATGGCCACCAGGAATGCTGTCTTCAGAGTAAGAAGACGAAGAGGACAATTATGTAGAGGCTCAAAGGGAGCGCACATTAAGAAGGTAAGAACCAAGTTCAAGTCCCACTGAGGCATTACAAACGGAACAGGAGGAAAGAGGTGTGTAATGCCTTTAAGAAACCTGTTAACCACAGGGGACTTGAAAAGGGAGGGCTGATCAGGAAGGCTGATATCGCACAAAGATAGCCCTTGATGGTACCCAGGGCAGAACCCTGTTGGGCCAGAGAAAGAAGGAACAGAAGAACCTCAGAAAGAGGGGCAGAAAGGGATTCACAGCCTTTGCTGTGCACCATGCCACAAACTTGTTCCACCTGCAGGCGTATACAACCTTAGTGGAGGGACGCCTGGCTGCCAGAATCACATCACAAACTTCGGGAGGCAAGTCGAAAGGAATCAACTGCCGCCGCTCAATCTCCACGCAAGCAGGTGTAGACTGGACAGGTTCGGGTGGAGGACCGTCCCCTGCTGCTGCGACAGAAGATCCTCCCGAAGAGGCAGACGGATCGGGGGATCGAGGCTCATACTGAGTAGCTCGGGATACCAAACTCTTCGAGCCCAGTCCGGAGCCACAAGAATGACTTGGGCCCGGTCGCACCGAATCTTCTTCAACACTCTGGGTAGAAGTGGTATAGGCGGAAAGGCGTACAACAGACCGCAACTCCACTCGCGACGAAAAGCGTCGCCGAGCGAGTGCCGCCTTGGAAATTCCAACGCACAGAACTGCTGACATTGCGCGTTCTCTTCGGTGGCGAACAGATCTAACCAAGGCTCTCCCCACTGCTGAAAGAGACCTTGCGCCATCTCCGAGTGAAGACGCCATTCGTGATCCATCATGCACCTGCGGCTGAGTTCGTCCGCCCTGGCGTTCAGGGAACCTGCCAGGTGTTGAACCATCAGGAATATGCCCTGATGTTCCAGCCATGTCCAGAGGCGCAGAGCCTCCTGACATAGGGTCCACGACCCCACCCCGCCCTGTTTGTTGCAATACCACATGGCGGTGGTGTTGTCTGTGAACACCTGCACTACCTTCCCTTTGACAGAGGGAAGGAATGCCTTGAGTGCAAGTCGGATCGCCCGGAGCTCCAGAAGGTTGATATGGAGCCGGGACTCCGACGGAGACCAGAGGCCTCTGATCTCCGCCTCTCCCATGTGACCGCCCCATCCCAGAAGGGACGCGTCCGTCACAACTGTGTGCTCTGGCTGGGGAAGGGAGAGGGATCTGCCCATGACCCATTGCCGGTTCGAGAGCCACCACTGCAACTGTTTTGCAGTCCCCTCCGAGATCTGGACGTGATCGGACAGGTTGCCCTGGTGCTGCGCCCACTGGAACTTCAGGTCCCACTGCAGAGCCCGCATATGCCATCTGGCATGATCGACCAGCAGGATGCAGGAGGCCATGAGGCCCAGCAGCCTCAGGGTCATCCGCACCGAAACCCAGGATAAAGGCCGAAAGATCGGAATCATAGCCTGAATATCCCGGACTCGCCGTTCGGGAGGATAAACCCGAAACTGCGTCGTGTCCAGAACTGCTCCGATGAAAAGGAGCTGTGGAGAAGGAATCAGGTGCGACTTTGGCACGTTGATGGAGAACCCCAGCGAGTGCAGGAGTTCGGCCGTTGTCTGGAGGTGGGAGACGACTGCCTGGGACGAGCCCGCCTTCAGCAGCCAGTCGTCGAGGTAGGGGAAGACTGGAACCCCTGCCCGGCGCAGATGGGCTGCGACCACCGCCATCACTTTCGTGAACACCCGAGGGCGCTGGTAAGGCCAAAAGGGAGCACGGTGAACTGAAAATGCTCGAGGCCTACCGTGAACCGCAGGTAACGCCGGTGGGCCGGCAGGACGAGGATGTGGAAATATGCGTCCTGCAAGTCCAACGCTACCATCCAGTCTCCAGGGTCGAGAGCAGTCAAGACCTGAGCTAGGGTGAGCATCTTGAACTTGTCCTTCCGGAGGAAGCGATTGACGTTCCGGGGGTCCAAGATAGGACGCATGTCCTCCTTGTTCTTTTTGGGCACCAGAAAATAGTGTGAGTAGCAACCACGTCCTACTTCTGGGGTCGGAACACGCTCGATGGCCCTCTTGGCCAAGAGGGCTGCAACTTCCTTTTGAAGAAGCACCAAGTGATCCCCTGACATGCAGTGGAATTGAGGTGGCATGGCTGGGGGGATGGTCACGAAGGGGAGGGAGTAGCCCCTTCGGACAATGTCCAAGACCCACCTGTCCGAGGTGATGGCACGCCAGTGGTGAAGGTGATGGCGGACCCTGCCCCTACTGGCGTGCTGTGCACCTGAAAGGAAAGACTAGGAGGGCTTGGAGGCCGCGGACGGGGCGGAGTAGGTGGCCTGACCCGTACGCTGGTTGCCTGACCCGCCATGGCGGGAGCCACGTCCTCGGCCACGCGTCGGCGCCTGCTCCGCGGGCCGGTGGCTGGGCAGCGGACGTGACTGGGCGCCCCTTCCGTGGCCACGAAAGGGGCGAAAAGCAGAGGTTAGCGGAGGGCGCACAGCAGAAAGGCCCAGGGACTTGGCAGTAGCCTGTGAGTCCTTAAAGCGCTCCAGCGCATGGTCTGCTTTGGAACCAAAAAGACCGACTCCATCAAAGGGCATGTCCATGAGTGTATTCTGGACATCACCCGAGAAACCAGTTGTTCTCAGCCAGGCGTGGCGACGCAGCGCCACCGTCGTCGCAAGCGATCTGCCCAGCGAGTCGGCGGTATCAAGGCCACAACGGATGGTGTACTTTGCCGCATCCCTTCCTTCCGCAATGGTGCGGGAAAGCAGTGTCTGGACCTCCTCAGGACACTGGGGCAAACGAGCGCCACCGAATCCCACAGAGAGTGGGAGTATCGGCCCAAAAGGCAAGCGGTGTTGACGGACCGCAAGCCAGCACTGGAGGAAGAAAAGGCCTTCTTCCCAAATTGGTCCAGGCGTTTGGATTCCCTATCCGGAGGGGCGGTAGGGAAGGCGGTTTGGGAGGCAGAGGCTTGGACAACCAAGCTCTCGGGGGTGGGATGTTGAGAGAGAAACAAGGGGTCGCCCGGAGCAGGGCGATGGCGTCGGGCCACGTTCCTATCCACAGGAGCCCCTGCGGCGGGCTTGGACCAGGTGCCCAAAAGAACGTCAGACAGTGCATCATTAAACGGCAGCAATGGCTCCGAGGAGGTAGCTGCCGGCTGAAGCACTTCCGTCAGGAGGTTAGTCCTGACAGCCACTGTAGACAATTGGAGGTGTAAGGCTCCAGCTGCTCTACGCAACACCATTGCGAAATTTGCTCCCTCCTCCGTAGCCACGGAAGGAGGAGACAGCATGCCAGTGTCAGGAGAAGTGTCCAGACCACTGGCATCCCCAAGTTCCTCTGCCCAGTCCTGATCATACTCACACTGCTGTGTGAGAGGGTCTTCCGACCCCTCCCAGCTCTCCTGGTCCTCCTCCGACAGAAAATAAGGAGGAGGGGGGACGTAAGGGACCCAAGGTCTCATCGGCGCCAGAGTCGGGCGACGCCGGTCCAACGCCGCGTCCGGATCCGGAGAGAACCGGGGAACGACGCCGCCCGGAGCCCCGGGCGGCATCAGGAACGGCACCGGGGACATCGGCGCCGGCGGAGGCGTAGTTAGGTCAACCGGCGTCGATGGGGGTTGCGGTACCACCGGAGCCGGGATCGAGGCCGGGGCCGAAGCCGGGAGCGAGGCTGGTGAGACAGGCGGCGCCGGGACCGGAGTCGTCGGCGACGCCGGGGCAACCCCATCAGGGCCCGCGGGGCCCGAAGGCGCACCGTAGGGGCCTTGGGCCCGAAGAGGCGGGCCATGGCCGACAGGAATTTCTGTATCTCGGCTGGAGTCGCCCCCGAACCCGGGAAGGACGGGTAATGCGGGGGCGGCTCCACAGGCACCTCCGGAGCCGCGGGGACGGTGCCGACAGGAGCCTCAGCCGAGTCGCGAGACCGGCGAGGCGAAGTCTTAGAGCGATGGTGCTTCTTAGACTTTTTGTGCTTTGACTTACCCGAGGAGTGCGAAGACTTGGACTCCGACGACCGGCGAGGACTCCGCGACCGGCCCCTCGACCTCTCGCGTGACCGGGGCTTGGTGCGGCGCGGAGCCGACTGCCGGACCTCGAGTAGCTTTCGAGACCGCTCTCGCAAAGCCTTCGGGTGTAAGGCCCGGCAGTCAGAACACGACTTCGTGTCGTGGTCGCGGCCGAGACAGTAGAGACACTCTAAGTGCGGGTCTGTGATCGACATCATTCGACCACAGGCGTCGCATGGCTTGGAAGCCGGGCATCCCTACCGACACCTCGGAGCCTAGATGACTCGAAGAAAAACAGTGAAAAAATCACCAAAAAGTTAGTCAAAAAATGACTAGGGCACTGCTCTTCCCGGATCTGCGCTTACTGGCGCGGAAAAAAGAAGAACTGACGTCAGCGCGCAGGGGCGGCGTCTAAGTACTGCCCGTGACGTCATCCCGGCGATCACGACGCCGACGACGGACGCGGAGCCGCACGACGCCGCCTACCGACGCGCAAGGGTACTGCTACGCAAAAACTTTCCGGATCCAGTCTGACGCCTGGGGATATTCTAAGGTAAGGAATCTGTCACTAACGTGTCTCTTTCAGATGTTTCATTTCAGAGAAGGTTTTTATAGAACGCCTCGAGCATTTAACCAAACAAAAACTGGTAAACTGCGCCTAAATGAGAGGATTTCTGCACAACAACTTCAAGATCCTACAAAGTAAGAGTGCTCAGTTTACAAAAATACAACAGTGACTAAGGGAGAGTTAATATTGAGAGAAAATGTGAATAACCTTAGAAAGTTCACTTGTATTAGCTCCAAATCTTAGATACTCAAGGCCACGGTGCTCATAGTTTCAATTAGTTTAAAATGCAGGTATCAGACCTCCTCTGAGAAACATTCGTACTTACGTTAGTGTGTCATTGTGCCTCCTCTAACCAAAACAGAGAGACAATAAAAATTGATTAAAGGACTAAATTAATTATGAAGAAAAAAGCCAAAACGATTTGTGTCACATTTCTCAACAGAGGCTGTCAGTCAAACAAAGAAAAATGTAGAGGATTTTGTCTAATATCATTTGTTTTCCTCTAAAACGGAGAAAAGCAAATACTTCTGGCTCACTCGTGAGCTGGGGCAAAAAGTACACCATCCTAGAAACACATGAAATTCTAGGTGGGAAACTAGATCTGTTAGTAGCAATTTTAAGAAACGTCAATCAAAAAAGAATGGTATCTCTTATTCTCAAGCAGCATCCGATTTTGGGCAGAGTTAGTACATCCTGTCATACTGCATCATTTGCCCACATGGTCGGATTTAAAAAAAAATATATTTGCCAAAAAGAACATTATAGCAGCTTTTAAAACACATCCTGAATAGACCTATGCCATTTTAGGCTCTGCAATGACAAAGCATGGAAAGGTGAACCCTGAGCTTCAGCCTGTCTGGTTCATGCAAAACTTTCCACAACTTTCCAATGGAGAATCTGTAAAATGGAACAGATGGAGCGCAGGCCAATGTTTGTGCTGAGTGCTTGGATAGGTTCAAACGAATGCAGCTGTAGGAAAATAAGTAGAGAATTACATCTATATTCTTCACATGCGTGAATAACAAGAAATTAAACCCCCATAATATATAAGAAAAATAAGTGTTTTTCCACTAAAAACTAGCTAAAAACGAAAAAAAAAAAATCAAATGCAATGGGCTTAAAGTCAGTTTTTTCTGGAATAAGGATGCAAAAATCAGGCTGAGTGGCACGGATGAAACCATGTTATTTTCACCACTAGTTGGCATCTTTTAATGTTACTTTAAAGACTTCAATAAATTGTCAGCTTTTAGACAAACCACACTCTCTACTTTTAAAAATCTCATTCACCAAAACCCAAGCAGTAGATAAATCTATGCTGAAAAACTAGACAAGGGGCCTTGATCATTTCTCTCTTTGGTGCTGTAGCAGATCTGTAATTGTCCAAAGTCCGGTCAATCCCAAAGGGCTAACACCCAACTCAATGAATCCGTATAGGGAAGAAAAGAGCAAAGGAGAACAACCCCCACACACAGCAACAAGGTTCCTCTCTAACATTTGTGGTGGGATTCGTTTTTAAGTGCTGGGGTAGAGGACTCCCCTTGACTTAAACTAATCCCTCCCATCAAAGTTCGTTTAAGAAACATGTGCTTCGCCACCAGAACTAGAAACTTACATTGGATTCCTACAAAAACAGGGGCGAGTATAGCTCCAGGACAGGGAGAGGGAGAGGGGTGTATTGTAGCAGGGATACACACACTAAGTTTAGGGGTAAGGGAATTGAATGATATTGGTGAAGAAACAAATACTGGTACTGAGAAAGGAGCCTTGAACATTGGGACCAGGCAGCCTCAGACACATGCAGAGGCCAGGAGAGGTAACACACAGACAGAGGATACACAAGACACTGTGGCAGGGGAATTTACAACTATCAGGAAGACACATGTTAGGGCGGGGTGACCAACATATTGGGGCGCGGAAAACAGATAGTCTTATGCTGGGTCATATAGAGACATATACAGGGATGGAGAAACATGCACACAGAGATGGGGAAGACCCCAGGATTACGAATACACCGACAAGGAAACTATCCAACCGGGATCAAGGTCAATCATGATAGGAAGACCAACAGTGGTACACTGCCACACAGTCAGGGATGACATTAACACTGGGGAGTGGTAGCAACCACCGCTGGATCAGAGAGAGACAAACTCGGAAACCGACAGTAAAAACACACTTGTAAATAGGGAAAACAGTAACCATGAGGCAGCGAGACTCCTACTCTGGGTTAGGCAGATACACTAACAGAAAAGGAGCAAACACTCACACTATAATAGGAACACCGGGACAATGGGTTAGGAAGTACACAAACTGATAACAGACAACTGGACCGAAATATGCACTGGAGCAAGGAAAGGGACCCAATGGAGAAAGGGAGCACAAAGAAACTGACAGAGAAAGCATGTACTGATGGGCACAAGGGAGACCAGCATGAACACTAGGACAGGGGGACATAGAAAGACACGTGGAATAGGGAAATACAAATGGGCGTACGGCAACAGACCGGTACGAACACGGACGAGAACAAAAGAACAGTAGGGTTGACACCGGACGAGCTTCAAAGTATGTAGTCTCCTGTCCTATGCACACGCTCTAGTGTTCAAATGAAAGTTCATCATCAGAGATTTGGAGTACAAGGTAAAGGATGAGTAATGTCTCTTATGATCTTTTCTTTGTCTTTTATTCAAACAAACAACCAGCCAACACGTGTTTCGTCGTGTGGGGATTACCCCTCGACTTCTTCAGGGCTGTTCAGTTCTGTGTATTAAGAGTTCCAAAGCCTCTCTGCCGGTGATAATTCCGACCCGGCTGGTCAATTGATTATCCTTCCCATAAAAATTCCATTAAAGTTTCCAAAGGTTAGGTTTAATCCCTCAATATCGAGTATCAGTTGTATATCCTTTTCAATAATAATCAATTGACCAGCCGGGTCGGAATTATCACCGGCAGAGAGGCTTTGGAACTCTTAATACACAGAACTGAACAGCCCTGAAGTAGTCGAGGGGTAATCCCCACACGACGAAACACGTGTTGGCTGGACGTTTGTTTAAATAAAAGAAAGAAAAGATCATAAGAGACATTACTCATCTTTTACCTTGTACTCCAAATCTCTGATGATGAACTTTCATTTGAACACTAGAGCGTGTGCATAGGACAGGATACTACTTACGTGACGGGCCTTTTGGCCCTACAGCATTGGGGGTTCCAGGGTGTTTTCCCTCACCTTTTGCACCGCATGATTCTATTGATTATTGTATACAACGCTAACTAGACAGGCGCCCATTTTCCCTGTACAGACGACACCCCCACAGCCTTAGGGCTTCAAAGTATGATGACAAGTGGCAACAACACACTTACTGGAAAACCTCAGTGTTGGGACAGGAAAACAAGCATACAGGGAGGGGCAGCCACATGCATTGGGAATACAAATATTGTGACAGTATATTAGGAAGACACCCACATCAAGACAGGAAACACTCAAACACCAGCAAAGGTAGTCAGAGTCGGACAGTGAACACACCCAATTTGGAGTCCAGATATGCACTGACTCAGAAACAGGCATTATTATAACCTTCACAGAAACACACACCATAAGAACTAAATATTCTTCAAAAAAAGGTAAGCCTACTCCTCTTTCACCACCTAATCTCTAAAAAAAAAAAAAAACGTAAACGTTCCCTCATTTAAGGACGTTATTCAGCTTCAACATATTAAATATAATCAAAAATCTTTTCCTTACTCGGTCCCCCATCAACCCCAAATAACCCCAGATCTCCAAACTATTGTAATTTTCTGCATCTATACACCAGAAACTAGTGTCGAATGCACAATTTGTCTGTACAGTTGAACATTTTGTAAAAAGTCCCATTATCCTGCAAAGTTTCATAAAAACCTACTTCCATCCTATTGATGACTACAAACAACATATCCCAACGTCTCCTCCCACTGCCAAATACACCAATGCATTTCCTCTCTTCCTCCTTTCCCCATGTTCTTATACTTTCACCATCACGTTTTGCCTTCCCTGGCCCAAGTCGGCTTGTATGTGCTGTTGAGTTATCTAAAGTGCTCGAATGGCCCTTGTGGCTAGGTTCGCAAATCATAATACACACAATAAAATATGACTCCTATACAAAACCCAATGGAGACCTCTCAGTAGTATTCGATGAAAGAGGACCTGTACCACGTACCATACCATGCCCTGCCATAAGAAAACAAGCAGACCAAGTCTACTCACCAAGGACTGTGGACTATAGATCCACACACCCAACTCTAGGCTCACAGTAACACAAGTTAGGGGGAAGATAGCATTCTCCTTTTATGGAATTACCCACAACCTGCAAACGAAAAGGATGTACAGAGAAAAATGTGAATGGGCCACAAGAAAATGATTCATGTCCCATGACTGAACACAAAGCACCCCGGTAGAACCAACACTGTCCTATTGAGAGTTCACAACACACATCCCCCATCAACTGATCCCCCCCCATCATTACAAAACCCACAATTTAGAAGAGAAGATCAGAATGTGTAAAAGACACACACACACACACACACACACACACACACACACACACACACACACACACACACACACACACACACACACACACACACACACACCTGAACTCAGGATCCAGTGATCTTACACACAGGTTGGGGCATGGTGAGGGGATGCAACGCCCGATCCCCACCTGCATTCTACAAATGAGATTCTGCCCATTGAGACTCCCAAAATACAAACAGGCCCAGGAATTATAAAAAGCTGCACTACACAAAAACAGGTTAAATAACAAGACATTGAGTTTTCTTGAGGATGCAATAGTAGAAATCGAAAAGATGGAGTCAGCACGGGCGGAAGGGTGCAGTCTATTCACACCTTTAAATACAATATCAAGCGTGTGTTCGTAGGATGTTTATTTTGTATTTAGATGTTGATGTAATTCTCACTAGATGAGGCCTTTGATGGAAAATTGAACAGTTTCTGCACCAGAATTACATCCCAAGGTTTAACAGTGGGTAAGAGATGTGTTGAGGGCTGAGGCTTGATACAGATGCATGTGCAAACACTGAAATTGGGTCGGTTCTCTTCAAAAATGAAATGCAAACAAATCAGGATGAATATCGTACACTTTTCAACTGCTGAAGAGGAAGTCAAACCTGAACTAATTCTTCACTCGTACTTTATTATTACTCTTCAGGGCATTTACAGGCCTCAGTATCATTACTTGTGTGTTGTAAGACTATCATTGTGCAATATGCCCTACTGGAGTAATTAAACGTACATACCACAGTCACTTTTTTCCATAAAATTGTACAGTGTCTTATACTTGCATCATGTACGCATGTCTGGCTCCTCTACCCTATGAAAGGAACTCTTATTTCAGGTGTATGCTAACTCCCTGTGGATGGGACAGTGGCCAGAAAAGGCAGCAACAAAAATGTTTCTTAGGCCTATAAAGAATCCATCTATCTTCTGAAGTTAGTGTCTGGTCTCAAGAAGATGGTGTTGTTTGAAAGGTTTTTTCTTTTGCACAACAAACACTGTAGAACTGAAACCCTACTAAAACGGAATGGTAGCGTGGCATATACATGGTTATCAACAGATTCAAAGTACACTCCAAAAATATGAATTCTTTCTGAACAACGTTTAAGTGGTTTATATATTACCTCTGTATAAATATGTATGCATTTCTTCAACATAGGGTATATTGTGAAGAATAGAAACAGCATAGCTGGTAATTGCAGCAGTTCATCTTTGGTACTGGTTGGAACACATATGCAAAAGCACAAAAACCAACCTTACTGAGTAAAGAGAAAATGTTCCTTTGCGATTCCGTTGCCGTGCCCAAACTTGTGGGAATACCAAATGATATTAAGCGTGTTTTCAGTTCATTTGGAGCTCTGAAAGTGCGAAGTTTCGAGGCGTCTCTGCTTGTGCACTTACAGGTGTGTGCAGTGCATGGCAGCACCATTCCAGGAAGGCAATGTGTCTATGCTCTTGCTTCTAGGCAACTTAACACCATTCCCTGGCATGTGTATGGAAAGACTAGTATGTGCTTAGTCGAGTAGACTTACTCAATTCATTTTTAAACATCAACCTCTCACCTTCTGACCACTTTACAGCACTGATGTAGTCTTTTGTAGGAAGCCTCCTTGTACGATCTCCAGTAATGCTGTGGGTGAGCTTGTGTGCGCTTGAGCAGTTTAAAGCGAAGGATCTTTTTGGGATTATTTGTGCTCCGGCCAGGAGTTTTTGGAATAACCTACCCCCTTTTCGAAGGGTGGTGTTTCCAGAGGTGATTGGATTTGGAGAAAAGGCCTCGCGAAACCAGGTCTTCAACGTTTTACTGGAGAACAGGAGGCTGGGCTGGTGTCTTCAGTGCTGGACCAGAGTTGGGGACACAGTACTTGGTTCGCTCCCTGTAATTCCTTAATTTCAATGTTCGCTTGTGTTCACCAACCCAAGGTGGCGGCTAGTGGTGAAATGGGGAACCGGGTTTAGTAGACAATACCTGGTAAAGGTTTTGCAGACCGTATTTAGTATTTTTAAGTTGATTTTTTGCACTGGATCCCCATGGAGTCCTTGAAATCCTCGGAGATGTGTACTTGTTTCTTTACGTTCGGGAAGCTTGGTTTTGTTACTGTACCTATGATGCAATAATCAAGCCAGAAAAAGCAGCGCCCAGGTACATTAGTTCAATGGTTCATCTAGCAGCAGGAGTTGGAGAACCATTGCAGCATTGCAGGAGCATAGTTCGTATCAACTACGCCGCCCGCCCCTGTTCCTGCACTCTGGCGTGAATAGTTAAAATCTAGATAGAAACAGATTGGCAGGTTCATGGCTTTTATGCATGCCTATAAGCACATGTAATCTTTAGAACTGCTCTGTGTGCAAAGGTGACACTTAAAATATCTAATTTAGAACTTCTGATCATTTGGTGTGTGCACTGTATTGTTCCTCTCAGCATCCGTGCATGGATCCATGCACCACAATGAAATAGTTGCTCTAACTGATTACGGAAGGGCTGAGCATGCCACTTTCACTGCTTCCAAATGAAATGACTTGATTTATGATTACTTTAAACCTCTCAAACAAAAGGACTTGATGGGTTTTTAGCAAAGGGTGTCTTGTATCCTACACAACAATATCCCTGGTGCGAACTTTATTGATGTCATGCCAGTGGCACTGCAGCCGCTATACCATGCATGACATCTTACTCTAAGAGAGAACTCTATGTCCACCATCCTCCTTCCCCCAAAAAGACACGTACCACAGACATGGACCAAAAGAAACTTTATTGGAAGCACAGCACAGCACCAATGTCCGTGGTAAATTTGAGGCCACACGCCCATCAACTGTTATGATTCGTTTAAATTTTACAGTGGTGTTTTATACAAAGCAGATCTGAACAGTATTGATTTGACACTTGAAAAATATGCAAACACCATTTTAGGTTGACTAAGGCACTCAAAGAAGTCAGTGGTGTTCGGAGAAACAAAGGGAGGTGAAATACCCTTCCAAGAAGACACTGAGGGATTTAAAGAAACCATCCTGAAAGAAAGAGTTAGCAAAGTAATCCCTCACAAGAACCATGTAGGGAGCTAAAGAGCCCTTTCGAGGACACAGGACGAGAACTGAGAATATCTTCCTATGAGGTGCAAAGGAAATGGTTATTCTTGTCCCACGAGGAACAAGCGCCTAAGGAGACTTTCCATACATAATTAAGGGAGCAAAAATTCTCATTGCAGGAAACTGGATGGCAACAAATACACAGGAGGAAATTAAGGAAAACCGTTGAAATACAAGGAAATTAAGGTGCCATCAAAGGACACACCACATGAAAAATAGAACAGTTTCCAGGAGGCATTAACTGTACTGAAGAACCCTTCTTCTGAGATATGAAGAGAACAACTGAAACTTTTAATCGGGACATTAAGTTCGTTTATCAGCAAAAGAGGAATGTGCGGAGTCCTTTCTTGAAGATACTGAGGTTAACTGTAGAGTCTTTTCCAGAGGCACAAAGTGAAAAGCAGAGATATGAAAAGCAGAAATTTGAAGAGCACCATGGTAGTCTGTTGTGCCAGCACAGATTTATAGGTGTGCAAAAGAGTGCCGAATATACATAAAGGTATGCTTCACCCTAAAGTTAATGCGGGAAGTGGAACTCCTATGATTGCAAGTGTTTTAGAGGCTTTTCATGTATACATGTGAACAGAACATTCCTCACACATTTAGAGGTATAACAAGCGGCCATTTGGACATGACAACTGGTAACAGTTACAGTTGTGAAAAAGAAAACTTCTCAAGCTTATGCGTGCAAATAGGCTCCATCAAGAGCAATGGAAACTCTTTCCTAAATGTACTACTCTAAAGAGGGCAAAACTCACCAGGAACAAGATGGTTGCATTTCTAAATGTACAAAGTGTCTATCACCACATTTACTTATGCAAAGGGAATTTCATCTAAATTCAGGGGGCCCCTTAGGCAAGGGATCTTGCACGTTCACAGATGCAATTCCTCATGTTCACCGGAATAAAGGAATTGTTCTGAATGAATCAATAGGAAATTATTTGAATGCGTGCTTTGTATACGCTACAGGCTGTTTTATGTTCTGAATACATCTAAAAACCCACCTTCTATAGCCTGATAGCAGAAAGGAGACAATCCAAGCATGGGCATAGATGAATCATACAAAAGGCTGCTGTGCATAGTGAATTGCTCAGAAGGGCCAGGAGATTAAAGGCTCCTTGCACTGAGCAGTACAGAACCTCAAAAATAACCAATGCGAAATGTCTATCTCACGTTTTCCTACCATGAATGGTGATCCTTATGATGGGCAGGTACAGTGGAGGGATGCAAAAGGCAGTGCTACTTGATTACAGAAGATTGAAAGACTGAGACTGTATGCAGAAATTCAATACGTTGCTCCAGATTTCATGTTTGGCGGATTATCCAACACTCTTCCCACAAACCCCACTGGATTGCATCGATGCATCATGATGATTAGTATTAAAAAACAACAAAATGTTACATTTTACAAAAATAAATGCAGAGGACATCTGTGAGGTCGAGTTCATAAGCTCACAGATAAAGTGCCTGTGTTGACATTAGCCTTGAAGCCCTTCGGAAGGGGTATTTAGTGCTGTTACCACATTCTCCAGGTGTCGAGGTAGGCAGGGTGTGGGGGTTAGCTGAATTCAAAGCAAAACCCCTCTCGTTTTGGAATCACAAGAGAAATTCCCTCTCTCGTCCAGCCTGCATGTGTTGGATTGGCTGGCCCAAGGCTCAATGCTATCGAAACACTCCCACGTTAATTGAAAGGGCCACTTCTGGTTTCCGGGCCCTGGCTCCCTTCTTGCCATCAGTCTCTCCTTTCTGAGCATGATTACCTGTGCAGCTGAAAGAGAAACACATTAACAGTCATGTTTAATAGGTTTATTTTGAATCTGAGACTTTAGGCTAAACTCGTCCAGCCACGATGAAGGTTACCATAAAAGAAAGGGTTACTTACCTGTATCTACAGACCTCTAGCTTTAGTATCTTTCAAAGATACACATGCATACATTATTTTTCATTGTCAGGCTGTGGGCCATCAGTAATCATTTTTTGAATAGCAGGGTACTTATAGTCATATAAATGTAGGTAGTCACCAGGGGCTTAGCTTGGTCAGTAAGATTTGGGGGTGGGTGAACTTCAGATTTTCCAACAATCACGCAGGCATATCTTGTTAAAATACATTATATGAGAAGCAGGGCATGAGGGGGGCTTATGGGGCAGGTAAAAGGGAGAACAGTGTGGATTGTTAGCGGTACTTAAAACAAAATATTTTGTAAAATAACCAACATTTTTTAAGAACTTCAAAACAGAGAGGAGAGAGTGTGTGTGTGAGTCTTTTAGTCTGTGTGCATGTAAAAATCCTAGGCAAAATTCAACAGGCATCTCTCACCATACCCGACTGAAAGCACCTGCACTCAACTATTTACTACAGAATGCACAAGTTACTAACTTGTGTAACGATATATCTGTAAGAGACAGTAGTTAGTGATAGATTCCTTACCTTAGAATATCCCCAGGCGTCAGGCTGGATCCGGAAAGTTTTGCGTAGCAGTACCCTTGCGCGTCGGTAGGCGGCGTCGTGCGGCTCCGCGTCCGTCGTCGGCGTCGTGATCGCCGGGATGACGTCGCGGGCAGTACTTAGGCGCCGCCCCTGCGCGCTGACGTCAGTTCTGTACACGACTTTCCGCGCCAGGAACGCAGAGCCATGCAAGAAGCTGACACAGGTGTCTGAAAAATACTAGGGCCCTGAAAGGGATGTCCTTAACCCTAGAAATCAGTTCGCAGAACGGGAGGATGGGTGGGCGGTAAGGAATCTATCACTAACTACTGTCTCTTACAGATATATCGTTACACAAGTTAGTAACTTGTGCATCTGAAAGAGACACGTTAGTGATAGATTCCTTACCTTAGAATAGATACCCCAGCAATACCAACCCCGGTGGTGGGTCTGCGAACAAAGATCAGACAAGGAAGTCCTGGAGGACAGAACGGCCAAAGAAGCCGTCCCTCCGGACCTGACTGTCAAGGCAGTAATGCTTAGTAAACGTGTGCAGCGAGGCCCACGTAGCTGCCTGACAGATAACCGGCAGCGGAACACCGCGGCCCAAGGCCGTGGTAGCAGCCGTTGCCCTGGTGGAATGGGCTCGCAGCCCAACAGGAGGCTCCTTCTTGGCCAAAGAATAGCAGGTCTTGATGCACAAGGTAACCCAGCGGGAGATGGTCCTCTTGTGCACCGCCCGACCTTTTTGGCGCCCACGTAGCCAACAAAGAGCTGGTCATCCACCCGGAAGTGTTTTGTGCGGTCGATATAGAAGGAGAGCGCACGTTTTGGGTCCAGACGGTGGAGCCTCTCTTCCTCTCTGGAAGGATGCGGAGGCGGAAAGAAGGTGGGCAAAGTGATGGTCTGCCCAATGTGGAAAGCAGTAACCACCTTTGGCAAGAAGGACGGACGCGTCCGAAGAACAACCTTGTCTGGATGAACAGACAGAAAGGGAGGTTTGCAAGAAAGAGCCTGGAGCTCACTCACCCGCCGAGCGGAGGTGATGGCCACCAGAAAGGCTGTCTTTAGAGTCAGAAGACGAAGAGGACAGTTATGCAGAGAGCTCAAAGGGAGCGCACATTAAAAAGGTAAGAACCAAGTTCAAGTCCCACTGAGGCATCACAAACGGAACAGGAGGGAAGAGGTGAGTAATGCCTTTTAAGAACCTGTTAACAACAGGGGACTTGAAAAGGGAGGGCTGATCAGGGAGCCTGAGGAAGGCCGAGATAGCACAAAGATAACCCTTGATGGTACCCAGGGCAGAACCCTGTTGGGCCAGAGAGAGAAGGAACAGAAGGACCTCAGAAAGAGGGGCAGAAAGGGGATCCACAGCCTTTGCTGTGCACCATGCCACAAATTTGTTCCACCTGCAGGCGTATACCACCTTAGTGGAGGGACGCCTGGCTGCCAGAATCACATCACAAACTTCGGGAGGCAAGTCGAAAGGAATCAACTGCCGCCGCTCAATCTCCACGCAAGCAGGTGTAGACTGGACAGGTTCGGGTGGAGGACCGTCCCCTGCTGCTGCGACAGAAGATCCTCCCGAAGAGGCAGACGGATCGGGGGATCTATGCTCATATTGAGTAGCTCGGGATACCAAACTCTTCGAGCCCAGTCCGGAGCCACAAGAATGACTTGGGCCCAGTCGTGCCGAATCTTCTTCAACACTCTGGGTAGAAGTGGTATAGGCGGAAAGGCGTACAACAGACCGCAACTCCACTCGCGACGAAAGCGTCGCCCGAGCGAGTGCCGCCTTGGAAATTCCAACGCGCAGAACTGATGACATTGCGCGTTCTCTTCGGTGGCGAATAGATCTAACCAAGGCTCTCCCCACTGTAGAAAGAGTCCTTGCGCCACTTCCGAGTGAAGACGCCATTCGTGATCCATCATGCACCTGCGGCTGAGTTCGTCCGCCCTGGCGTTCAGAGAACCTGCCAGGTGTTGAACCATCAGGAACATGCCCTGATGTTCCAGCCATGTCCAGAGGCGCAGAGCCTCCTGACAAAGGGTCCAAGACCCCACCCCGCCCTGTTTGTTGCAGTACCACATGGCGGTGGTGTTGTCTGTGAACACCTGCACTACCTTCCCTTTGACAGAGGGAAGGAATGCCTTGAGTGCAAGCCGGATCGCCCGGAGCTCCAGAATGTTGATATGGAGCCGGGACTCCGCCGGAGACCAGAGGCCTCTGATCTCCGCCTCTCCCATGTGACCGCCCCATCCCAGAAGGGACGCGTCCGTCACAACTGTATGCTCTGGCTGGGGAAGGGAGAGGGATCTGCCCATGACCCATTGCCGGTTCGAGAGCCACCACTGCAACTGTTTTGCAGTCCCCTCCGAGATCTGGACGTGATCGGACAGGTTGCCCTGGTGCTGCGCCCACTGGAACTTCAGGTCCCACTGCAGAGCCCGCATATGCCATCTGGCATGATTGACCAGCAGGATGCAGGAGGCCATGAGGCCAAGCAGCCTCAGGGTCATCCTTACCGAAACCCAGGATAAAGGCCGAAAGATCGGAATCATAGCCTGAATATCCCGGACTCGCCGTTCGGGAGGATAGGCCCGAAACTGCGTCGTGTCCAGAACTGCTCCGATGAAAAGGAGCTGTGGAGAAGGAATCAGATGCGACTTCGGCACATTGATGGAGAACCCCAGCGAGTGCAGGAGTTCGGCCGTAGTCTGGAGGTGGGAGACGACTGCCTGGGACGAGCCCGCCTTCAGCAGCCAGTCGTCGAGGTAGGGAAGACTGAAACCCCTGCCCGGCGCAGATGAGCTGCGACCACCGCCATCACTTTCGTGAACACCCGAGGGGCACTGGTAAGGCCAAAGGGAGCACGGTGAACTGAAAATGCTCGGGGCCTACCGTGAACCGAAGGTAACGCCGGTGGGCCGGCAGGACGGGGATGTGGAAATACGCGTCCTGCAAGTCCAACGCTACCAACCAGTCTCCTGGGTCGAGGGCAGTCAAGACCTGAGCTAGGGTGAGCATCTTGAACTTCTCCTTCCGGAGGAAGCGATTGACGTTCCGGAGGTCCAAGATAGGACGCATGTCCTCCTTGTCCTTTTGGGCACCAGAAAGTAGTGGGAGTAGCAACCACGCCCTACTTCTGGGGTCGGAACATGCTCGATGGCCCTCTTGGCCAAGAGGGCCGTGACTTCCTTCTGTAGAAGCACCAAGTGATCCCCTGACATGCGGTGGAATTGAGGTGGCATGGCTGGGGGTGGTCTCGAAGGGGAGGGAGTAGCCCCTTCGGACAATGTCCAAGACCCACCTGTCCGAGGTGATGGTGCGCCAGTGGGGAAGGTGATGGCGGACCCTGCCCCCTACTGGCGTGCTGTGCACCTGAAAGGAGGGACTAGGAGGGCTTGGAGGCCGCGGACGGGTTGGAGGTGGTGGCCTGACCCGCACGCTGGTTGCCCGATCCGCCACGGCGGAATCCACGTCCTCGGCCACGCGAAGACGCCTGCTGCGCGGGCCGGTGGCTGGGCTGCTGACGTGAAGGGCGCCCCTACCGTGGCCACGATAGGGGCGAAAAGCAGAAGGCAGCGGAGGGCGTGTAGCAGTAAGGCCCAGGGACTTGGCAGTAGCCCGTGAGTCCTTAAAGCGCTCCAACGCATGGTCTGCTTTGGACCCAAAAAGACCGACTCCATCAAAGGGCATGTCCATGAGAGTATTCTGGACATCCCCTGAAAAACCAGTGGTTCTCAGCCAGGCGTGGCGTCGGAGCGCCACCGTCGTTGCAATCGATCTGCCCAGCGAGTCGGCGGTGTCAAGGCCACAACGGATAGTGTATTTGGCCGCATCCCTTCCTTCCGCAATGGCGCGGGAAAGCAGTGCCTGGACCTACTCAGGGCACTGGGGCAAAACATCCGCCACCGAATCCCACAGGGAGTGGGTATATCGGCCCAAAAGACAAGCGGTGTTAACGGACCGCAAGCCAGCACTGGAGGAAGAAAAACCTTTCTTCCCAAACTGATCCAGGCGTTTGGATTCCCTATCCGGAGGAGCGGTAGGGAAGGCGGTTTGGGAAGCGGAGGCTTGGACAACCAAGCTCTCAGGAGTGGGGTGGACAGAGAGAAACAGGGGTCGCCCGGAGCTGGGCGATGGCGTCGTGACACGTTCCGATCCACAGGAGCCCCTGTGTTGGGCTTGGACCAGGCGCCCAAAAGAACGTCAGTGAGGGCGTCGTTAAACGGCAGCACAGTCTCCGCAGAGGAGGCTGCCGGCTGAAGCACCTCTGTCAAGATGTTAGGCTTGACCGTCAAAGTAGGGAGCTGGAGACGTAAGGCCCCAGCAGCCCTACGCAACACCGTACCAAAATTGGCCCCCTCCTCCGTAGCCACGGGAGGAGACAGCATGCCAGTGTCAGGGGAAGTATCCAGACCACTGGCCTCCCTAGACTCTCTGTCCAGTCCTCATCAAACTGACAGTTGCGCGTCAGAGGGTCATCAGACCCCTCCCAGTCCTCCTGGTCCTCCTCTGGTGCAAAATAAGGAGGAGGAGGGACATTGGGGACCCAAGGTCCCATCGGCGCCGGAGCCGGCGTCGAGCGGCGTCGCTCCGGGTCCATGTCCGGAGCCGGAAGGAACTGGGGACGACGCCGCCCGGAGCCCAGGGCGGCGTCGAGAACGGCACCGGAGACATCGGCGCCGGCGGAGGCGTGGTTAGGTCGACCGGCGTCGATGGGGGTTGTGGAGCCGGGATCGAGGCCGGGGCCGGGATCGAGGCTGGAGGCACGGGCGACGCCGGGGCCGGAGCCGCCGGCGACGCCGGAGCAACCCCATCAGGGCCCGCGGGGCCCGAAGGCGCACCGGAGGGGCCTGAAGGCCCGAAGAGGCGGGCCATGGCCGACAGGAATTCCTGTATTTTGGCCGGATCCGCCCCCGAACCCGGGAAGGGCGGGTATGACGGGGCGACTCCACAGGCATGTCCGGGGCCGCGGGGCGGGGACGGTGCCGGGAGGGGCCTCAGCCGAGTCGCGAGACCGGCGAGGCGAAGTCCTAGAGCGATGATGCTTTTTGGACTTTTTGTGCTTTGACTTACCGGACGAAGAAGACTTCGACGCCGACGACCGGTGTGGACTCCGCGATCGACCCCTGGACCTCTCACGCGACCGGGCCTTCCGCGGAGCCGAATGCCGGGCCTCGAGGAGCTTTCGAGACCGCTCTCGCAAAGCTTTCGGGTGGAGGGCCTGGCAGTCGGTACAGGACGCCGTGTCGTGGCCTCGGCCGAGGCAGAAGAGACACTCCCGATGCGGGTCGGTGACGGACATCATCCGCGCACAGGCGCCGCATCGCTTGAAGCCGGGCATCCCTACGACACCTCGAAAGATGGAAAAACAGTGAAAAAATCACCAAAAAGTATGGTCAAAAAATGACCAGGGCACTGCTCTTCCCGGATCTGCGCTTGCTGGCGCGGAAAAAGAAGAACTGACGTCAGCGCGCAGGGGCGGCGCCTAAGTACTGCCCGCGACGTCATCCCGGCGATCACGACGCCGACGACGGACGCGGAGCCGCACGACGCCGCCTACCGACGCGCAAGGGTACTGCTACGCAAAACTTTCCGGATCCAGCCTGACGCCTGGGGATATTCTAAGGTAAGGAATCTATCACTAACGTGTCTCTTTCAGATACATTTATTAGGAGGGTGTAACACCACAACCCCCTCCCCCGAAGCTTCGCCCCTGGTAGACTATCCACTTCGGACGCGAGCCCTGGTCAGTGAGGTGCAGAGACACAGCTTCACTCTTCTCCTAAAGGCTCACCTATACTTATTTTCAAAGTGTTTACAGAAAAAGAAGACAAGAATAACAAAGCCTCAGAAAACGAGTAGTTTGGGCCAATTCGTGAATCTAGGAAATACAACCAACACTAGAGAACGAAATGGTTACTTACCAGTAGGAGTAGTTTTGCAGCTTGAAGAGTTTTCTGGATTCACATAGTGTGCATTATTCCGCCATCAAGTGGTTGGGTCCGGAATTGTCAGTTTCCTTTTTTTTTCTGTGTGGCGTTGTCGATCACCATTTGGTGCTAGGTCCATCCCTTGTGTGACGTCCGGCGGCGCCCAGGAAGGTCCTGTGCGTGGGAGTCATCTTTGGATTCTTTTTTTCACTTTTCCTTCCTTGGTAAAATAGGGCATGTCTTAAATTTTCTTGTCTTTAGCTCTTTGTTTTTCATTTAAGTGATCTTTTCTCCCACCTGTTTGCATTCCTCCTCTGAGGGGAGGTGGGTGGGTCACATGTGAATCCAGAAAAATCTTCAAGCTGCAAAACTACTCCTACTGGTTAGTAACCATTTCGTTTTGCAGCATGAATCCTTTTCTGGATTCACATGCTGTACATTAGATTATGTAGCGGTTTCCCTCTCCTTGGGGTGGTTGTGGTAAGATGAGGAAGACCTTGTGAACAGGTGTTGAAGTACCTTTCGTCCCACCTTAGTTTCCTTTGTCATCTGTATATCCATGCAGTAATGATTGGTGGTGGTGTGTGGAGGTGCTCATGTCGCCGCTGCACATATAGTGTCTATTGGCACATTGTCCATGAAGGCCAAGGTTGCCCCTTTTTCCCTTGTTGAGTGGGCTTTGGGCCGAGGGTTTAGAGTTTTTCCTGCTGAGGAATAGCATACCTGAATTGCTTCTACAATCCAACATGCAATTGTCCCCTCTGTCACAAGTGTTCCTTTGTTGGACTTGGAGTGAGACGTACAATTGATTCCCATTACGAAATTGTCTTGTCTCCTGTAGATAGTATAGTAAAGCCCTTCTTACATCCAGGGTATGAAGGCTTCTTTCTAGTCATGTTTGTGGGTTTTTGAAGAAAACTGCTAGCTGAATGCTTTGATTCATGTGGAATTTGCTTACTACCCTAGGTAGGAATTGAGGGTTGGTCCTTAGGATAACCTTGTCCTTGTGGATTTGCATGTATGGTTCCTCAATAGTTAATGCCTGTAGTTCACTTACTCTCCGTAGAGATGTTCTAGCCATTAAGAAGGCAGTCTTTATCGTGATGTATCGAGTTCTGCTTTGTCCATGGGTTTGAACAGTTCTGTTAGCGGTGTTAGAACTGTGATTAAGCTCCACATTGTGTCTGGAGCCTTCTTTGGGGGTGCAATCCTTTTGGAACCTTCCAGGAATCTTTTGATGACTGGTGATGTGAAAAAACTTTTACATAAATCTCCCCTGGTGTAGTCTACAATCGCTGCCAGGTGCACCTTGAGGCTTGAGTAGTAGATCTTGCTATCTAGCAAGTGTGTAAGATATATGAACACTGTTTCCTGTGTGGATATTGATATTAGGGTATTGTTCTCCGTACATCATATGATGTACCGTTTCCACTTAGCTGCGTAGCATTGTCTTGTGGTTTGTTTTCTTGCCTCCTTTAGTATTTCCATTGTTCTCTGCGTTACTTTTAAATGCCTGAACTCTATGTACTCAGCCGCCAGGCTGTTAGGCTGAGTGTAGCTGGTTCCGGGTGAAACATTTGACCCCTCTACATTGTGAGAAGGTCCTTTTCTGCCTTGAATCTGATCATCTGTCCCATGGACAGTTTGAGTAGGCTTGAGTACCAGGTTTGCCTTGCCCATTGAGGGCCTATGAGAATTAAGTTTGTTCCTGGTTGTCTGGCTTTTTGCCAGTACCCTTTGTAGCAGAGGAACTGGAGGAAAAGCATATGCAAATATTCCTGACCAGTTGAGCGACATTCCCTTTTGATAGGTGTAGTGGAAACCTGGAGGCGAAGAATTGGTATTTCTTGTTCTCCACTGTGGCGAATAGGTCTATTTCTGGTGTACCCCAGAGGCTGAAGACCCGTTGCAGGCTCCTTTGCTTTATCTCCCATTTGTGTGAGCTGCTGTTCTGACTGCTGAGCTGATCTGCTTATGTGTTGTCCTTTCCTGGCATGTGAATTGCCTGCAGGTTGATTCTCCTTGAAATGGCCCATTTCCATATTTACTGAGCTAGCTTGCTTAGGGTAAATGATTTTGTTCCTCCAGGTTTGTTGAGGTAAAACAGTATTGTGGTATTGTCCTTATGGAGCAATACTGTCTTCCCTCCAATGTGGGCTCGAATGCCTTTAGTGTCAGGAAGCCAGTCTTCATCTCTAGGAAGTGGATATGTTTTATGGTGTCTGCATCGTTCCATCGACCCCGTACCCTCCGGTTTCGAATGTGCTCCTCAACCCTTGTGGGACGTATCTGTTGTGATGGTCACTGAGGGAGTTGGTGATTTGAAAGGTCTGCCTGGTGTTATCTTCTTCGATGCCCACCACTGTATCTCCATCTGAACCCTTACTGTTACAACCACCAGATCCTCCCAACTCCCTGTGGTTTTTGACCAACTGTTGCACAGCCATTCCTGTAGCGGGCGCATGTGTAGACGTGCATGGGTAAAGAGGGGAGTGCATGATGCTATCATGCCCTTGACTTTTATGACGGTCCTCACTGTAAGAGACTGTCCCTTCTGGTAGAGGTGAGTCTACTGTTTGATAGCTTGTATCCTTTTGGGTCAGGTATGCCTGTGCAATCTTGAAGTTTAATCTTGCTTCCAGTCTTTTTGAGGATTTCTTGTGGTTTATGGAAAATCCCAATCCTTGCAGTGTTGTGATCACCTGATGAACGTGTGTGTAACATCTTTGTCTTGAACTTGTCTTCACAAGCATGTCGTCTAGCTAGGGATAGACGTGGATTTCTCTCCTTCTTAAGGACGCTGCTACCGCTGCTAGGCACTTTGTGAAAACTCTTGGTGTTGATTTTATTCCGAAGGGAAAGACCTTGAATTGGTAGTGAGTGCCCTCGTGGATGAACCCGAGGTATCTCCTGTGTGCTCAGTTCATGGGGATGTGCAGATGGCATCCTTTAGGTCTATTGTTTGCATGAAGTCACATTTTTGTAGTTGTGGGATTACTTCCTGTAGTGTTGACATCTTTAAATGCTACGTGCGAATTCATTTGTTTATGAATCTGAGATCTAAGATAGGTCTTAGCGTGAGATCTTGCTTTGGTACCAAGAAATAAGGTAAGTAGTTTCCCTTGTGTTATCTTGTTGGTTATTTCTCTATTGCTTGTTTTTCGAGGAGTTCCTTTATTTCCTCCCTTAATTGTAAAAGTTCTGTTCCGTGGAACCTCTTTTTCCTTGGTGGATTTGGTGGTTTTTTTTGTTAGTTCAATACAATAGCAGTGGCTTCCTACATTTAAAATCCAACTGTCTGTATTGATATTTTCCCATTGAAGTGGCTAATGCACTATTCTGCCTCCCACTGGTGTTGTGTGGGGGGTCTTCCTTTGTGGGCAAGTTACTTGAAGTTTGCTTCTCCCCCCTTGATGGTTATCCCCAGGCTCTTCCTCTACCACAATAGGACTGTTTTGGTTGCTCCTGCCAGGATTGGTATGCGGACTGCAGGTTCTATTGCTGTTCGTTGCACTGTGGTTGATGTTGCCCTGTTGAGAAGACCTCCCTTCCTGTGGGTCTTCTGAGGTTAAATCCTCCTCTTTTGAAGTTGCCCCTCTGTTGCAGAGCCCCCATAGCCCTGGCCGTTTCACTGTCCTTTTTTATTTGTTGTAGGGATTCATCCACCTCACTTCCAAACAAGCCACCTCCTGTGAAGGGTTTATGGATTATGGAAGTTTATACTTCCTGTTTGAAGCCTGAAATTCTGAGCCAGGCATGCCTTCTTAGTGTTGTGCCTGTGCAGATTTGTCTGCTGGCCGTATCGGCTGCGTGTAGAGCTGATTTCAGGCAGGTGTTAGCTATGTTTCTTCCCTCCTGTATGATGGATTTTGCTCTATTTTCATCTTCCTCTGGGAGCTTGTTCATTAGTTCCTCAATGTTGTCCCATTGTTGGTGGCCATACCTATTGAGGAGGGCATTAGAGTTTGCAATGTACCATTGTGTTGCCGCCATTTTTTCCCCACCATGTCCATTCTCTTATTTTCCCTCTCTGGAGGTGGACCAGTGGAGGAATAAGCGTTGCTCCTCCTTCTTGCTGTGGTAACACTACTGGAGTCAGCCACTATGTTCCCTTGAATGCATTTAATGTCCCTAGTGGAGTGTTTGTATTTTTTCCCAAGCCTTGGGGTTACTCCTTTTGCTGAGGCAGGCTCCTTGAAAGCTTCCTTGCCCTGGTCTAGTATGTGTGGCAGCATTGGAAGATATTGTGTACCTTTCATGGATGGTGCTAATGTTTCTAGGAGGAAACATGAGTCTCCTTTCTCCTCCTCTAAAGGGACCCCGAAAGTATCAGCTGCTCTCTTGATGAGGCTGTTGTAGAAGGCTATGTCGTCTGGTGGCAAAGCCTTCGAGGGATAGCTAGAGACCTCTTCTTCAGGGCTTTCTGTGTCAAGGTCTTTCCACCCTTCCTCGAAAGTTCCTGTGGCTTCCTCCTCTTCTGGAACATAGAGTTCCTTCTCGACTTCCTCCTCGTGAGGTTCGGGGGTTGCCAGAGCTTCGAGGTGATCCTCTTCTTCTTCGGCCTCTGCGGTAGTGAAGGGTTTCGCAAGAATTCTTAATTCCTTTAGTGCCTCGAACTCCTTCTTTCGTTGGAGTGCCGCCATTTCTGCCTCCAGGCATCTTTTCTTCTTCACCTCGAGGGCCCTTTCAGTGTCTGAAGCCGGGGAGATCCTCTTTTTGGGTGTGGTGGATTCTGCCTCCGAAGGTATGGTTTTGTCCTTCGTGGCATCTCGTCCGGAACCTGTCTTCGCCGATTTGGACATTCTTCCCTCGTCAGTATCCCTGGTGTGGGATCCGTGGGGTTCTTTCGGACGCGGCTGACACTCAGTCATCGTTTTATTCGACGCCTGGGCTGCCTTTTGTGCCTTCTTTTCGAGGCCCTTCGTATCAGACGGGTGAGAGGTTTTTATTACCTTGTCTGTTTTCTCCTGTACGTCCTTCGCCATCTTTTTTGCAGTAGGGCTCCTATCGGCGTCACCTTCGAAGATCTCGACGTCTGACCCTCTGTGTCTCGATTCTGCGGTCACTCCCTGTTAGTCTTCCTCGCTTGAGAGGCCCAAGTCCCTCAGCGATACCTATTGTTTCTGACCAATGAGCATTGCTGCGTGATGGTCCTGACTCTGCTTTCGACGGGCCTTGAGAGTCTTCAAAACTAATAGCACGCAGGCCTCACAGTCCTCATCATTGTGATCCCTCGGCAGGCAGAGGTTACAGACGTCGTGTGGATCGTGCTGTGCAAATTTGTGATGGCAATTAAGGCAAAACTTGAAAGGGGTATTTTTCATGGCCCCTACCTTGCCTTATTTCGGTCCTTCTGCGACGTCGTTGCTCCGTCGGGATCCCGTGAGGGGGAAAGGTGTCCAGAGGTCTCTCTCCTTCTCCAGGTTCTTCTCAATCGATGAACAATGGCTTTTCCTCCTAAATTCCTAGATTTGTTCAGGGATTTCTGGAGTGTCTCCCCTTGCTTCCAGACCCAACAGTGGAAAAAATAATCTGAAGATGGCTAGGTTGAGCAGGGGGAAAACATCTTGACCAGTCCAATTAATAAATGCTTAACAACTCTTGCAGAGGACAAAGACGGAGTGCCAGGAGTCCGAAGGTATCTGGAGACATGTACATGCTTCATTGATAAAAAAAGCAGTATCACAACACTCAATGTCAGAGACCGAGTTTATTTGAACAGGATCCGACTTTGGGCCTCCGTGTTGGAGTATCTAATGCAAGGCTGTCATGTTGACTGTTCTATTTATGAACTTTTTGATTCATGGTAGAAAGACCTTCAGGGCGAGCAGTACCAACCTGAGCTCCAGCATTTTTGTGAACAAATTTGCAATTGCATAGTCCAGATCTCACTTGCCAGAGGACTTGACATGGAGCACTCCGTTTTCAGTGAGCCATCTGAACTTGCAGGGCATGACTTGTGTAAATGTGACTGCTTAACGTCCACCAAACAAGAAAATGTTTGATTGTCTGGGTCACACTAACGGGATCATCCCCTTACTTGGCCATGCCACTAGAGGTCTTGCTGTTCCTGCATGGACCACAGTCTTATACAACACCGTGGGGCGAACAGAATGCAGATCATCATGCCAAGAAAGAGTGTGTGCTTGTGGATGGTGACAAACTACCTGGATGTACCAGCACTATTCACAGTTGTTGAGAGAACAGTTCCTTTAGAATGTCTGCCCACACCAGTGACCCTAGGAGCAGCACTTGTTGTCTGGGGACCAGAAACATTTTTCCATGTTCACTGAGAGTCTGTAGTACTCCTTCAGACGTATCACTGTCTGAACATTATCTACCGCCTACAGTACTAAAGGCAACCTGATAAGCCAGTTGTCTAGGTATGGGACAATGTTCCTACCATGACATCAAAGATGGGCTGTCACTGGAGTCAGACACTTCTTGAAGACTCAAGTAGTCCGCTTGAGACCAGAGGGAAAGGCTCTCAATTTATAATGCTGGGAATCGATCATGAAATGGGGGTAGTTTCAGTGGCAAAGATGTAATGGAATATGAAAACATGAGTCGTGATCGATTGATGCCAGGAAATCTCCACAATTTATAGATTGCAGGATATCGATCAGCTTGACCATACAGAAGCCTAGCCTTTTGATGTACTTGTTTAGCACCCTCAAATCCAGAATTGGACCGCATTCGCTGGACTTTTTGCGAAAAGCAAAAACCTCAGGTAGAAGCCAAAGTACTTCAGCACTCTTGATACTCATTCAAGTGAATGCTACAGTGGAGATGGTTATTTTGATTTGTAAGACCCCTAGGGGCAGACAAATACTTTTACTTAACCTTCAGAAACACACTTTCTGATGAATAATCTATCTACCTGAAGATTTCTGGCCTTTCAAATCCTTCCAGGCACCAGAGTGGATCCAGAAAACTTTAACAAATGATACGCTTTCCTTGTGGCGCCATCGGACTCCATCCTGCCTAGGACATGGTCACATTAAGGTGCATATAGGTACCACCCCTCCGTGCTGACATCAGTTTTCTTCTTTTTTGCCATAACCCTAGATGTTGAAATATGAGTGACAAAACCGATGTGAGAACCGGCAGAGAGCACATCAATTCCCGAAAATTCACTGCACAACGGAGAGGTGGGTACGCAGTGTTGAATTGGCAGGTAGACAAAGTATCTACAAGAAAGAGCACTATTGAGGTAAGCAACTCATTTTTTAATGGATTCTTGTATCTACAGACACTTTATTATTGGAAACAGAGCCAAAGAAGTCTCCATCTAAAAGAAGTGGATCTGAAGAGCCGACTTGCAGCAGGAAGCACTATACTACTGAATGGGCATTCCCTGCAGATCAGAAAATCGATACAGTAGTGCCTGATGAAAGTATGGACTAAAGCCTATGTAGTGGCTTGGCAGATAACCACGAAAGGAACAACTCAGGCTAGAGAAGTAGTCACAGCATTTGCTCTGGTGGAATGAGCCCAGAGGTCTTCAAGTGGGTCTTTTTTGGCCAGGGAATACTGTAGCTTAATGCGATGGAATAGAGTTCACTTCTAGACTGCCTTTTTTTTATTTGCACCAGTGAAACTATTGAACAGATGTTCATCAATACAACGTTCTTTAGTCCTAATTATACAGAAGCGAAGGGGGCAACGTGGACCCAATCTGTGTAATTTCGCCTCCTTTTTTGATGGATGTGGGGGGAAAAAAGGTAATGGGAAGAATAATAGACAGCCCCGCGTGAGGATGATACTCCTTTCTGAAGGAATCACATGTACGAAGCACCAGTTTGTCTTGAAAGAGGGTCATTTGTGGGGGATGGACTAACAAAGCCTGAAGCTCTGAAACATGGTACAGGGAAGCGGAAGTAATCAGGAACACATTCCTTATTATTATTATTTTTTTAAGAGTATAAGGCCGAAGCTAGATTGAAGTCACATTGCGACATAATAAACAGAACATGAGGAAACAGAAGTGACAGCTTTTTAACAGGTAATTTGAATAATGAGTCAAAAAATAACTTTTAACTGTGTCCAAAGCAAAATCTTGTTGTGTCAAAGACGAGATGAAAAGCAGAACATCAGGCAACTTTGCCTATAAAGGATCAACACACTTCTGCTCGCAGCAGAAGACTAATTGAAGTCAACAAACAGAATATATGGATTTGGTGGAACGGTTGTACAAACCAGAATGACATTCATCACTTTAGCCAGAAGGTAAAAGTCTCTCAGTTGGTCCCGCTCAACCTACTCATAAAACTGGTGTAAAAACTAGCAGATTACTGTGGAGGTTTGAGTTTAACACTGTGCCTTGTTCCTGAGACAGTAGGTTCAGATGTTCAGGATCAGAAGTGCAGAGTACAAGACCCTCCAAGCACTAAGCACAATCCGGGGCCACCTCAACGATTTGTGGTCGGTCCTGCCTCAAAGGCAGTTGTGAGATTCCGTATTGAAGGCTGTATCTCCCAGAGATCCTGGAGGAGCAAACTGAAGGACAAAAAAGGCAGGCCATTAATGATGCAAAGGTCCGCCAAGGGCCTGCCACAATAAGCAAAAATTCTGTGAACTACCTTCGGATGGTAATGTCACTTGTGGTTGGCAAGATGATCGCAGCTGAGTTTATTCACCAGATGTTGAGGTAACCTACCAAATGACTCGCTGACCTTAAGATCCTGTTGAGTGCTAGCCAGCCCCATGATCTCCACTGCTCCAGACAACCGATGCACAGGAGATGTTTAGGCTTCACTGGATTCAGCGTGGCACATGCAAGGATTCTAAAGGTGAGGAATCTATGGGTTGACATCACATGACCTCTCTTTGGAGGCCCTAGCAGAGGTTTGGAGGCAAACGCTCTCATATTATAATCAGTTTTCTGCTTACAAAAAGTTAGTTTCCTATTATTAGCATCATTCGGCTACTGACTTATTTAACTGGAGATGTACTCTTCCATCTTTCTCATTAAATCTCCCCCATGAGTGCTAGAGACTACTCAAGGTGGTATGCAGTGCTTTACAAAAGTTATAAAATGAAACACATGAAATAAACTCCCAAGTGACCATATAGTGTAATATCTAATACAGAGCGATCTGAGGTGATATTGCGTTAGACTGGGAGAAAAATCCACATCTAACCCCCTTTTAGTAAAGCCGTTATGTTCAAGCGGGCTTGGGCCTTGTCTTTATTGGTTGAGACTCCAACCTTTCGAATGTATACATCAGAGGATTGGCAGTTGCATTTGGTATTGGATTGACTTTGTTGGAAGTATCCTTCCCTGTACTGACAAAAATACAGGATAGAAGCTTCTCTGTCCATAGCTCCAGTGCCTCTGATGACTGTCTAGAGAGTGAGCAGTATGCATATCTGCAGGGAGTCATCCACATGCTTTCTAAACAAATGTCAAAAGAATGCCATATCTAGGACAATGCACCACAAAATATGATTGAAGGAGGTAGTGCAAACACAGCTACATCTGTGCAGGACTTTCCCATAAACGTCTGTTGGACAGCAATATTGGAGGCATCGAGGGAAGCATTGATGAGCACTGAATTACAGAATTTACAATTTCGTAGAACTACTTTGGCTTGGGCATGGCAGTCCTCAGGTAAAACCTACTGCCTCTGTGTCCTGTCATAGCGGAACAAAATAGTCATATCATTTACCAATTAAGTTGCACTCCTCTTCCCCTACAGATTTCAAGCGTCGCCCTTTATGGTGTCTGGCACTGTGCAAGGACATGACAAGTTGCAAGACAGACCCTGGGCCCCTGCAGAGATGACAGACATCTGTCGTTATCTGCTTCAGTAATTATGTTGGGAAAGTACTGAGGACTTTATATTTCTGATCTAGACATGTCACAGTAGCAGCTCAGTTCTTCATACATGATAAGGATAAGTTATTTACCTGTAATCCTAGTTATCTTCCAGGGGTATACGCATCAAAGTCATAAGCACTGAATAGTCCCGCCCACGTACGGGGACCCCGGAGCATATACAATATATATGTATGTTTAAAAACTTAAAAGTACAAAGTACCCTCAAACATACATATGTATGTATATAAACACACATACACATGCAGTCTATACCACCACATAGGCTAAAATGCCAAAATGTCACTGGATTTTTCATTTAAAATAAATACAAATCTATTTAGCATTTCTGTGACATGGAAAATGCATGTTTTTACTGTTTAAACATAGCCTTTATTTTCAAAGAAAAAGGCAAAGTAATAGAAGGCATGTTAGCCAATAGACTGCATAGAGAAACCTCAACAGAATAAAACTGGCGCAGTGACTTTAAGACCTCCAAGACCTCCATCATGCCCGACAGGTGACAGTTAGGTCAGGTCTTTTTTACAGCACATCATCATGTGTAGTGATAGTAAGGAAGAAGAGTGCTACTATAAATGGTATTTGTCCGGGGAGTAGGGTGGGTTTCTTTTGACTTTGATGAGTAAACCCCTGGAAGAGAACTAGGATTACAGGTAAGTAGCTTATCCTTCTCTTCCAGGGAATACTCATCAATAGTCATAAGCACTGAACAGAATAGCAAGCCCATCCCAGAATCCTGCGGACGAATACCAGAACAGTTAATACACTCCAAGGTAATTTACCCAAACAGGTTCCTTAAGGAGGCTTGCCCAAACTGGGCATCCGCCTTAGTGTCAGAATCTAAACAATAGTGTCAAGCAAAGGTTTGTACCGATCGCCATGTGGCAGCTTTACAGATTTCTGCAATGAGTACATTTCTGAGAAGGGCCGTAGTAGAGGCGTTTCCCCTGGTGAAATGAGCCTTCGGTCTACCAGGGAGTTGTTTGTTAGCTAATTAGTAAGAGAAGGAAATGCAAGAGACTATCCATCTAGAGATGGTTTGTTTAGAGGAAGGAAAAACAGTACGTACGGGACCATAATTAACACAAACGATCCAATTTCCTTATGTCCTTGGTTTTATCCAGATAAAATTTAAGAACCCTTTTGAGATCAAGAGAATGCAATGCCCTCTCAGGAGGGATGGACGGGTTCGGGAAAAAAGTAGGAAGTGTAATTGACTGATTAATTTGAAAATCAGAAACAACTTTAGGTAAAAAACTAGGGTGGGTCCTCAGGACCACCCTGTTGGAATGGAAAATGAGATAAGGTTCCTTAGAACACAGAGCCTGGATCTCGCTAACTCTGCGAGCAGAGGTAATTGCCACTAAGAAAGCATCCTTCCAAGTCAGGTGCTGCAGGGACGCATTATGTATGGGTTCGAAGGGAGGACCCATCAATTTATAACGGACTACATTAATTTCCCAAGGAGGAGAGGGACACATAAGCGGAGGGTAGATCTTCTTCAACCCTTCAAGGAAGTCTTTAACTACAGGCATCTGAAAAAAGGAAACCTGAGTGATTTCTGGTATGTTGTAATAGCCGCTAAGTGCACCATTTTGAGGCGTATTGAAGACGTGATTTAGCCAAATACAATAAGTAGGGAAGGATAACCTGTTCCTATCCTAGGATGGGACTATGGCCGTTGCTGGTGCACCATAAGTAGAAACGCTTCAATTTGAAAGCGTATGACTTAGATGGTCTCCTTGATTCTTTCAGAATGTTCATACAGTCTGATGGGAGACCTAGATCTCCATATTTGAGGACCTCAGGAGCCATGCTGTCAAGCTCAGAGATGGGAAGTAGGGGTGGAACAACCACCCTCCCCCGAGTTTGGAGAGTAGGTCCGGACAGCATGGCAACCTCCTGTGTGGCCTCTCGGACAGGTGAAGAAGGTCCGGATACCACCACTGATGAGGCCACGCCCATGCTATCAGGATCATCCTGGTTTTGGCTCTGTAGAACTTGTTGATTACCAGAGGAATGAGCGGAATTGGAGGAAAGGCGTAGAGTAATGTCTCTGACCAGTTGATCAAAAGTACATTCCCTCTGGAGCCTGTTTGGGGATACCTGGATGCGAAAACACGGCATTTTGCGCTTGTTGGGTCCGCAAATAGATCGATGTCTGGAACGCCCCATCGTTGGAAAATGTCCTGTGCGACTTTCTCGTTTAGCACCCAGTCGTGAGCTTCGTGAGGTCGTATTTGCCGCCTGGCATTGGGAACAATGAAGATGCAGGATGCCATGGATCTCAGGAGAGAGGATACTTGTCTGGCCGTGGGGTGAAGTGTGCAGAGGAGAGTGCGACACTTTTTTCTGATCGACGATAACCTCTACTCCGAAGGAAACACTCTTGCGTCTGCGGTATCCAGAGTTGCACCCAGGTAGTGAATCCTTTGGGTTGGGTTGAGGATAGACTTTTTGTAGTTGACTTGAATGCCCAGACAGCTTACCACTCGAATGCAGGATTGAAGGTGCTCCTGCAGTAGAGGAGAGGATGAGCTCTTGAGCAACCAGTCGTCCAGGTATGGGTATACGAAGATCTTCTGTTTCAGCAGGAAGGCGGCTACCACCGCCGTGCATTTTGAGAACGTGCGGGGCACTAACTTGAGCCCGAAAGGGAGGACTTTGTACTGGAAGTGCTCTGACGCCACCTGGAACTGTAGGAATTTCTGATGTTTTCAGGAAATCGGTACATGAAAATATGCGTCCTGCAGGTCGATGGAGTACATCCAGTCCCCTTGGTGGAGCTGGGGGAAAATTTGGTTCAGTGCCAGCATCCTGAACCTCTCCTTGCGGATGAACTTGTTTAAGAGTCTTAAGTCGAGTATGGGTCTGCACTCCCGGGTTGGACCCTTCTTTAACACCAAGAAGTAGCAGGAGTAAATTCCCTGCTGTGGTTGGGACAAGGAAACCTTTTCGATGGCTTCTTTTTGCAGCAGAATAGTTACTTCTGCGTGAAGTAGGTCTTGTTGTTGAATAGACGTTCTCCGAGGTGGGACTGCCGAAGGCAGGGACTTGAATCTGATTGAGTAACCACTCTGCACAATATTGAGCACCCACTTGTCTTTTGTGATTTTGTGCCACTAGTCTAGGTGTGCCGTGATACTCTTTCCCCCCCTACCCCCCCCCCCCCGCCAGAGTGGGGAATAGAGCTGGGGGAAGCAAACGCTCATTGTTTTGTCGGTTGCTTAGGAGAGGAAGCTGATGATCTGGAAGCTCCCTGTCCACGTCCTGGCTGACGCTGATGGTTGTGGGACCTGGACTGGTGATGTTGATGGAAGCCTAGTGAGGGGTTTGAACCCTTTGCTGATACTGGCAACGGTTGAAGGGGGCGGTATCTGCTCCTAAAGTCCTTACGCTTCTCCAGACCCACTGCTTTCAGGGTGTCGAGCTCAGATTTCATCCTTGCCAGTTCATCATCGGCATGGGTGCCGAGTAGTGAGGTTCCACTGAAGGGCAGATTCAGAAACCTGTGCTTAGCCTCTGGTTTCAGTCCAGTGAGCCGTAGCCAGGAGGAGCGCCTAGCGCAGATGCCATGGGAGTATCCGTGGGCTGCTAGGTACGAAGCATCAGCTGCCGTGCTGATCACCTGATTCCCCACTAATCCACCCTCCTGGAGAATCTCCTGGAAATCCTCCCGATCTTCCTTAGGCAGTTTTTCCGTGAACCTAGACAGGGAGTCCCATAGTGCCCTATCGTATCTTTCTAAAAGCGCTGAGGCACTAGCGACTTTTATATAGGAAGCAGAGGTGTTGCCCATCCTTTTCCCGAGGGAGTCCATCTGCTTACTGTCCTTATCGGGTGGTTCGGTAGAGAGCACCGCCCCTGGGTGAGTCTTCCTAGCCGCTGCCACTATGACTGAGTCTTGCGGTGGATCAGCCCTCAGAAAGAGGGGATCCTGGTCTGGTGCTTTGTACTTCTTTGCAATGCACAATGGTGCAGGCCCTATCGATGCTGGTGTAAGAAAAGTCTGAAGAGCTGGTTCAAGCAGACCAAGTACCAGAGAAAGCAGTGGTCTGGAAGACGACCTGTGATGCAGTGTCTCAAAGATTACTGTTGCTGAGGTGGTTGGAGCAGGCATCTCAATGTTTAGCTTAGCTGCACCTCTACATAAGACCTCATTGAATGTGACGATATCGTCCACTGGTGAAACCCTAACTGGAGGTGGTCACAGTCAGGGTAGGTGAGTGGTCTAACGCACAAGTTACTAACTTGTGTAACGATATATCTGTAAGAGACAGTAGTTAGTGACAGATTCCTTACCTTAGAATATCCCCAGGCGTCAGGCTGGATCCGGAAAGTTTTTGCGTAGCAGTACCCTTGCGCGTCAGTAGACGGCGTCGTGCGGCTCCGCGTCCGTCGTCGGCGTCGGGACCGCCGGGATGACGTCGCGGGCAGTACTTAGACGCCGCCCCTGCGCGCTGACGTCAGTTCTGTACACGACTTTCCGCGCCAGGAACGCAGAGCCATGCAAGAAGCTGACATAGGTGTCTGAAAAATACTAGGGCCCTGAAAGGGATGTCCTTAACCCTAGAAATCAGTTCGCAGAACGGGGAGGATGGGTGGGGCGGTAAGGAATCTGTCACTAACTACTGTCTCTTACAGATATATCATTACACAAGTTAGTAACTTGTGCATCTGAAAGAGACACGTTAGTGACAGATTCCTTACCTTAGAATAGATACCCCAGCAATACCAACCCCGGTGGTGGGTCTGCGAACAAAGATCAGACAAGGAAGTCCCGGAGAACAGAACGGCCAAAGAAGCCGTCTCTCCGGACTTGGCTGTCAAGGCAGTAATGTTTGGTAAACGTGTGCAGCGAGGCCCACGTAGCTGCCTGACATATATCCTGTAACGGAACCCCGTGTCCTAAAGCCGTGGTAGCCGCCGTTGCCCTGGTGGAATGGGCACGCAGCCCAACAGGAGGCTCCTTCTTAGCCAAAGAATAGCAGGCTTTGATACACATAGTGACCCAGCGGGAGATGGTCCTTTTGTGTACCACCCGACCTTTTTTGGCACCCACGTAGCCAACAAAGAGCTGGTCATCCACCCGGAACTGGTGTGTGCGGTTGATGTAAAAAGAAAGCGCACGTTTTGGGTCCAGACGGTGGAGCCTCTCTTCCTCTCTGGAAGGATGCGGAGGCGGAAAGAAGGTGGGCAAAGTGATGGTCTGCCCAATATGGAAGGCAGTAACCACCTTTGGCAAGAAGGACGGACGCGTCCTAAGAACAACCTTGTCTGGATGAACAGACAGAAAGGGAGGTTTGCATGAAAGAGCCTGGAGCTCACTCACCCGCCGAGCAGAGGTGATGGCCACCAGGAATGCTGTCTTCAGAGTAAGAAGACGAAGAGGACAATTATGTAGAGGCTCAAAGGGAGCGCACATTAAGAAGGTAAGAACCAAGTTCAAGTCCCACTGAGGCATTACAAACGGAACAGGAGGAAAGAGGTGTGTAATGCCTTTAAGAAACCTGTTAACCACAGGGGACTTGAAAAGGGAGGGCTGATCAGGAAGCCTGAGGAAGGCTGATATCGCACAAAGATAGCCCTTGATGGTACCCAGGGCAGAACCCTGTTGGGCCAGAGAAAGAAGGAACAGAAGAACCTCAGAAAGAGGGGCAGAAAGGGGATTCACAGCCTTTGCTGTGCACCATGCCACAAACTTGTTCCACCTGCAGGCGTATACCACCTTAGTGGAGGGACGCCTGGCTGCCAGAATCACATCACAAACTTCGGGAGGCAAGTCGAAAGGAATCAACTGCCGCCGCTCAATCTCCACGCAAGCAGGTGTAGACTGGACAGGTTCGGGTGGAGGACCGTCCCCTGCTGCTGCGACAGAAGATCCTCCCGAAGAGGCAGACGGATCGGGGGATCGAGGCTCATACTGAGTAGCTCGGGATACCAAACTCTTCGAGCCCAGTCCGGAGCCACAAGAATGACTTGGGCCCGGTCGCACCGAATCTTCTTCAACACACTGGGTAGAAGTGGTATAGGCGGAAAGGCGTACAACAGACCGCAACTCCACTCGCGACGAAAAGCGTCGCTGAGCGAGTGCCGCCTTGGAAATTCCAATGCGCAGAACTGCTGACATTGCGCGTTCTCTTCGGTGGCGAACAGATCTAACCAAGGCTCTCCCCACTGCTGAAAGAGACCTTGCGCCACCTCCGAGTGAAGACGCCATTCGTGATCCATCATGCACCTGCGGCTGAGTTCGTCCACCCTGGCGTTCAGGGAACCTGCCAGGTGTTGAACCATCAGGAATATGCCCTGATGTTCCAGCCATGTCCAGAGGCGCAGAGCCTCCTGACATAGGGTCCACGACCCCACCCCGCCCTGTTTGTTGCAATACCACATGGCGGTGGTGTTGTCTGTGAACACCTGCACTACCTTCCCTTTGACAGAGGGAAGGAATGCCTTGAGTGCAAGTCGGATCGCCCGGAGCTCCAGAAGGTTGATATGGAGCCGGGACTCCGCCGGAGACCAGAGGCCTCTGATCTCCGCCTCTCCCATGTGACCGCCCCATCCCAGAAGGGACGCGTCCGTCACAACTGTGTGCTCTGGCTGGGTAAGGGAGAGGGATCTGCCCATGACCCATTGCCGGTTCGAGAGCCACCACTGCAACTGTTTTGCAGTCCCCTCCGAGATCTGGACGTGATCGGACAGGTTGCCCTGGTGCTGCGCCCACTGGAACTTCAGGTCCCACTGCAGAGCCCGCATATGCCATCTGGCATGATCGACCAGCAGGATGCAGGAGGCCATGAGGCCCAGCAGCCTCAGGGTCATCCGCACCGAAACCCAGGATAAAGGCCGAAAGATCGGAATCATAGCCTGAATATCCCGGACTCGCCTTTCGGGAGGATAAACCCGAAACTGCATCGTGTCCAGAACTGCTCCGATGAAAAGGAGCTGTGGAGAAGGAATCAGGTGCGACTTCGGCACGTTGATGGAGAACCCCAGCGAGTGCAGGAGTTCGGCCGTTGTCTGGAGGTGGGAGACGACTGCCTGGGACGAGCCCGCCTTCAGCAGCCAGTCGTCGAGGTAGGGGAAGACTGGAACCCCTGCCCGGCGCAGATGGGCTGCGACCACCGCCATCACTTTCGTGAACACCCGAGGGGCGCTGGTAAGGCCAAAAGGGAGCACGGTGAACTGAAAATGCTCGAGGCCTACCGTGAACCGCAGGTAACGTCGGTGGGCTGGCAGGACGGGGATGTGGAAATATGCGTCCTGCAAGTCCAACGCTACCATCCAGTCTCCAGGGTCAAGAGCAGTCAAGACCTGAGCTAGGGTGAGCATCTTGAACTTGTCCTTCCGGAGGAAGCGATTGACGTTCCGGAGGTCCAAGATAGGACGCATGTCCTCCTTGTCCTTTTTGGGCACCAGAAAGTAGTGGGAGTAGCAACCACGTCCTACTTCTGGGGTCGGAACACGCTCGATGGCCCTCTTGGCCAAGAGGGCCGCAACTTCCTTTTGAAGAAGCACCAAGTGATCCCCTGACATGCGGTGGAATTGAGGTGGCATGGCTGGGGGGATGGTCACGAAGGGGAGGGAGTAGCCCCTTCGGACAATGTCCAAGACCCACCTGTCCGAGGTGATGGCACGCCAGTGGTGAAGGTGATGGCGGACCCTGCCCCCTACTGGCGTGCTGTGCACCTGAAAGGAAGGACTAGGATGGCTTGGAGGCCGCGGACGGGGCAGGGTTGGTGGCCTGACCCGCACGCTGGTTGCCTGACCCGCCACGGCGGGAGCCACGTCCTCGGCACGCGAAGACGCTTGCTGCGCGGGCCGGTGGCTGGGCAGCGGACTTGACTGGGCGCCCCTTCCGTGGCCACGAAAGGGGCGAAAAGCAGACTGTTGCTGAGGGCGCACAGCAGAATGGCCCAGGGACTTGGCTGTAGCCCGCAAGTCCTTAAAGCGCTCCAGCGCATGGTCTGCCTTTGTTCCAAAAAGACCGACTCCATCAAAGGGCATGTCCATAAGAGAGTTTTGGACATCACCCGAGAAACCAGTGGTCCTCAGCCAGGCGTGACGGCGCAGCGCCACTGTCGTCGCAAGCGATCTGCCTAGCGAGTCAGCGGTATCAAGGCCACATCTGATGGTGTACTTTGCCGCATCTCTTCCCTCCGCAATGGTGCGGGAAAGCAGTGTCTGGACCTCCTCAGGTGTCCAGCCCACTGGCATCCCCAAGTTCCTCAGTCCAGTCCTGATCAAACTCACACTGCTGTGTGAGAGGGTCATCCGACCCCTCCCAGTTATCTCCGTCCTCCAATTCAGGTTCAAAATAAGGAGGAGGAGGGACATGTGGGACCCAAAGTCCCAGCGGCGTCGGAGCCGGCGTCGAGCGACGCCGGTCCGGCGCCATGTCCGGATCCGGAGAGAACCGGGGAACAACGCCGCCCGGAGCCCCGGGCGGCGTCGGGAACGGCACCGGAGACATCGGCGCCGGCGGAGGTGTAGTTAGGTCAACCGGCGTCGATGGGGGTTGCGGCAGCACCGGAGCCGGGATCGAGGCCGGGGCTGAAGCCGGGACCGAGGCTGGTGTTACAGGCGGCGCCGGGACCGGAGTCGCCGGCGGCGCCGGGAAAACCCCATCAGGGCCCGCGGGGCTCGAAGGCGCACCGGGGGGACCTTGAGGCCCGAAGAGGCGGGCCATGGCCGACAGGAATTCCTGTATCTCGGCCGGAGTCGCCCCCGAACCCGGGAAGGACGGGTAATGCGGGGGCGGCTCCACAGGCACTCCCGGAGCCGCGGGGCGGGGACGGTGCCGATAGGAGCCTCAGCCGAGTCGCGAGACCGGCGAGGCGAAGCCGTCGAGCGATGACGCTTCTTAGACTTTTTATGCTTCGACTTACTGGAGGAGTGCGAAGACTTGGACCCCGACGACCGATGAGGACTCCGCGACCGGCCCCTCGACCTCTCACGTGACCGGGGCTTGGTGTGGCGCGGAGCCGACTGCCGGACCTCGAGGAGCTTTCGGGACCGCTCTCGCAAAGCCTTTGGGTGCAAGGCCTGACAGTCGGGGCACGACTTTGTGTCGCGGTCGCGGCAGTAGAGACACTCTAAGTGCGGGTCTGTGATCGACATCATGCGACCACAGACGTCGCAGGGCTTGAAGCCGGGCATCCCTACCGACACCTTCAGAGTCGAGAGACTCGTGTAGAAAAACAGTGAAAAATCACCAAAAAGTTAGTCAAAAAAGATGACTAGGGCACTGCTCTTCCCGGATCTGCGCTTACTGGCGCGGAAAAAGAAGAACTGACGTCAGCGCGCAGGGGCGGCGTCTAAGTACTGCCCGCGACGTCATCCCGGCGGTCCCGACGCGGAGCCGCACGACGCCGTCTACCGACGCGCAAGGGTACTGTTACGCAAAAACTTTCCGGATCCAGCCTGACGCCTGGGGATATTCTAAGGTAAGGAATCTGTCACTAACGTGTCTCTTTCAGATAGACTATCTGGATGTATCCGTAGATCGGGAAGGAGACCTGTGTCTGTGCCTCCGAGATCTGGACAAGTGGGAGTGACGAGATCTGGAAGGTGATCATCTGTGAGTTGTCCTAGACCGAGACCTTCTTGCTGAAGGAGAATGTGGCCTTCTTGGATATCTTCGCGGACATCTCGTCGCAGTTGTTGCAGGAGGAGGAGCACCAGCGGAGATTCTGGAAGGTGAATAGGTTTGAGAAAAGTCCAAACCTGGACTTCTCCCTGGAACTCTTCATTCTTTCACACTTTGTACCCACCGCGGTGAAAGATTTACTGATGGCGTCAGTTGTTCTAGACTAGGGGATCCCTCCGGAGTAATCTGCACAATTCTGAGTTCTGGATAGGATGATATGCTTCTTGACGTCGACTGTCTAGACCTCGACGCTGATCTCGGTGTTTCAGTCACTTGTACTTCTCTCAACGTCGTGGGAGGTCTCGACGTCGGTGCGGGTTAACCAGAAGCCTGCTGCCTCTTCGCCGGTGGAGACACGTGCAAAGTCAGACGTCTCGACGACAACCTTCTAGACGCTGAGCGCCTCTGTCTTGACATCGGCGAAACTGTCAACGTCAACTGTCTGTGCCTGGATGGCAGCGAGGCCCCCGACATTGAAATTCTATGCCTAACCTCGGTGGAGTTTTTGACATCGACCGCCCATGCTTGTTTGGCGGCGAGGCTCTCGATGTTGAACGTCTGGCTCTGACGTCGGTGAAGATCTCGAAGTCGACATTCGTTGAGGGGTTGTCGACGTCAGCGAGTGAAGTGGCGGAGACGTTCTTGACGCCGACCCAAGTCTAGACATCGAATTACTTGGGGCCATCTGCAACGACGATCTTTGGACTTTAGTCCTTGACGCCAGAGTAAGCGGTTTCGGCGTTGACTTTGTCTTCGCCGATGGGGCAGAACGCCTCGACGGCAAATTCTCCTTTGACGTTGCCGCATGCTGCAGAGGTCTTTCGGACGTCGATCGTGACTGTGAGCAAACAGGTATTCTCGACGTTGATCTTCTCTCGGTTGATGGGGAGGCAGAGCAGTGTCTTCTTTTTTCCTTTCTGCCTCTATGCTCAGACTGCACTTGAGAGGAGGGCACTTTGAAAGGTTGAGAACCTTCAAGGCCACTTGTAGATCTCACCTTTCCTCTCTCCTGTATGGCATGCAGCTTGATTCTTTCCCTGTCACGCAGGGTTCTTCTGGAAAATTGTTGACAGTAATAACACTTGTCTGGTTGGTGAGAAGATGGCAGACACACAATGCAGAGAGTGTGTGGATCAGATTTTGCCATTTTTCTTTTCCACACGAAGGACATTTGTTGAACAAGGCAGGCATTTCTGACTAAAGATTATAACAAAATAGTCAGAAAAACAGGACGGTAGTACAGATTGTACTCAAAAACATCAAATGAAGGTCAAAAAAACAATTTCTATATACCAATTCTTGACAGAAAGCCAAAAACTGACAAGCTCAATGCTCCAGAATCCTCACAGAAGGAGCCGGAAAAAAGAACTGACCTAACTGTCACCTGTGGAACATGATGGGAGCATGGAGGTCTTGGCGGTCTTAAATGCGTGCCAGTGCCGGTGCCAGTTTTATTCTGTTGTGGTTTCTCTATGCAGCCTATGAGCCAACATGCCTTCTATTACTAGGCCTTTTTCTTTGAAACTGAAGGCTATGTTTAAACAGTAAAAGCATGCATGTCCTATGTTACAGAAATGCTAAATAGATATGTATTTAATTTAAATGAAAAATCCAATGACATTTTAGCCTTATTGGTGGCATAGGCTACATGTGTATTTGTGTTTATATACATATATATGTATGTATGTTTGAGGGAAACATCATACTTTTAAGTTTTTAAACATATATATATATTCACTGAAAAAAAAAACAGGTTTCAGGGACGTTATAGTTAGGCTGACATTTTACTCGTACAAAACCAGAGAAATTCAGCCCTTATAGTTAGCTGAGCTAACTATAACTTGCGCCTCCGCAATGCACTGCTGATGACGTCACATATTACATCACTCATGACATGGTCAGTGACATCACTGATGACATCTCAAATGACATCACTGATGACATCATCCAGTGACTGAATGTTTCTAAAAAGTTCAAGAATGTTATATATATATATATATATCTCTATCACATTGCACCTTGCACTTTGAATATTGACCTTTTAAATTTTGGGGTTTTTGATTCTTGTTTTACTCTGCTCACCTGTTTTTAATTAATTTTAATATTCATACTACAGTGCCCTTAATGTTTTTGCGTATTTGCACACATTAATGTTGTAGGCTGCCTGTGTAGAAATTTCTTCTATGTTTATTTTTCTTGACATTGTCACGTGAGTAATCACTTGCACTTTAAAAGTTGGAAAACTCCTCATGCGCGTCATGTGATCAAGGCCTCCTGAAGGCCGAAACGCGTCATGGCGGTAGTGCTGGGTGTTACAAAAGAAAATAAACCTTGCACTGACTTCTGGGTCCGTATTCGTCTGTTCCTGTTGAGCTGGACTTGCTGGGCGAAATACGCTGTATGTATGTATGTGTATATATATATATATATATGTATATATATATATATATACACACACACACACACACATACAGCGTATGTATGTGTGTATTGAAGGTGTATTGAAGAATGAGTGGGTGTATGAGTGTCTGTATGGATGATTTAGTGGGTGCGTGACTGACTGTATAAGTGAGTGATTAAATGTGTCTTAGTGAATGTATGGGTGAGTGTCTAATCTGTGTGAATGTGTATCAGTCTGTCAGTTGGTGTGTAAATGGTTGCATGGGTTGACGAGTAGGTACATGAGTGTCTATATGAGTTATTGATTAGCTGTCTGAGTGCCTGTATGGGTGCCTGGGTGTCTGTGTGGGTGGGTGGGGGGAGGGGCATGTGACTCCCTGCATGGATGTGTCAGTGGGTGATTCACTGGGTGTATGGGTTCATGAGTGCGTCTACGAGGGGCTGTATGGGTGAGTGTGCGTATGACTGTTGTTGAGTGAATGAATGTCTCAGTGGTGTATGTGTGAGTAACTACATATGTGAAAGGTAGTATATATGAGTGTTGGAGTATATATGTGACTGTATGTGAGAGTGAGTGATTGTGACAGTGGCTGTATGGATGAGTGTGTGCTTGTGTCAGTGATTGTATAAGAGAGTAAGTATGTGTTAGTATCTGTATGAATGCGTGAGGTGGTGTGTGTATATCTGTATAGGTGAGTAAATGGCAGTGTGATTGATTCTTTGGGTGAATGACTAGGTGTGTGAGTAACTCAATGGGTGAGTGGCGGCGTGGGAGTGTCTGTATGAGTGCATATATCAGTGGCTGTATTGATGAGTGACTGCGTGTATGAGTGACTGGATGTGTGTGTAAACCTATGAATCAGTGAGTGGGTATATACTAACTGGTATTGGTGTGCCTATAGTATCGGGAATAGAAGTCTGTATTTTAGAGTGGGTGTATGAAAGGTTTATATTAGGGTGTGAATAGGTGCATCAGATATTAAGTGGATGATGTCATCAGTGATGTCACTGATCATGTCATGAGCGATGTATTATGTGACGTCATCAGCAGTGCATGGCAGGGGCGTGAGTTATAGTTAGCTCAGCTAACTATAATGGCTGAATTTCTCTGGTTTTGTACGAGTGAAATGTCAGCCCAACTATAACGTCCCTGAAACCTGTGGTTTTTTCAGTGAATTTCTAAGGTTTTTTAAATGCTACTTTCTAACTCTAACTTCCCTGATACCTGTGTTTTTTTCCGTGAATTTCTAAGGTTTTTTAAATGCTAATTTCTAACTATGCCTACATAGGTAGGACATGTGCAGAAAGAGGAAGAAAGGTGCAGAAAGCAGCAAGAGAAATGCAGAAAGAGGCAACAGAAGTGCAGAAAGAGGAAGAAATGTGCAGAAAGAATCAACAGAGGTGCAGAAAGAGGCCTACTTCGACTGTACCTTTCCACACACTCATACAAAGTAGCCTAATCAATAATCCTTCTCCCAAGATCTCTTAAACCTCACTCTTCTCTTGAAGGTTCACTATTCATCGACTGCTCAGAATGTTAGGCCTTCCAAATGTACAACAGCAATCCTAACCATATCACTGTTGTAACTCTCACCAAGTTTATGAAGGTATGCATGAGTGTGTCTGTGCTTTTACCTAGTGACATGTTGCATAAAAATAAACAACCAAATACTTGAATACCTGTGTTTCAAACAGCATACTCTGTAAATTTGTTTCCCAAAAGGTGTATGTATTTCTTTCTGCTCATAATACAGGGCACATGGGTATTCAATAGTATATTTGAGGGGCTCTATAACATCTACATACCGAAGACATGTCTGCCTGTGCAACCGAATGACAGAGCAGAACTGAGATTTGACCACCTATAGGAGAAGCTACCCGCTTTTTAAGCTACCATCTTCAGATGCATAACACATGTGAGAATACATGTACAAGTAGACATATACCTCAGTCACAAGAGCACGCAGACCTTTAACTTGACAGCTCGCACTTCCCATTTGAGTACAGAAAGAGACGAGAAGTACAGAAAGAAGCAAGAGAAGTGCAGAAAAAAACAAGAGGTGCAGAAACAGTAAGAAATGTGCAGAAACAGTAAGAAATGTGCAGAAAGAGTAAGAAATGAGCAGAAAGAAGCAGAGTTGCAGAAAGAAGCAGAGTTGCAGAAAGAAGCAGAGTTGCAGAAAGAGGCAAGATAAGTGCAGAAAGAGGCAAGAGGTGCAAAAAGAGGTAAGAGAGGTACAGAAAGAGGGAAGAAGGGTGCAGAAAGAGGCAAGAGGGATGCAGAAAGAGGCAAGAGGGATGCAGAAAGAGGGAAGAGAAGTGCATAAAGAAGCAGGAGAACTCCAGAAAGAGGAAGAAAGGTGCATAAAGAAGCAAGAGAGGTGCAGAAAGACGCAAGAGAGGTGCAGAAAGACGCAAGAGAGGTGCAGAAAGACGCAAGAGAGGTGCAGAAAGAAGCAAGAGAACTGCAGAAAGAGGAAGAGAGGTGCAGAAAGAAGCAAGAGAGGTGCAGAAAGAGGAAGAAAGGCACGGAAAGAAGCAAGAGAACTGCAGAAAGAGGGAAGAGAAGTGCAGCAAGGACCAACTGAGGTGCAGAAAGAGGCAAGAGGGGTGCAGAAAGAGGGAAGAGAAGTGCATAAAGAAGCAAGAGAACTGCAGAAAGAGGAAGAAAGGTGCAGAAAGAAGCAAGAGAGGTGCAGAAAGAGGAAGAAAGGCACGGAAAGAAGCAAGAAAACTGCAGAAAGAGGCAAGAAAGGTACAGAAAGAAGCAAAAGAAGCACCTAAAGAAGCAAGAGAGGTGCAGAAAGAGGCAAGAAAGGTGCAGAAAGGGGCAAGAAAGGTGCAGAAAGGGGCAAGAGAAGTGCAGAAAGAAGCAAGAGAGGTGCAGAAAGACGCAAGAGAGGTGCAGAAAGAAGCAAGAGAACTGCAGAAAGAGGAAGAAAGGTGCAGAAAGAAGCAAGAGAGGTGCAGAAAGAGGAAGAAAGGCACGGAAAGAAGCAAGAAAACTGCAGAAAGAGGCAAGAAAGGTACAGAAAGAAGCAAAAGAAGCACCTAAAGAAGCAAGAGATGTGCAGAAAGAGGCAAGAAAGGTGCAGAAAGGGGCAAGAGAAGTGCAGAAAGGGGCAAGAGAAGTGCAGAAAGAAGCAAGAGAAATGCAGAAAGAGGCAAGAGAGGTCTGCGCACCATTAGTACCAATTTAACACCCACATTAAGCAATAAGTAACACGTGACCATTCCAGCTTTGCAAAGAGCCTTCCACCACGCTGTAACACAGGTCGCAGCATTTTTGGTAATATTTGAGCCGTTTCAGCTAGAAACAAGGTTTTTTTGTTCAAATCTGCAGATTCTTCGGCAGTTGATGGATTATGTGGCAAATGCGGAAAATGTATAATTATGTGAAAATCGGCGCAGCCGAACAGTCGCATAATTTTAGTGGCCCTCCTCATACCTCTGACTAGGTCCAGAAGTGCTCCTCTGTGCTTGCTTCTTTTTTTGTGTGTTTTTCAGTTTATAGTATAGCTTCTATGGGAACGAGGAAGACTAAACCAGAGTTTACCACTCCACAACACAGACTACCATACCACATAATTACTCTGCATAACACACAAACCCATTCCACATAATTCCTATACTCTAAATACCTCATACTTTCTATCCACATAATTTCACTGAACAACATACCACATAATTCCACGACACACAACATACATCCACTCCACTCCAAAAAACATTAATAAAAAACGTTTACATTTACAAAGCCAATAGCTCCAACTCTCGCAAATGGGAGACCTATTGCATTGCAAATACTTCTTTAACTAGTAGTCGCGTTTGCAGAGTGGTGCAGAAAGGGGGCTGGGCCTCCAACCAGCGCTCAGAAATTCCGCTGCCTAAGACTTACAGGAGGTACCAGGAGGGCTTCTTGGCCCCCAAAGTCCCTCAGGAGTAAAGTGGACTTTATGGTTTAAATCTTATTATTTTGAAAAGACAAGCATTACATTTGCCGCCACCTACATCCACCGGCCGGTGGGGATCATTCGTTTTAGTTTTAACTAGACGTAAAAGCATAGAAAGAAAGAAGTGGAAGAGAGGGGGGGGGGTAGAGAGGACTATTCCCTACATGTGTGTGGTGGGCCAGGCAGGTGTCGCTTGAATGACCCGGGCGGGTACGGCCAGCTGTTATCATTATTCCTTGGGGGGGGCCCAGTGAGCCGGAGCACTCTAAGGTACCTCGGGCATGTGAGTTCTGTGAATTCGTTGGACAAGAATTCTATGGTGGTGCCCCACGTTTTGTCAAATTTAGGGGAGGGGACGTGTAAGGCCTGCTGTAATCTTTTCCATCCCCAGTGTTTCCCATAGCTTGTATAGTCAGTCTAGGCGAGAGGGTAACTCCGCCGTGCCCCATCTAGCCAATAGTGCCTGCTTGGGCGCTCTCAGAGCCAGTGTGATTGCTCTGCCACGGCAAGACCTAAGAGGATACATCAGGGCTTTGGGGAGCCCTAGGAGTATTTATGAAGGGAATTTGGGTAAATCAGTGTGGCATATGCCGTCTATCTCTCGAAAAATTATCTCCCAGTATTCCTGTATCTTCGGGCATGACCAAAGAATATGAGTGAGCGTGCCCGGTTGACCACATTGACACCAGCATTGCCCATTCCCTCCCGGTTTCCATTTGATTATCCTTGCCGGTGTGTAATACCAATAATGTGCAATTTTTAAAAACATCTCTTTGCCAGCTGTACTGCAGGAGGCGGCTCTGGCTCTATGTATAATATCATGCCATTCCTTGGGGGAGAACTCGCGCTCCATTTCCGATTCCCACCTACGTTGCGCAGGAGATTTACTATACTGCCTAGGAGTGTTTAAAAAGGCGTAAATGTCTGACAGCAGCCGTTTATCTGACGTTCTAGTAATGTACCATTTCTCGAACTTTGTTAAAATGCGACCCGCATGGGGGCGTATCTGTGGCTGGGTCACCCAATGGCGAAGAGCCAGATATTGCCAGTATGCCTTCTGAGGGATCCCAAAGCCTTCGGTGAGGCTGGTGAACTCCATCACCCCGTTCTCGTCGAAGAGGTCACCAATGCGCTTACAGTTGGCCTCTTGCCAATGGAGGTAGCCATTCCCAGTATGTGCCGGTGGGAATTCCAGGTTGCCTATAAAAGGGGTCAGAGGAGACACAGAGGTCGAAAGGCCGCACAGCACCTGTACCCTATCCCACACTCCCAGGGTGGCCCTCAAAACAGGTGACACATATACCCCGCAGGGGCGATGTTTTTGGGGGAGCCACGGGACTTTCCAGATGTGCATGCCCGCTATTGAGCGGTCAATAAAGCACCATTGCTTCTCTGACTCCAGTTTGTACCACTCGAGCATGTACCTAAGTTGTGCCGCCTGGAAGTAACGCTCCAAACATGGGACACCCAAACCCCCGTCTTCCTGCTTCAGATATGTCAGGTGACGAGACAAACTCGCTTTCTTACCTCCCCAGACAAAATTGCCAATAAGGCGTTGCATCTGTGTCAGAATGGTGGGTGGCGGTCTTAGCGGCAGCGACTGCATCACATACTGGATCCGCAGGAGAATAGTCATTTTAACGGCAGCCAGCCTAGGATGTGCCTCTTCCAATTCGAAAGTTCATTCCTAACCCCAGCCAGGAGAGTAGAATAGTTCACTTGGGCCGTTCTAACCAGGGTGGGGAACAACTGCAGACCTAAATACTGGACGCCTTCCGTCGCTCACGTGAATGGGAACTGTGCCGTCAGGGCCTGTTGTTCTGCTTTAGGGAGGGTCAAGCTCAGAGCCTGCGTTTTGTAGATGTTGACTTTAAAGCCCGATGCTAGACCAAATAGCTCCAATTCCTCCATTAAGGGAGGTAATGAGATTGCCGGCTTAGTTAAAAATAAAACTACATCGTCCGCATACAATGAAATTTTATGCTTCCTAACCCCCATTCTGATCCCAGATATTATCGGGTTTTGGCAAACCCTCTCTGCAAACGGCTCCATATATAACGCAAAAAAGCAGGGGCGATAATGGGCAGCCTTGTCGTGTACCCCTCCGAATTCTAAACGGTCGGGATGTTACACTGTTAACCCTAATCCGCGCCTGTGGGTCCGTATAAATGCAGTCTACCCATTTCAAAAAGCGGTCTCCTGCTCCAAATTTACGCAATGTCTGTTGCAAATACGGCCAGGGAATCCGATCGAATGCCTTCTTGGCATCGATCGAAAGAAGCACCGTGGGTGTCTGAATACGTTGGGTTTTGCCCAACAGGTGGCACATCCGACGGGTCCCATCACTGCAATTGCGTTCCGGGATAAATCCCAACTGATCGGGATCAATCAACCCTTGCATATGTGGCGCCAATCGGGCGGCCAGGATGCTCATGAAAATCTTAAGGTCGACATTTAATAACGAGATAGGACGGTAGGAAGCACAGTCCATTGGGTCTTTACCGGGCTTAGGAATCACAACGACTTCAGCCATAGTCATAGTCGGGGTCACTCTACCAGTGTCACTAAAAGAATTAAATAAGCGAACCAATACAGGGGCCAAGTCCTGGGCAAAGGATTTGTAAAAATCGGTCGAGAAACCGTCCTTCCCCGGTGCCTTCCCTGCGGTGAGGCCTTAAGAACCTCTTCTATGCGAACGTCCGCATCCAGATTTGTCGCCTCCCATTGAGGGAGGGACGCCACTGGGACATCCCTCACATAGTGTTTGGCCGCTTCTGAGTCTAAATCGTCTGCCATGTATAACGCAGTATAAAAGGACTCAGACCTGCCCGCTATGTCGCCATCTGTACGTAAAACTTCGCCCTGAGTGCTTCTAATTTCCCCAATACGCCGAGTGGTCGTCTGTGCTCGAAGAAGAGTTGCAAGGAGTTCCCCGGCTTTATTACCTCCAGCGTAGTAACGCTGTTTGGTCCGCAGGAGCGAGTATTCCGCCTGGTCATAATCAAGGGCTTTCAGCTGCTGTCTAGCAGCATTAAGTTGTCTCCTAACCTGAACGGCTCCCGTCCTACGATGCACCCCCTTCCAATTCCTTTACTTGCGATTCGAGGTGTTCCCTTTTCTCTTTTCTATCTTTGTTGAAACCTGCTGCTATCGCTATAAATCGCCCTCGGATGAAGGCTTTAAGTGCGTCCCATAGAAGGGCGATCGAAGACACTCCAACATCGTTAGTTTCAAAGTACCCCTTAATTGTCTCCCGTTTTTCTTTAATGTTGGTGTCGTACTCAAGCATTTTATGATTAAGCCTCCACTGTTTGGAATTACACATACAGGGGGATCCCCGGGTCACAGTCTGATTGGAGAATGATCCGAAAGGGCCGCAGTCCCTATCGAGACCCCACTGGTGTCTCTAATAACTCTCGGGGATGTTAAGAACCAGTCAATGCGGGCATAAGTTTGATGAGCTGCTGAAAAACATGTGTAGTCCCTAGCTGTTGGATTCATCATCCTCCACACGTCCGTCAGACCCAAGTCTGTCAATTTCCGCGTCAGAGTCGGATAGCGCCCCAGTGTGACCCTGTCTTTGTATGGATCGATCCAACTGCGTGTCATGTACTATATTAAAATCCCCCCTATGACCAGGTCTTCATCTGGGGACTCCAGGATAGCATTCAAGGTGTTATTGAGGAACAACTCCTGGCGTTCATTTGGGCCATATATGGATGCAATAGTGTATGTGTGGTTTCCTACTACTACCCTCACGACTAAGGCTCTGCCTGGCACCTCAGTATGTACGCCTATCACCCTGCCCTGGAAATGTGTAGCGAACAGGACCGCTACCCCAGCTTTCTTGTCTCCCGAAGAAGAGAAATATTGCCTATCGAACCACCTGGAGCAAAGGTGTTTCCAGTCTGCTCGGGGTAAGTGAGTCTCCTGTAACAGGCAGATATCACTACCAGCCTCCCGCAGGAGTGCTAGCAGCGCCCGTCTCTTCACCGGGGAGTTGAGGCCTCTGACATTGAAGCTCAAAATGCTTACTTTAATTGTCGGCATAAGATCTATGGGATGGCCCCACGCCTGTGATTTGGCTGGGCGACAACCGTGTCCGCCAACATTCCCGGTGTCTCCCCCAACCCATCACCAAACCCACCCCGTACCCCGCCCCCAGCTAGAACCCTCCCCACAACACAAACTCTATTCTGAGGATTCACATTGCCAATTGGAAGACCCACCTCTAACCTTACTAGGGAAAACCGCAGAGGAGCAGAGAGAGAACAGTAAAGAAAGAAGAAATATAGCAAGACAGTAAAGCAAACAAATCGAGAGCATAGGAGTTACTCTCCAACAAGATCTAAGTACTTCAACGTGCAAGGGTTCATACTGCCGACGATCGGTCTTCATACCACGGAGATTGGGCTCCCGGCCGTGGCCGATTTCCATGCAGATGGGGTCCTCACGGAGACTTGCAGAGCCGCAGCTACGATGTCCACATGGTGTCTTTTAATCAATCGCCTTTGGGGTCGCCAGATGCATCCCCGCTCTGCAGCTGGCCTCTCTCTCCTGCTGCCGTTCGAGCTCTGTGGGTTTTGTGGACTGCCCCCTCCCTGTTCTCCGGCGTCTTCTCCTGACGGTCTGCCTCAGGGACATCGCAGTCGGGTGCTGGCTACTTTCAAAGTCTTCCACACTCAGGCTGGCACCCAGTATTTCTTTCGCATCTCCCAGGGATCGCACTACTCGCAGTTCATTCTTCCACGTGAAGGATAGGCTAAAGGGGTGGCCCCACCGGTACCGTATTCCTTTGTCCCTCGAGAGAGAAGTGATTGGCCTCAGATCCCTTCGGAGTGAAATTAATGGTTGCCTTGTCTCTGGTTGCATTCATAATGAGGTCCTTTTGCCGGTATGAGTGGCGACAGGTGAGGATATCTTGAGGTTGGCCCGGGCTCGAAGCCGGCCGTCCAGCACGATGCGTGCGATCGAGGACAATTTCCCCATCTCCGAGTTCCGGGGCTACATGTCGGAAGAAGCGCAACACCCACTCTTCCAGCTTCCCTCCGTCCGCCTGCAAAGGCACTCCTTTAATGCGTATGTTCGATCTCCGGGAACGATTCTTCAGGTCCTCCAGGCGGAGATGCAGCTCTTCGTTACGATCTCTGAGCTCCAATAGTTTCCGGGTCTGTTCCGTGATCTCCTCGTCTCGGCGATCTCCCGCTCGCTCAAGGGAATCAACCCGATCGCTAATCTCCTGGACGTCCGCCTTGAGCTGTTTGAAATCCGAGGCCATTTCTTGGCGGAGGGCCACAAAGTCTTCTCTGAGGGCACCAAAATGTTGTTCCAGGAAGCCCCTTGTTATGGGTTCCGCTGACTGGTCGTTCGCGGACTCCATCTCCCTCTCCAAGTTCTGCCGTTCCAACACTTGCGATTCTGCCTTTTTAGAACTGGACTTTTGTAGGAGGTCTTTGATTGTGGAGTTCTTCTTTGATCTGAGAGAGGACATCTCGGGGGCAGGTTATGCCGGGAGCAAAGAACGCCGGTCACTGTCTATGCCCCACACGCCCCATCTCTCTCGCCTCCTGCCAACCCTTAGCCCTTAAGCACCCTGATGTACCTATTGAGAGCCTGGGTCCCTTCCGCAGTGCGTGAGAAGCCAGTGACGAAGGCACGACAGTCTAGGCTGACAACCAAGTCCCAGGCCTAGGAGTCCCCTTTTAGAGCTGGGCCCCAGGCTTTGCTCACCCACCACAAGCCCGTCGCTCCGTAGGCCCGGCGCCGACCACGTACGTTAGGCCTCCACACGCCTCCGGCTGGCACCACCACCATTCATTGTGTGCTTGCGCCTACTGGGCCCGTCTTCCCCATCAAGGCCCAGCGCACTGTTGGTAAGGACCGTATCCGCTGTTCAGCGCTGGGTCTGCACTTGGGAAGCCCTGAGACCCAACCAGCCGCAGGTGCTCGCAGCTCCCCCGCTGAGGGTGACGCGCTAGGGCAGCTGCCGGCTCCGTATCTCTCCCCGCCCGTTGTGGAGGAATGCACGATGAGGGATCCGCGGCCTTCGCACTCACCTCCTGCTTCGGTTACCGAAACCGCTCTCCTGCGGGGGGCGTACCCTCTCCTCCAAGTTCGGCCCCCACCAGGGTGTATGCTGGCTGCTCTGTACTTTGGGAGGCTCCACTGTTGCATAGCACAGGCCGGCTCGCAGGGTCTTCTCCAGCCAATCGGTGCCGCTGCGCAGGTGATACACCACCGGGCGCGACGTGCTGGGAGCACCGCCGCCCCAGCGCTTGGAGACGCTCCTCGCTTCCTCTGGGTAGTCATCACCGGGATAGGGGAAGCAACGCCTCTGCGGCGTCTAACCTCTCCGGGTCGAAGCCAGGTCCCAGCACTGCCCACAGCGCCACTTCGTCTCCAGCGTCTGCGTCGTGGGGTCCGCGTCCCCGCGGGCCTCTGCTACGGCGCACCAATGCCGTAACCTTCAGGAGCCTCCGGGGCTCCAATCATGAGCGGAGCTGTCACCGGAGTCCCCGTGTCTCTTGCCCAGCCTCCGGGGACCCCAACAAGCGGTAGATATGCTTTTTCCCGGCCACGGCGCGCGGAGCTCCTTAGGTTCGGTGTTGCTCCGCCGCCATCTTGGCCACGCCCCCAAGTGGACTTTATCCCCCAACCAGTAGTGTGCCAAAAGGCACGTTTGCAGAGTGGTGGAGAAAGGGGGGCGTGGCCTCTGAAGACCTTTCAGCAATCCCAGTGTGTGGGACTTACTGGAGGTAACAGGAGGGGTAGTTGTCCCCCAAGTACGTCCTTGAGGGCCAACTACCCCTCCTATTACCTCCAGTTAGTCCCACACAGCAGGATTGCTAATTTCTCATAGCAGGCCACGCCCCCTTTGCCCACCACTCTGCAAACGCGCTCCCTGGCACGCTCTTGGATGGGAATTGAAGTCCCCTTCGCTGCTGGGGGTGCTTAGGGGCCAACTAGCCTACCTGTTACCTCAAGTAAGCCCCACACAGTGGGATTGCTGAGAGGTGGACAGAGGCCACGCCCCCTTTCTTCACTACTTTGTAAACACGCCTCCTGGCGCGCTCTTGGTTGGGGGATGAAGTCCCCTCGCCTCTTGAGGGTCCCTGGGGGCCTACTAGCCCTCCTGTTACCTCTAGTAAGCCCCACACAGCTGGATTGCAGAGACGTGGTCAGAGGCCATGCCCCCTTTTTACACAACTCTGCAAACGCGCCTCCTGGCGCACTGCTGCTTGGGGGATGAAGTCCACTTTAGTCCTGAAGTCCTCAGGACACAATGGGACCTCATCGCCCCACCAGCAGTGCGCCAAGAGGCGCGTTTACAGTGTTGTAAAAAGGGGCGTGGCCTCGGACCACCTCTCAGCAATATCCCACTGTGTGGGTCTTACTGGAGGTACCTGGTGGGCTAGTTGGCCCCTAAGGACCATCAGCAGGGAAGGGGACTTCATCCCCCAACCCAGAGCGTGCCAGGAGGCACGTTTGCAGTGAAGTGCAGAGAGGGGGCGGGGCCGACGGCAAGTTGCCGTGTTTTTTTGTTGTTTTTTTTAATTTTAGGAAGGGGGGCTGTGTGGACACCCTTCCCTTGACACTTTTCTGCCCCAGCAACCCCATCCCCTGGGCCTGAGCCATTTAAAAAAAATAAAATGAAAAGGGAGAGGGAGCGGGTCCCCCTCAAGGCCGATTACGGCCCTGGGGACCCCATCCCCCGGGGCTAGGCCTTCGTTTAACTTTTTTTAAAGGGGAGGGGGGCTGTGCGGCCCCCCTCCTGAGGCCGATATAGCCCTGAGTACCCCATCCCCTGAGGCATGGCCAATCCCTTATTTTTAATTTTTTAAATGGGTCAGGGGGGCCTCCGCGGCCCCCCTACCCAGGCCATTTTGGGCCCCGGGGACCCCATCCCCTCTATTTAAATTATTGTCCCCGGGACATGGCCCACCCGGGGGCTTAAAGAAATGAAGCACGGGAGACCGCGCTTCGTTTTTTTACATTTTTGCCAGGTGTTTTGCGGCGGCCATGCCGTAGAGAGAGCACCATCCCGTTTAATGTGGGGGCCATTGGGGTTGATATTTATCAGCCTCCCTATGTGGGGCACGAACACCTGGATTGACGAAGCGCCTACCTGCCGAGGCTCATTTGCGGGTCTTGAACGTACCAACAGAATGTTGACAAGCAATTGATCGGGACCACAACTCCCAGAACACTTGGCGCTGTCTCATACAGAGAGGCCCACAGGGGGCGCGCAATTATTGTGTATTAAACGGGGAGAGATGGGACCGAGCTTGTTTTCCTTCCCCACAAGCCTTTGAAGAAGAAAGAACATTTCGAAACGCGTCGGCAGCAGTGGGATATGGCTGTGAAAGGGAGCAGGCTGGTGTCTTCCATACTGAAAATAAAGGGCTTAAGCTTGGAGCTCTGTGTTCGCGTGCTTCTTAATCAACTGGTGCAAGCAGGAGCAGGATATTTCTGCGGCGGCCATGCCGTAGAGAGAGCACCATCCCATTTAATGTGGGGGCCACTGGGGTTGATATTTATCAGCCTCCCCATGTGGGGCACGAACACCTGGATTGAGGAAGCGCCTACCTGCCAAGGCTCATCTGCGGGTCTTGAACGTACCAACAGAATATTGACAAGCAATTGATCTGGGAGTTGTGGTCCCGAACACTTGGCGCTGTCTCATACAGAGCGGCCCATAGGGGGCGCGCAATTATTGTGTATTAAACGGGGAGAGATGGGACCGAGCTGGTTTTCCTTTCCCACCAGCCTTTGAAGAAAGAAAATTTCGAAACGCGTCGGCAGCAGTGGGATATGGCTGTGAAAGGGAGCAGGCTGGTGTCTTCCATACCGAAAATAAAGGGCTTAAGCTTGGAGCACTGTGTTCGGGTTCGAGTGCTTCTTAATCAACTGGTGCAAGCAGGAGCAGGATATATATATATATATATATATATATATATAGATATATATATATCTATATATATATATATATATTGTTGATGCTCAAGATCCCCACACGTGGGCGGGACTATTCAGTGCTTATGACTATTGATGAGTATCCCCTGGAAGAGAAGCCTTCTTCCTACAGAATATCCATTAACATCACCAAACTGATGGACTTCTCAGACTTTGTTTCTTAAATCAAACGTGAAACTGCATAACAAGAATTGGAATTAATCCGTTAAATTCAGGGGATACTAAATCAATCAGGTCATTAAACTTGGAAATATCACCCAGTGGGGACTCCTGTAAAGTAGATTCATCTTCTGTTCCCTCCCGAGGTACTCAGTTATCCCATCCAGGCATCTGACTATCATGAGAGCTTAGCTCCCTCTGGTTGTCGCCCTCCTCATCACAATCATCCTCGTCACTCAGAATCCTTGGTATTATCATCAAATCTGCAGCCGGACAATTACACGAAGATCTAGGAGCAGGTTGTTGAGAATGCATGGACGACTGGTGGAGGGGAAGCTAACCGCTGACTAGAAGCAACCAGTTAAAGTGAAGATGAGGCAGCAGAGCTGTAACCACAGCATTAGGATAGATGCTACAAGTTGCAGTATGTGCGGAGTCATAACCGAAGCTGGAGGTTGAGGGCACTAGTATGTTCTGGTTGGGCCATGGCAAGTCTTGCAACATGCGTCTGAGAAAGTCAGGAAAGTCCACCAGAACATTAACCATAGGAGATGACGTGAAGGTAGGCAATCCCTGAATGGAACAAGGTCTATCCCCAAATTGCAGCTTGGGGTGGTCATTGGAGATACCAGGCTCCAGGTGGGTGTCCAAATCTTGGGACCTTGGTTCCCAAGATCGTCATCAGAGTAGACGTGAACAGGTCTTTGTAGTAGTTATTGCATAACCTGTCTCTGCAGAGACAGAGTACCCAAACATATTCTATTTTAAGTGTTCTTTGTTCTGGAGTGTTGATGTATAATCCTAAGGGCGATTTGTTTTTGGGGGCCCTGCGGATAGGACGTTTCCTTACTCTTGGATTGAACTTTCAATAAAGAAGATATCTAATTCATCTGTCTACTTCGTACTTCATCACACTGGCGACGAGCTAGCGGTAAAAGGAACTCATCTCCTACTTGAAGACACCCAATTCGGAAGCGTCCTAACACGGCAAAGGATTTTACCAAAACGAAGGTACTGTTTGTACAAAGCCCTGCACCTCTGTGCTTGTGTCCTATTGACACTCAAGGCCCCATTTCCTTGGGAACGCTCCGCTATATTTTCCGATTTTACCAAAAAGAAAAGCGGTTCTGTTGCCTGCTCACGCTCCCACACCAGAGCGCGTTCATCCTCCTCTTCACGTCATAGCGCCTCTTCTCTGAAGACAACAGTGACGCGTGATTTTGTCACTTACTCGCGCTGCCTGCATTCCCTCGCGCTTACACATATCAGCGCACGTTCATCCTTTTTTCCACGTCAAAGCGCCGCTACGCTGAGGACAACAGTGATGCGCGCAAGCCCACACGTCTCCCATTCGGTTTCTCTGGCAACAGGAATCAGCAGAGACGCGCACAATGTCACGTGTCTGTCCAGTTTCTTGGCGACGCACAGAAAGGATTTCATCGCGCATTGACAATCCCTAACCCGAAGGGGAAGGACTATCTTCTGTGTCATCTGAAGCTCTTTTCTCAGTGATAGGCACACTTTTACTGCCTACCTGAATTGAGCTATTTGAATGATTTGAGGCTTCATTGTCAAACAAAAGTTATTTCAAGAGTGAGTGACACACAGATTATTACTCCTGCCTGTTTTGAATTAACTCCTTTACGGTGATAGGCACACCAGTGTAAATTATCCTGCCTGTCATAAGTACTCTATTCTACGGTGACAGGCACACCCTGATTATTACTTCTACCTGCCTTGAATTTACTCCACTACGGTGATAGGCACACCTTAATTAATTCTTCTGCCTGTCATAAGCACACAACTCTACGGTGATAGGCACACCTTTACACCTCCTGTTTATGTACATTCTAAATTTTTTCACGGTGACAGTCACACCTCTTATGTAATCTTTATTTATAACTCATCGTATGCAAAATGTTACGCCACCTCCCTTTTTCCGTACAAATCCAGGAGAGCCTACTATTCGCTGGTCCACATGGATGGAAAATGCTACTTACCCAGTATGCATCTGTTCTTGGCATACAGAGCTGTAGAGTCATATGCTATGCATAGATCGCCATCTAGTGTTGGGTCCGGATGTTTGCACTTTGTTTTTCTTCGAAGAAGTCTTTCCAGTCACGAGGTGGGTGATTCCTCCTTTCGGTGATAGTGCGCATGGGCACCGACTCCATTGTTAGATTGTTTTCCCGCAGAGGGTGATAATGGAGATAGTAGGAGTAGTAAAAGGAGATGTCCATGAATGCATGTATCTAAGTAAGGTGTTACTGCAACAGGTATAGGTACCCGGGGAGGTGGGTGGGCGCATATGACTACAGCTCTATATGCCAAGAACAGATGCATACTGGGTAAGTAGCATTTTCCGTTCGAGGCATATGAGCTGTAGATCATATGCTATGCATAGACTATAGTTTAGCCATTTGTAGAGCGCCTGGTTACACCACCGGTGTGTCCCCGCGCTATAGACGGCATTCTGAAAAGATATGGGAGGCTGTGGCACATGTACACCCTATCTCACTAATTTACTACGCTGTCGAAAAGAGCCAGGTCTTCAGTTGTGTGCGAAATTTCGTTTCGCATTGTTCGCATTATATAGCAGTTATCTCCCAAAGTGGTGGCTAACCTGTATCTGTTGCAGTTTTCTGAAATAGTGCACGTAAAACTGCCTGGCTCACTCTAGCTTGTTGTCTTGCTAACACATCTACACAATAGTGTTTTGTGAATGTGTGAGGTGTAGACCATGTTGCAGCTTTGCACATGTCATCTATGGGTATATTTCCTAAGAATGCCATAGAAGCCCCCAGTTTGCGTGTAGTGTGTGCTCTAGGGGGAACTATTAATGTTCGCTTTGCTTTTGCGTAGCAGATTTCAATGCACTTGACTATACACCTTGCAATTCCTGATTTTGATATAGGATTGCCTTTGTGTGGTGGAGCAAAAGCGACAAAGTTGATTTGTGTTTCGGAAAGGTTTTGTCCTTTCTATGTAATACAGCAATGCTCTTTTTACATCTAATGTGTGTAGGGCACGTTCTGCTACTGAATCTGGTTGAGGGAAGAACACGGCTAACTCAACAGATTAATTGATGTGAAAAGCAGAAATGACTTTAGGAAGGAATTTAGGATTAGGCCGAAGAACTACTTTATTTTGGTGCATTTGTAAAAAAGGTTCTTCTATAGTTAATGCCTGAAGCTCACCCACTCTTCTGAGTGATGTGATAGCCACCAAGAAAGCAGTTTTCCATGTGAGAAATTGCAGTTCACATTTGTGCAATGGCTCAAAGGGTGGACCCATTAGTCTGGTGAGGACAATGTTGAGATTCCATATTGGAGCAGGTGGACGTCTCGGGGGAATAACTCTTTTGAGTCCTTCTATAAACGCTTTAATGACAGGTACTCTAAAAAGAGATAGATGTTGTCTATTTTGTAGGTTTGCAGCTACTGCAGCTAGATGTAAACGTATTGACGTGTATGCTAAATTGGAACGTTGTAGATGTAACAAATAGCATATAATGTTTTGGACAGAAGCATCAAGCGGGTTGATGTGGTTATTACAGTATATCACAAACCTCTTCCACTTTGCTGCATAGCATGCTCTTGTGGTAGGACGTCTAGCTTCCTTGATAATATTCATACAGTCTGGCGGTAGATTAAGATAGCCAAACTCTAAGACTTCAGGTGCCAGATCGCCAGATTGAGTTGACTGGGGTTTGGGTGTCTTATGTCTCCATGGCTCTGTGTGAGGCGATTGGGTGGAAGACGTAGTTTTTGATGAGGAACTACCGAGAGTTCCAATAGGGTTGTGAACCATGGTTGACGTGCCCATGTGGGAGCAACTAGGATTAGTGTCAGGGACGCTTGTTTGAGTGTCCGAACCACTAATGGAATGAGTGGGAGAGGCGGAAAAGCGTAAGCAAATATCCCTGACCAGTTCATCCATACTGCATTGCCTTTGGACAATGGGTGTGGATACCTGGACTCGAAGTTTGGGCATTTTGCGTTTAGGTGTGTGGCGAACAGGTCTAAGTCTGGAAAGTCCCACATTTGAAAGAATGGGAGGAGAACTTGAGGGTGTAGTTCCCATTCGTGGACTTGCTGTGTCTGACGACTTAGCAGATCTGCCATCTGATGGTCTACTCCTGGGAGGTGTTCTGCTAGGAGATAGATTTTGTGATGAATGGCCCACCTCCAGATGTCCTGGGCTAGGTGGGATAGTTTGAGGGGGTGTGTTCCCCCCTGTTTTTGTATGTAATACATAGCTGTCATGTTGTCGGTACGAACCAGGACAGCTTTGCCCGCTAGATGGGTTTGAAAAGCTTTGAGGGCTAGAAATATGGCCACGAGCTCTAAATGGTTAATGTGGAGCAACTTTTGTTGGTGACTCCACAGGCCTTGTATTGTGTGTTGCTGTAGATGAGCACCCCAGCCAGTTAGAGACGCGTCCGCTGTTAGTACTGTCTGTGGAACCGGGTCTATGAAGGGCCGTCCTTTTGACAGATTTTGTGTGTTCCACCACTGCAGAGAGCGATGAGTACGGCCGCTTACCAACACTAGATCGGTTAATAGACCGTGGGACTGGTTCCACTGCCTGGCTAAGCATTCCTGAAGCGGACGCATGTGGAGCCTGGCATACGGGACGATCATGATGCAAGATGCCATCATCCCCAGCAGTTGCATGTAAGCACGAGCTGGAAGAGATTGATTGGGTTGTAACTGAAGAACCAAAGCCTGAATATTGCGAATTCTGCCTGCGTTGGGAAAAACCAGAGCCTTTTGAGTATCTAAAGTGGCTCCTAGGTAGTTCTGAATATTGGCTGGCTGAAGATGTGACTTTGGCACATTGACTATGAACCCTAGTCGATGTAGTAACTTGATGGTTATGGAAGTGTATTTGAGACATTGTTGGTACGTGCTGGCTTTGATGAGCCAGTCGTCTAAGTATGGGAAGATATGGATGCTTTGTCTCCTGAGATGAGCAGCTACTACCGCCAGACATTTTGTGAAGACTCTGGGGGCAGTGGCGACTCCGAATGGGAGTACCTTGAACTGGCAATGTTGGCCAGCTAGCACAAACCTGAGAAACTTGCGATGAGGAGGGTGGATTGGAATATGAAAGTAGGCGTCCTTTAAGTCTAGAGTGGACAGAAAGTCGCCTTTTTGCAAAAGAGGTAGTACCTGTTGACGTTTTACCATGTGAAAATGGTCTGACTGTATGTAAAAATTGAGTTCTCTGAGATCTAAGATTGGTCTGAGAGACCCGTCCTTTTTTGGTATTAGGAAGTAGAAGGAGTACATGCCCGACCCTTGGTGTTGTAGTGGTACGGGCTCTATAGCTCCTTTTAAAAGTAGAGACTGTACCTCTTGTTTGAGGAGGTGTAGATGATCCGGTGAGAGTTTGTGTGACTTTGGGGGAATGTTTGGAGGAGTGTTGATGAACTCCAGGCAGTAACCAGAACGGATAATTTGTAGAACCCACTTGTCTGTTGTTATTGACTGCCAAGCTGGTAAGAAATTTGACAGTCTTCCCCCGACAGGTGTTAGGTGATCGGGGAAGGAGAGGTGAGTCACTGTTTTGTATTGGAGGGGGAGGTGCGTGTGTTTGAACCTCTACCTCTTTCCTTACCGTTAATTCCTCTGTAACCCCCTCGGAAGTAATTCTTAGAGCCAGAGGGTTGGTTATTACCCTTGTAGGTGGAGGTATTTTCTGAGGAAGAATTCTTGGACCCCGCTCAAAAGAAAGAGCGTCGAAAGGAACCACGGCCTTGTGGTGACTGAAGCGCCCCCATGGATTTGGCCACTTCAGTGTCTTTCTTCATCTTTTCCAGTGAAGAGTCTACCACTGGGCCAAAAAGGTGTTCCTTATTAAAAGGTGTGTTTAAGATAGAGGTTTGAACCTCGGATTTTAATCCAGAGATACGTAGCCAGGCGTGCCTTCTTAAAAGGACACTGGTATTTACTGCTCTGGCAGCTGTGTCTGCAGCATCGAGGTAGCACCTGATTTGATTGTTGGTAATAAGTTGTCCCTCCCTTATCAGGTCTTCAGCTTCAGATTTATGTTCTTGGGGTAGATATTGGAGCAATTGTTCCATCTTGTTCCAATGCGCATGGTCGTATCTAGCTAGCAACGCTTGTGTGTTGGATATGCGCCAGAAGGTTGCTGCCTGAGATGCGACTCTCTTCCCCGAAGCATCAAGAAGCTTAGATTCCTTATCTGAGGGTGGAGCATCTCCTGTGGTTTGGGAGTTAGCCCTTTTGCGTGCGTTAGACACTACTAGCGAGTCCAACGGTAATTGTCCCCTAATGTACGCTGGGTCAGACTTATATTTTTTGTCTACCCTAGGGGTAATGATACGTGCCCTGACAGGATCACTAAAGATATCATCCACATGTCTGATCATACCCTTGAGCATTGGTAAAGTGTGTGATGACTTTTGAGTAGTGCTAACGGTCTCGAAAAGGAAATCCTCTTCGAGGGAATCTTTGTGGAGCTGCAGCCCATGGTAATTGGCAGCCCTACCCAGCAATTCAATGTAACCTACACTGTCGTCTGGTGGAGAGGGTTTGGTAGGATATAAGTCAGGATCATTGCCTGTGGGCGAGTTAATGTTGTAGTCGTCCCATGGGTCTGCAGGTATTGGCTGACTATCATCATCCCCATCCCCATCATCCTGGTTGTCAGGTGTATGTGGTGAATGCTGAGGTGAAGTAGGCACAGGTATAGACTGTGGAGAAGGAGCAGATGGGATAGGAGAAGGAAGAGGAGGAGGAGAAGGGTTAGTTTAGACAGTTCTCTTCTTCAAAGGAATGTGATATTCCTTTTCAGCATCAGTCCTTCTACTTTAGTCACTGTGGTGGTGATATGCCCAGTTTTTGGATGAATGTACAGCACTTTCTGTTTCTGGTCCGGTTTGTTGAGCGGATCGTCAAAACAGTGCTTTTTTGGTGATTTCGGTGCACGCGGTTGTTTCGGCGCCGAGGGTTTAGGCTGGTGTTTTCGGATCCTAAGTGTGTTTCGGTGCCGAGTGTTGTGGGTCGTAGCCGGACTTAGATTTCGATCCCGAAGGTTTCGGCTCGGTGCCCGATTTGGCGTGAGGTTTTTCGGAGCCGGAAGGCTTTTTTGTAGGCTTCGGTGACGGGCCAGAAGGCGGGGCGTCGGAAGCGTGGTCTCGGTGCCGACTGGAGCCTTATTTTTCAGTTGAGGTGGATTTCGGGCGAGGGAGCATCTGTACTTGCAGTACGCTGACCATGTGGGATGTCTTCAGCCTGTTCGGAGCCGTACTCAGAAACGGAGATCGGTTCCTCCTCGGCCCCGATAGCATCGCCGGCTTCTTCCTCCGATTCAGTTCCTAAGAGGTCCGGAATGGAGCCTGTGTGCTGGCTCTGCATGTCGCGACGTCGAGCCCGGCGGTCGCGAAGCGTCTTCTTGGAGCGGAAAGCTTTGCACGCGTCGCAGTCCTGTTCACTGTGCTCAGGGGACAAGCACAGGTTACACACTTCGTGTGAGTCGGTGGGCGATTATTTCGCGTGGCACAGAGGGCAGAATTTAAATGGAGTTCGTTCCATCGACTGCGAGTCGAACCGACGAGGTTAGGCCCGACGGCCTACCACGAGCTCTCCGATCGAAAGAGGGTTTTTTGTCAGTAAACACGACACGCAAAGAATGGAATACGCAATCGGAAACAACACCGTCGAGGTAGAATGTCTTGCGCACCGAGGGAAACCGAAGGAATGGTGTCGAACCGGAGCGCATCGACTAACATCTGAACCCGATGGCGGAAAAAAACAATCTAACAATGGAGTCGATGCCCATGCCCACTATCACCGAAAGGAGGAGTCACCTACCTCGTGACTGGAAAGACTTCTTTGAAGAAAAACAAAGTGCAAACATCTGGACCCAACACTAGATGGCGATCTATGCATAGCATATGATCTACAGCTCATATGCCTCGAACAAAGGTGTTCCTTAACTATGCTAGAGTTTGTGGGGTCTCTCTAAGTGCCGAACGGAAGTCGGCCCTGCTTTTGCACTGTCTAGGCTCTGAAGGGCAAGAGGTGTATGAACACCTTCCTGAGCGGAGCGATGCGGAGTCAGACAATTTAAATGAATTTGAAATATGTTTGAAAAAACTTGATAAACATTATCTTCCAAAAGTGAGTACTATTTTAGAGAGATACCACTTTGGAAAGCGTGTACAAAAGCCCCAAGAATCAGTTGAAGTGTATGTGACTGACCTACGGAAATTAGGCTCAACGTTCAAGTTCGAAGGGTCACTTGACGAACCCATTCGTGATCAATTCATGTTAGGTTGCAACATAGAGAAAATTAAGGATGAGTTGTGGCAAAAAGATGATCCAAAATTAGATGAGGTCATCTTGATCGCAAAAAGAATTGAGCACTCTCTCGCATGTGTAGAGGTCATAAAGAAAGAGAATGGCACTTCAGGTCATACAGTACAAAGTGTAACAAAATCCGTGACTAAATCTTACTCGAAACAAACTGAACCTGTGAATCATACACCCTCAAATCTCAAACCTATGAAGGGCTTCATGGGTAGGTGTTTCCGTTGTCATATGGTTGGCCATTTAGCTAATGATAAGTAATGCCCTGCCTTATCATCCAAATGCCGCAGTTGTGGGAAATTAGGTTGTTTAGCTAAAGCTTGTAGAGCTCAGAAAAACAAGAACAAACGGGTGAAAGAAATTTGTATACAAAACGAAAGTGATTCTGATTATGACGAGTTACATTGTGGTGAAATTCTACTTCAGGTCGGTCTGAATAAGGGTAAGAGCCCCGTTGACAATGTCAAAGTGAATGGTCATGCTATAAACATGCTCTTTGATTCTGGTGCCAAAATTTCTTTAGTTCCAAAGAATTTCTTTGATACGACCTTGAAAGGGGAAAGTAAAGGTTTTTAAACCGGACATCAAGGCTCATGCTTATGGTGGACAACCCATAAAACTATTTGGTTATTTCATGGGTGATATCAAGTACAAGGGAAGACTGACTGCGGGAAATATTTATGTTTCCTCTAGGGGGGACAGTATTGTCAGCTGGGTTCATCAGGCTGATCTACAAGTAATGTTAGTTCCAGGTAGTGATCCCTGCATTGTTCTCAAAGACATTCCCTCTCCTACCTTTTCCAAGGATGTTGTTGTTAGTGAACCTTTGAAGATTGATCAAGTGGCTGACTTACGTAGTGAATTTGAACAAGTCTTTAATGAAAAGTTAGGCTGTCTCTCAGGTTACACGCATAAAATCATTCTTAGAGCTGATGCCACTCCTGTAACGTGCAAGGTGCGTAGCGTACCTTTAGCATTAAGGGAGTCCATGCGTATTGAACTTGAAAAATTGAAGAAGGAGGGCATAATCTTTGAGACAGAAGCGAGTGATTGGTTGGCTCTAGTAGATCTTGCACGTAAGGCCTCAGGTGGGGTGAGATTATGTGTAGATCTTCGGGCTCTCAATCGAGCTGTCATTGCCAACGGATAGCCCCTTCCCAACATCACTGAGATGCTAACGCAATTGGAAGGGGCCGAAGTTTTCTCAACATTAGATCTAAAAGCTGCCTATCATCAGAACAAAATTGATGACGATTCCATGGACTTAATGCCTTTCATAACGCCTTTCGGGACATATACATTCACGCGTCTTCCTTTTGGCTTGAATTTTGCGGCCTCTGTTTTTCAGCGCGCAATGGAAGATGTCTTGCAAGGGTTGTCTGGAATAAAAATATACCAAGACGACATTTTAGTCCATGAATCTTCTCAAAAAGTTCACAATGATAGGCTTAGAGCAGTTTTGGAGAGATTTAAGTCACGGGGTTTGACGTTGCGTGTGAGCAAGTGCAAATTAAATCTCTCAGAAATTGATCATCTTGTAAAAACCATTGAGAATCTTCCTGTGCCACAGTCCAGGGATGACCTGGTCACCTTTCTTGGTATGGCGGAATATTGTAGTAAGTTTATTCCCCAGTTTGACGGTCGCACCTTTGCTTTAAGGACTCTGTTAAAGAAAGGTGCAAAATGTATCTGGTCCTCTCGTTGTCCAGCTGAATTTGTTGACGTCAAGAAAGCTTTGAATTGTGCACCCTACCTCCAAAGTTTTGACACTGCTGCCCGTTCTATCTTGATTACGGACGCCTGTTCCAAAGGTTTGGGTGCAGTACTGAAACAAGTAAAATGTGAAAAGGAAGTAACTATCATGTTCCTCTCTAGGGCTCTTGTGGGCCCAGAAATACAATATTCTGTAATTGAGAAAGAAACTATGTATTTTTTGTGCCATCAGGAAGTTAAAAACGTTTCTCTGGGGAAACTCATTTGTGGTTTGTTCTGATCACAAACCTTTAAAAGACTTGTTTTGCAAGAAGAGCTTAGATGCTGTATCATCCAGGATTTGTAGGTGGATAGTCGCCTTACAGGACTACGACTTTACGATAAATTATATACCTGGTGCAGAAAATAAAGTTGCTGATTGTCTCCCTCGTCTAGTTACGACACACTCTAATGATTAGTCTGACGACACGGAAAATCTATGGGAAGATGATGAATATAAGGTGTGTGAGATTATAGCAGAGGTAATAAGTGAGAAAGAGTGGAAGAACTCCATGAAGAGTGATACTGTACTCTGTAGGTTGGTGACTGACGGTTGGGGTGGTATAAAGAACTTGAGTGAAGAAGTTCGCAAGTTCTGGAACGTGCGGGATGAATTATCTGTTAGTGATGGTCTGCTTTGGAGGGGTACTAGACTTGTTCCTCCATCACTTATTAGAATGAAAGTCATCCATTTAGCTCATCAGGGTCACCAAGGCAATTCAAAAACCAAAGAGAGGATTCGCTAACATTTCTGGTGGCCAGGTATTGATCTTCTTGTGGAACGTGTGGTGAGAGATTGTACGGAGTGCAATGCCTGCGACAAAAAATACAAGACTAGGGTACAACCCATGGTTGTACGTGATGCTCCGACTCGCTATTGGCAAGAAGTGGCTTTGGATCTCTTGGGGCCTGTTACAAGCAAAGCTGGTCAATCCTATGTTCTTGTCCTAATGGACATGTATTCAAGATGGCCAGAAATTAAAGTCACACAAAGTATCGAAACAAAAGATGTTGTCAAATCTTTTAACTGACAATGGTGTTCAATTAGTCTCAAAAGATATAGAAGACTTCTTGGCAAAGAGAGGTATCAAGCACAAACGTTGTGCTCTCTACCATTCCGAAACCAACAGCATGGTAGATAGGTTCAACAGGGTGCTGAAGAAGTCTATTCAGCTAGCTAAGGTTCAGGGCAGGGACTGGAGGTCTGAGATTGTGGAGAGAGTGATGGTTTACCGTCTCACGCCTCACTCCACAACAAGCAAAATTCCTTTTGAACTGTTTAGGGGACGGAGTCCCAACTCATATATGTTTCAATCTTGGATGAGGGGTAAGTGTTCATATGTGGTGGATTCTGATTGTGTTCCATGGCAGCTGACGCAAAAAATGAAGTGCATTAAAAGGAAAGAGAACTTTGATGCAAGGCATGCTGTTTCTCATACTCATGTATGTGTGGGCGACAAAGTGAGAGTACGTTCCCCGCAGAAGTCTGCGGGTTCTAAATTTTATTCACCTTTTAAAGTGACTAGGTTGTTTCAAAATGCTGTTAAGCAGTCATCAATTGATCAGAAGACCTATGTACATTGGCCTTTTCTTAAGGGTACGCACCCACACGTGGAGTCTGTTCCTTTAAGGAAGGAACAGATTATGGCCGGGGGGCGGAGCTTGCCTGGCTGGAAAATGGCCGCTTAGATCTAAAGCTCCACCACACACCGCAACAATCCGACAGGAATCTGCGTACTCCTCACCTCAATCCGTTGCGGCGACAACAGCAATGCCCTCCTGAGCGCTCGACCCGTCCAGGGCTGTGCTTGTCTGCCGTGAATCGCCGCTGGGAGATGCGGAATTGCTGACAGACGATCGCGGTGCGGCCTACTGCCCGCGCGCTTGTGGGAGGAGCCGCCCGGGTTCCCTGCTGCCTGGCCCGAGACTGCGACGCGGAGGCCAGCGGCCGCTCTGGTTTGGCCCGCTGCTGCTGGTGATCCTTTCCAGGCCCGCTGTTGTGCTGCGCTGGATCCCCCGGCGTTGCGGGGGCCGCGACGCTCCTGAGATCCAGGGGCGGCCAGGAGCGGCCTGGGGGTCAGGCTGATCGGCGCCTGGGGGATGGCGCAGCTGCGATCTGCGTGTCCGGCCTGGGGGAGGCCCTGCGAAATTTGCCTCGACCGCGCTCCTCTGAGTCTGCAGCGCCTGGGAATCATTGCTGGCGGCGACATACGCGGAGGTGAGGTGGCTTTGATCCGGTCTGCGGGGAGCTGGATGGGTGTCTGTTCCCCTGGGTGCTGTGTATCCTCTCCTGCAGCCTGGCCTTCTGTCCTATCTGAGCCTGAAGCGAGGGGCTCTCTGAGGCAGACTCTGTCTCCTATGATTGTGACCAGCTTTGCGCCTGAAGTTCTCTGGCTCCTGTGGGATACTCCATTATACCTCATTGGGCTCTCCAGGTTTGGCCCTTGGACTAGCAGTGGGCCCTGCTGATTCTGTATGGGAGATTGATGCTCTGTGGTGCTGCTGGCGACATATTAGAACTTACCTTCGCCCTTGCGCGGGCGCATGCTCTGCACTTCCCTTCCATCCTGGCTTGACTGTGGGATAGTTGGTCGCTGGCCATCTCCTCCTGGTTGCTGTGTCTGCGTCGTCTCTACGGGCCTGACTCTGTGGGCTCGGCCCCCGTCCGCTCCTGGTCTCCACCTAGCGGCTGACTCTGGTGTGAGTTCTCCTGGGTCGCCCATTGTGTGGAAAACTGGCGATGGGGAAGCCTGACAAGTCCCAACCCAAGCTCAATTTTGAGCAGCGCAAGTCTCGGCGCCACGAGGAGGCGGCAGACAGTGCACTTTCCGAGTCGGAGGCCCCTGCTGACGACCCAGTAGGCGACATTAAGCACATCATTGCATCAAGGCAAAAGGGGCTCACTGCCATCGACTCCAAGATAGACACGTTGGCATATAGAATGGAAAGGATGTCCGAGAGGGTCGATAAGCATTCAGAGCGCATAGATATGGCTGAGCGCCGCATAACTGAAATAGAAGAGTCCCAGGCCGACGCGGGTGGCACGCAGAGGCGGGTCGAGCGCACATTGTCTACCCTACAGGATCGAGCTGAGGATTTGGAGGCCAGGTCGCGCCACAGTAACCTCCGCATTACGGGCCTGGCGGAGTCCACAGCTACTGGCAATGTGGAGACATTCGTGGAAAAACTTTTGATCTCCCTGCTGGGCGCAGATACCTTTTCCCACCTCTTCGTCGTGGAGAGGGCACATCGATCGCTTGGCCCTCGCCCGCAGCCTGGTGCCCCGCCTCTGCCTATAATAGCGAAACTCCTCAACTACCGGGACAGAGATGCTGCGTTGCGCAAGGCACGAGAACTGGGAACTCTGCAATACGAAGGCTCTTCCATCTCTCTGTTCCCGGATTTCACTCTTAAGGTGCAGGAGGCCAGGCGACAGTTCATTCCCTTGAAACAGAAACTGCGTGACCACCATATTGAGTATGCTATGTTATATCCGGCACGACTCAAAGTTTTGTTCGACGGTAAGCCCTGGATATATTCAGACCCGCAGTCCCTGCAGAAAGCATTCCGGGACTGGGAGAAAGCTGGCAAACGTGCGAAGGATCAGAGCGTTGCCCCTGTACTGAACGAAGCTCCTGGAAGCCGACGACAACGACTGAGATAATGTTGACATTCCGTAAACGCAATGCTGCTTTGTTTTGTTTTTCTTTGTAATAGTTTTGTATAACCATAATGTGATATTTGCATCGCCGGCCCGTCTAGCAGGATAACAATATGACTCGTTGGTTGGGATGTTGCGAGGTTGTTATAGGTCAGTTTCTTCCCAACAATATCATCTCTCGCCTCTAGGATGTTCCCCGGATTGAGGTAACCTGTCTGTATGTTATATCTCAAGGAGGTGTGCATTTAGTGCACTGTTGTTACCAACCTGGCACATCCTTATTGGTTATTCACCATTGGTTTCTTGCTGTGTGACATGCAATTACGGAGTTTTTATAATTTGCAAGCGGTGTTGTAGCGGTGGATTGGTTTAGTTTGTGTTGCTGGGTAACATCTGCCCCACTACGTTAACCGCTGTATCACTTCTTATTTTTAGGTTTGTTTGTGTTATTCAGGATGTGATTGCATCATGGTTGCTATTTTCTGATGTATGTGGGTGGGTGAATGCTCGCCTTTGCAAAGTTGGGGTATGCAAGGCGTGGGTGGGGGGTGGTATGTTTAGTCCGGTTGTCTTCCCTCTTTTTTCCTTTTCTTTCTTCTTTTCTTTTAGGGATCACATGTTCATTTTCTGTATGCGTGGTGGAGGGGGTGGGTGGAGGGGCTATGGGTGGAGGCTACACTCTGCGCACTTGTTGGCAACATGACAGAATCTCAGGCTAGGGCACGCTTGCCCAAACGTATGACCTTCATGACATGGAATGTCCGTGGTTTAAATGACCATCGTAAGGTGCGGAAAATTATTGCCTAACTGAAACTTAAAGAGATTGATGTGGCATTGCTTCAGGAGACGCATCTGCCCCCGGGCTCTGCGCTCCTTACTGGTGGTAGATTGGCAGGGATTTCTCATGCGGCTTGCTTCACTTCCCATTCTAGGGGAGTACTGACATGGCTCAACCCTAAGGCTGGCTTTAAATTAGATCCACTGACGACTGACCCGACAGGCAGATATGTAGTGTCCCGATGATATAGCCCGGAGTTCCTGGTTGTCAACTCTTATGGCCCGAACTATGATGATCCGGGGTTCTATCGCTCCCTGTTTGCATTACTCAAAGATCGCTGTTCTCTTCCGATATTCTGGGGGGGAGAATTCAATTGTATATTAGACACTACTCTTGATCGCTCGAAGGGGCCAATTCGTCCTCTTTCTGCCTCAGCGAAGGCGGTGGCAGACGCTGCTTTACAACTTCAGCTGGCGGATGTCTGGCGGTCTCGCTCAGGTGCCCGTGGGGGGTATACACATTACTCTGCGCAATTTGATATTCACACGCGCATTGATTATTGGTTTATTTCACAAACCCTGCTGCCAAAGGTGTTGGATTGTACTGTTCTGGCCCACTCTTTCTCGGATCATTCCCCGGTCACGGTCACTGTTGCAGTGCCTCCCCGCTCCCCTCCTCCTTTTTTGTGGCGTTTTCCACCCTATTCGCTATTAGATTCTGTCTTCCACTCCGAGCTGAGTGACGCGATCGCAGAGTACTTCGATATCAATGTGGGATCGGTTGACTCCTTCGCCACAGTGTGGGAGGCATTTAAAGTCTTTATCAGGGGCGTAGCCATTAGCAAACACGCAGGTGTTCTCCGAGCTATTTGCGGTCGCCTCACTTTGCTGGAGTCCCGTCTAGCGGACCTTGAGACACGCCTATTACTCACTAATGATCCTGAAGTACGTGAACAACTTAAGGCCACACTGGCTGAATTCCATGAAGAGGCTGACAGCGAAGTCAAGCATATGGGCAAGTACGCTTCCGCTAGAGCTTATGGTGAGTCTGATCGGCCTGGTTCAGTGCTGGCGGCAATGGCCCGCCACCGACTTGACTCTGGAGGTATTGTTGAATTGGAAAGTGATGACGGGACGGTCTTGACGGACCGTTCTGATATTAATGCACAGTTTCGCTCTTATTATCAAGAGCTGTATTGCTCTAAACTCGCCCCCAGCGATGATGATATCTCTAACTACTTAGAAGACATACTGCTCCCCTGGTTACAGAACTGGCACAGTGAGTTTTTGATGCGCCCCGTCGAGGCAGCGGAGGTTCGCCTCGCTTTGGGATCGATGCGTGAGGGCAGCGCCCCTGGGCTTGACGGCCTTACGGTCACATTCTACAAGGGCTTCAGCGATCTTCTAATTCCACATCTTATATCTCTGTTTCATGAGATGGCCGCAGACGGTATCATGCCCCCATCCATGCGTGAGGCGTTGATCATTACTTTGTTGAAGCCCAATAAAGACCCCCGTAGGTGCCCCTCTTATCGTCCGCTTTCGTTACTCAACGTGGACACTAAGCTGTTCGCGAAAATATTGGCGAATCGTCTGTCGCCGCTTCTCCCTCAGCTTATAGGTCCTGAACAAGCTGGGTTCATTCCGGGTCGCACGCTCTCACACAATCTCCGCACGGTATTTGGGGCTCTGCAGCATGTTCGCCCAGAGGTCAAGGCCGGGGCGGTTTTTTTAGATGCCGAGAAGGCTTTTGATTCGATCGAATGGAAATTTATGTATGCTGTGTTGCGCCGACTGGGGGTCGGTGAGGTTTACTTGCAATTGATTTTGGTGCTATACAATTCTCCTGTTGCTCGGGTGTGCACGGGAGATGTGGTCTCTGTCCCGTTTCCAATCTTGCGGGGTACTAGGCAGGGGTGCCCTTTGTCCCCGTTGCTGTATGCAGTAGCTGCTGAGCCCTTGCTGCGGGCATTGCGTGAATATCACGGGCACAGAGGACTTCGGTTTCCTCATTACAATCTAATTACCTCTGCCTACGCGGATGATACGCTTTTATATATTAGGGATCCCGAGACCCATCTATCACCCGTGATACGTGAGGTACTGCGCTTTGGTGGTCTTTCTGGCCTAAGGATTAATTGGGATAAATCCATACGGTTTCCGTTGACGCCTTCCACAGCGCAGTTTCCGCTTGAATTCCCACTGCAATGGACTGTTGAACCGGTGCGTTATTTGGGCATGCAGGTCCACTCTGATGCGGATGTGATTAAAGCTAATTATGGTAAAGTGATAGATAAGCTTGGCGATGATATAGAAAGATGGATACGACTCCCATTGTCTTTGGCCGGTAGAGTTTCTTTGATGAAAATGGTTGTGCTCCCTCGCCTGCTTTTTCTTTTTATTAATATACCCATAGTGGTGCCTCAGCATCTGTTTCGTGAACTCCGTTCCCTGATGGTTAAATTGGCGTGGGCTGGTAAGTCCCCTAGAGTTGCTTTGGACACCCTCATGCTTCCGTACACTGCCGGCGGACTGAATGCCCCGAATTTCGAACTGTATTACAGGGCTGCGCAAGCCTCTCATGTGGACAGCTGGGTGCATGGCCCCCATGATTTACCACATCTTCATATCGAGAGGGTTGCTGCTGCCCCGCACTCCTTGCCTCGCTTCCCAACGCAAGCCCCAACGAGGCGCTGCGGTATATTGGACTCGATCAACTCCGTTGTTCATGCGTGGAATGCTCTGCTCGGACTGTATGACGGGCACAATTATATTCACCCCAAATGCACGTTGAATGGTGCCAATGGTTTGCACTTAGTTCGGAGAAAGGAACCCTTGACTCCCTCAACAAACTACACATACAGAATATGGGTGACTTCTTCAAGCATGGGCGGGTGGGTACGTGGGAAGAGGTTGCGGGCGCAGATAACGCGCACTCGGCACTGACCAGATTCCACTTCTTCAGAACCCGGCACGCTTTGCGGGCGACACTAGGGGAAGACTTACAGGAGCCCCTGGTCATTCCCCCTTTGACGGTTCTCTTGAGTGCTCAGTCCCCGTGTAAGCTTATTTCCAAGCTATATGCCTCGGCCCTGGTAACGAAGACTCCCTCCCTTAGCAAGGTTAGACAAGCCTGGCAGCTGGATGTTGGCGTTCCCATTACAGATGTCATATGGTTCTACTGTTGTGAGGTTACCCGTAAGATCTCTATTAATAGTCATCGACTTGCCCATTTTAAATTTTTAAATAGAGTTTATCACTCCCCTTTACGTCTGTTTGGGTATGGATTGAGAGACACTGATAATTGTGAGCGGTGTCAGATGCCGCATGCTGGTTTTTTTCATCAGGCATGGCTGTGCCCACAGGTACAATATTATTGGGGAACAATTTTCCAGAAACTGAATGACATACTTGGGCTATCCCTTGCTCCAGATCCTCTGGCACTACTGGGTTATACTAAACTCCTCAAGAAGAATGTACGTAAGCTGGTAGCAATTGGTCTTCTCCTCGCCAAGCGTCGGCTGGCGATGCGTTGGATGAGAGGCCCTGTCCCCACTGTGGCAGAGTGGGAGCGCGATATGGTCTACTGTAATACCCAATCTGATGTTTATAACGAAATGCTCCCTCCTTGTAACCGCCCGAAGAGTTTTTGGGGTATGTTTGCTCAATATCAAGCCGCACAACAGGCCGCGGCAGATACTCCTAATGACTAGGAAATGAGTGTGGGTAATCTATGTTAATCAATGCCTTAGAATGTTTTCTGCAGATAAATTATTTTATTCTATGATGTTCTCATGTCCATTGGCAACCCGTATGATGGAATTGTACCAGACGGACCACCCAATTATTTGTTCTTTTACCTATGCATTTGTCATGTCACTCGTGCCTCACCTGCCCTCCCTCTCATTGCTGCCATGCATTGTATCGATATTGTTAAGATTACATTTGTTTCCGATGTAAGTGATCCACACTTGTGTTATTTCCCCTCTCTGTTGTTGGATTAGTGTATGTATGCTAATTTTTAATTGTGTCTTAAAAAAGCAATAAAATACAATAAAAAAAACAAAACAAAAAAAAACAGATTATGGCAAGAGTCTCGGAGGAAGATGCTCTGACAGGGTCCTGTGAGCTCGGACAGGCACTGAGCAGCAACAGACATGAATGGACATGGGCAAATCTAGACCATGTAGTACTCTAAGTAATGTGAACATGGTAAAGGGAAGACAATCTAATTAGCTGTTCTCAGCTGCCTTCACATTCTGTGGTCTTGTTCACTGTCAAGACTAGGTCTATTGAGGTGTACGGTTTTATTAAGTTCACGGGCCGTTACATGACAAGTATTTAAGAAATGCCTCATGGAGGAAGTGTAAATCTTCAATGACTGATTTCTCTTAATGCTAAATGGATGCATCTATGGCAGTTTCCACCCACTAGCACATAATTTAAAGTACTGACTGTGCAAACCACACACCCTTACCTCCCCTGTGCTGTGGCAGTGAGGGCTCTCAGCTTCTCCTTCCCGGCATCATCTTCAGCTGTGCTGAAGTCTGTTTTTTCATCTAGTAGCAGATTCTGCAACATAAATAGCAAGAGGATTACCAAATTAGCACTAGAACAGTAGTTAATGTGTACATAGAATGTAAAAACAGGTTGAAAAAAAACACAAATTGCCTTGATAATGTCCTCATTTTTACTGTGTGATTAACTTTCCATTGCTCTTAGTGTGTTTTTATGTCCTCATTTTACTGTGCGATTAATTTTCCATTGATCTTAGTGTGTTTTTAAAATATTGTTTTTTAACTTTTTACCACTTGCGTGCCGACCTAGCCACACTCACCTGGTATTCCTGTCTGAGGGAAAGCTCCCACCCTGTTCCGCCACGGCTGCTGTGCCGATTGAGCGGAGGGCGTTGCGAAGCTGACCTCACCTCCGGCAGGCTAGGAGGTGGTTCCCACTTCCGGCGAGTAGTGCTCCAGCCCCCGCCGTTTTTACACTACATTAGGACACGATGGCAAGCCCGTCTGCGCCCGTCCGCGCCTGGACCGGGCCTAGGGCCAGAACCCCTGGTTCATCAATACTCGAGGCCTGGAGGTATACAAGTAAGGAGCTGCAAGAGCTTGCAAACGCCAATACAAGCTGCTGTAGTTTTAGTCTAAGGGAAGATATTTCAGTCTGTCCATGTGCTTTCTCACTTCCACTGCAACAGACGATTAGGGCACTACAACCTACTTCATTTTTTCAGAGTGTTAATTCACTAAAACATTCAGGTATGATCGATGTACGCTGTGGCCTTACCAATGTCCGGTCCCTTGCCAAACACAAGTATGAAACTGCAGACATGATATCTATCCATAAATTAGACATGCTTTTCATTACTGAAACATGGGCTGATGCAGCCTCGGACCCAGACTTTGTAAAAGCTGCCCCTAGGGGATTTCGGTCTTTTAGAGTAGACAGACCTACCAAAAGAGGGGGCGGAGTGGCTGTTATTTTCAGTTTCAAGTCAGCTTCTCCCCAGCCTCTACTCCTTTCTATGAAGCCCTCCAGTTTGTCATTGAACTTAATGCCAGAAAAACCTTTAGAGGCATTCTACTCTATCGCCCTCCAGGCGCTAGAGGTACCTTTATTCATAATCTTGATGGACTCATGGATCCCACTCTCGCCAGCAATGAGTTCACTATCTTGGGCGATTTCAATATGTATTTGGAAGATAGTGCGGATAAGGAGGCTGCATCCTTGCTAGAGACTCTAGGGGCTCTGGGCCTATCTCAGATGGTGCAAACACCTACCCACGAGGCAGGACATACACTTGACGGCATTTTTACTTCTGTCCACGGACTAATAATAAAAGAGACTCTTCCACTGACATGGACAGACCACTCTTTAATCAGGTTTGATTTTTTAGTTCCAAAAGCCCAGTTGGGAGGGATTACAAAAACCCACTCTCTCACCTACACGGCCTGGAACAAAGTGGATAAAACCACTCTCCTAACGCATCTGGATAGAACCCGCCCACTGTTAAAGGTTTCCCCAGACTTAGCAGTCACTAAATATACGGACTGGCTAAACGAGGCCATTAAGGGCACGGTACCCACTGGGAAAACCTCAGGGAACTGGAACTCGCCTTTGGCCCCTTGGTTCACTGACGCCCTGCGAAAAGGAAAACAAAAGTGCCAAAGACTCGAAAGACGCTGGAGAACTAAATATGACATAGTGGACAAAGAGATATATAAATCGGCTCTAACTCACTATAAAAATCTGCTAATGGCGGAAAAAAAGTTTTTTCACCAAACAGATTGAGAGAGCCAAAAATACCTCAAAAGAACTGCTTGGGGAAGTAGAGAAACTGTCGTCTCTACCAGAGAATAAAGGAATCAAGAGCAATCAAAATGTCTGTGATATGATCGCAGTAGCGTTCAAAAACAAAGTTAAGGTTATCTATGACGTTTTTGAAGCCACCCCCTCTCGCAGCCCCACTAAATCATCTTTAAACCCCGAGCTGAAGGGAAATAGTTTACAATCCTTTCTACAGATTTCCCCTGAAGTAGTGGAAAAACACATTAGAGAAATCAAATCTGGGTCCCCACTTGACCCCTGCCCACCCGCATTTCTGAAAGACATAGCGGAGGTGGTGAGCCCTGAGCTCACTGAAATCTTCAACAATATGTTTATTTCTGGCATTTTCCATTGTCTTGGAAAGAGTCCTCCATACTACCACTCTTAAAAAAACCCAATCTGGACAGGTCTAATCCTAATAATTACCGCCCTATAGCTCGGCTGCCACTTCCATCCAAAATAGTAGAAAAAATCATGAACAAACAGTTATCCCAATACATTCAGGAAAACGAATTACTCGACCACTCCCAGTTTGGTTTTCGACACGAGCATAGCACTGAAACGGCATTAATTAAAGCCACCGAGGAGATCAGGACGGTGATGGAAAGAGGAGGCTCGGCCGCCCTAGTTCTCCTCAATTTGTCAGCCGCATTTGATACTGTGGATCACAATCTTCTGCAGCAGCGGCTGGAAATGTTGGGGGTCAAGGGAGCGGCACTGGCCTTGCTCTCCTCCTTTCTGAATGAAAGGAGACAAACAGTGACGTTGGACAAGTATAAATCGGATCCGTATGTTCTCTCATGCGGAGTTCAACAGGGATCATCTCCGAGTCCATCCCTTTTTAACGTGTACGTATCTGAACTCGCCCCTCTGATCCGAGAGTTCGGCTTTAGTCTCACGTCCTACGCCGATGACACCCAGATAGTGGTGGCAACGTACAAACATCAAGCCACCCCCACTTTACAGTTTCAAAATTGTAAGAGGGAAATAAACAGTTGGATGGGAAAACACTGTCTTAAGCTTAACTCTGAGAAGACCGAGGTAGTAGTCTTGGGTAATCTGCAACCCAGATAGGATAACCTCTGGTGGCCGGAAGAGATGGGTGAACCGCCAAAACCAGCTCAGAAGGTCAAAAATTTGGGAGTTATGATTGATAATAAACTAACACTATCCCATCAGACAAATGCCATCGTCTCTGCCTCCCACTTTTTGATAAATAAACTTAAGAAGATTTTACCTTACATCCCCACTGAATCTAGAAAGACGGTCGTAACCACACTGATTCAGTCAAAACTGGATTACTGTAATGGGCTCTACCTGAGCATGCAGAAGCAATATCAAAAAAAGCTTCAGACAGTTCAAAATGCTGCTGCAAGACTTCTGCTGAACATCCCAAAGCATGAATCAGTAGGAAATTCGTAAACTCCACTGGCTTCCGGTGGCACAAAGGATTAAATTCAAGTCACTGTCTAGCATACAAGGCATTGAGCAATAAAGGACCTATATTTCTGAGGAATCTCTTTGCCTGGTATGAACTGTCCTTTTAGCTACGCTCCACAGGTGCTAGACTTATGAAAGTTCCGAGAATACGGTCCTCAAATAGGGGCGGCCGAAGTTTCTCCTATGGCACCGCAAAACTCTTGAACATGCTCCCAATGGAGCTCAGAAGTGCAAGCTCCCTCACCATCTTCAGAAAGGGGCTAAAAACTTGGCTATTTCAGAACTAGATGCATCAGCTGGGCTTACCGCAATCCTAGCGCCAAGACACCTCCGGGTATTCGTGCGCTCTATAAATCTTACTAACATAAAGTAGGGACACATGAGAAAGTATCAGCCGGAGGTTATACGGTAAGTCAATCTGGGAGAACAGTCCTAAGATCTGGTGTGTGTGTCAATCTGGGAGAACAGTCCTAAGATCTGGGGGGGTGGGGGGGGTGTGTGTGTGTGTGTGTGTGTGTGTGTGTGTGTGTGTGTGTGTGTGTGTAGGCATATATTTATTTCACTTAAGGAAACACAGTTAAAGTAGAGCTATGCCCATTGTCATTAGCTCTGCAACTCGAGCAAAAGCCATGCAAACCATAACTTGCACAACAAATGAAATGCTCATTACGTCATCCCTTGATTTGATAGAAGCAATTACAAATGTTGTAAATAATCTTGCAGACGAGATACCATACAAAATTACCATCAACACTATGAAGGATTATTGGTGTGAGTATGTGTCGTTATTTAATTACATTGTGCTTTTAGGTGTTGTAAATATTGTAAGGTCACAAGCATTGCATTTGGTGTGTAATTTATGGTTTGTACGGCTGTTGTGTGAGTTTTTGATTGTGGAGCAAACTATAAATGGTGAACTTCAGTGGTTTTTAGGTTTCTATTTATAACTTCACTTTATATGTGTTTTTTAAGGAATTTCAGAGGTATTGTTAAACATGAGTTAACATGTTGTAACCAATACTAAACACAGTTTCCCTTTAATTGTGACGTTTCAGTGAATTTCTGTTTTCTATATACTAAATTCAAGTTCTTTGAAATTATTCCCTTCCACTGTGCACAGGAAGATATATGGCCAAGCCAACCCTCCAACCCGACGCAGGCAGTCAAGCCCCTGCTGCATATAGCTTTCGAGAATCAAGGCATAGACTTGCTCCCGTTTCTCTTTTGAAATTCTTTTATTGTACATTTTTTATCAATTATTTTAAAGGTTTTTGAGCCCTTTTGTTGGTTTGCGGGCCCTTACAGACTTGTGCCCTCTTGCTAGGCTTAGGTAGGGTTTGCAAGATCCCAGTACTCTGTAATGAACCCTGCCTCGAGATCAGCAACCACTACATCAAAATCTACTTTTTTCTTTCATATTTACTCCTGCCACACCCAAGCCAGAGGTCCGGGGATGCTCCCCAGACCCTTTATGGAGCCTTCACTTTTTCTTTTTCAGTAAGGGGGGGGGACGACACCAAGTCCCACATACTGCAAAATGCTCACAGTCGCAAACCCGAAAAGGAGAACGGGAAAAAAGCTCCCTTGTCCAATCAAATTTGTTATTTTTTTAAAGAATTTGAATTTGCAGATGGTCTGAACAACCCACTTTGTGCCTCATCCGCGGCCAACTGGCCCAGATAGCTATAACTTTTTAACCCTCTGAAGCCCACCCAACACATTTTTGTAATGCTTTTCTTTTGAAAGATTTTTTTTCTATAGAGGCCGGAGATCTCCCACTTTCGATATCCCTATGTTGTCCCAATGTTTGAAACCTTTACTTTTGCCCAGTCTGCCTAGCCTGTCCGTGTCCCAAAGGGGCGTCGCTTGTGTGATTTTGTTGTCCCATCCCAACCGCTTGAGTGCTAAGTTCCATATCTGGAGTGTGTGTTTCGTTGGGTCTATCAGGGCCTGAGTTTTATTATAGAGTGCCCGATACAGCCCTCCCTCTCCTAGCTCTAATCTATCGAGGTTGTAGGCCGGATCTGTGTGGGGGACATGCAACCATTGGTTAACCACAGCCAATTGGGATGCCCAATAGTACGTCTGTATACTTGGGAGTGCAATGCCACCATCATATCAGGTTCTGAACAGTTTCGACATCGCTATACGCAGTGGTTGGTTATTCCAAAGGAGTTTGGTGACTTCTGCCTCTATGGCTCGGAAGTAGGACTGGGGAACCAAGAATGGTGTATTTTGAAGGGCGTAAAGGAACCTAGGGAGCGCCATCATTTTAAAAAGTGCCTCTTTTCCCAGTAGCGAGAGTGGCAGCGATTGCCAATGTTTGGTGTCTCTTTGGAGCCGCTTCAGGGGAGCTTGAAGATTCAGAGTCATGAAGACTTCCGGGCCATGGGTGACATGAATTCCCAGGTATTTGAAACTATTCTCAACTATCTCTACGTCACAGCCGGCGGGCAATACTGGAGGCGGCCCTCTCAGAATATACAAAACGGATTTAGTCCAATTGATCGTGTATCCGGAGTGTCTTCCGTAGGAGCTACAGATGTCCAATATTCTAAACAGGGAGCGTTTAGGGGAGGCCATTTAGAGAAGAACATCATCTGCGTATAGGAATATGCGATCCTCACATCCCTCAGTCCATGGGAGCCCGCGAACGACAGGGTCTTGTCGTATCCAGGCCGCCAAGGGCTCTAGTATGAGGGCGAAAAGGAGCGGTGACAGCGGGCAGCCCTGCCTCGTTTCAGTGAAAACTCTTTGGACTTATGTCCATTAGCCACCACATGGGCCAGGGGATTGTCGTATAGTAATCTAACCCAGGAAGAGAATCTCGGTCCAAACCCTATCCTTGTGAGGACAGCAAAAAGGGCCATTCGACCGTGTCGAAGGCCATCTGCGCGTCAAGGGATAATATAATAGCTTCTTCTTGGATGGTGTGTCTACGTCCCAGTACGTTATGGAGGCGTCTTAGATTTAGGGCCGTGTTTCTTCCTGGCATGAACCCTGACTGATCTGGGTGTATTAATGCGGACAAGTGCGGCGTGAGTCTGTTGGCCAAAATCTTAGCCAGTATCTTGGCCTCAGCATTGATCAGGGATATAGGCCGATACGAGGCACACTCCCGAGCGGGTTTACCGGGTTTGTAAATGGCTACTATTGTTGCCGTTCTTTGGTCTCATGGGAGTTCCCCCTTTTCCAGACTGGCCTCATACAAGTCCAAAAGGTAGGGCGTAAGCGTAGTTGCACTACGTTTGTACCACTCTATAGGAATGCCATTCGGGCCCAGGGCCTTCCCTGATTGGATTTTCCCGATCGCTATCGATATTTCTTCCGTGGAGAGCTCTGCCTCTAATAGTTGGGAGTCCTCCTTTAGGAGCCGAGGAAGTCGGATGTCACGGAGGAACTCCTCCGCTTCCTCCTGTGTTATGTTGATCGCAGAGGTGTATACTTGCTCGAAGTGGAGTGCTAAGAGGTCTACTATGGCTTGGGGGTTTGGCGTAATTTCACCAGTGGGGAGCTGGAGCTCCGCGATCCATCTATCTGCCTTGTCCCGCTTGTCGAGCCAGGCAAGAAGCTTGCCAGCTTTATCACCGACTTCGTATATCGTATGTTGAGTCGTGGATAGTCGCATCCTCGCCTCCTCCCAGAGGTGGTCTTTATACTCCTGTTTTTTGAGGAGTAATAGATGTGTGTTTGCGTCCGATGGGTCCTGCCCATGGGACCTCTCTATGTCGCTCATCTCCTGTTCGAGTGTCACTAATGCCGGAGCCTTGTCTCTTTTGTGGTCTGTTATAAGTGAGATCGCCTGTCCACGAAGCACAGCTTTATACGCTTCCCATAAAATAAGAGGGGAGGAGACAGAGGAGGCGTTCTCACTGAAGTAATGTTTGGTGGTGTCGGTCAGTCCCTTACAGATCTTAGGGTTTTTAAGATACCCCGGGTAGATAGGGAATACTCAACGCTGTGTTGTCGTATGCCACGTGTAGGTAAGAGAAATTGGGGAATGATCCAAAATTCCCCTCAGCAGATGCGTTATGTCCGCGAACCTCCCTATCTCGCCCGCCGGCGCCAGTATGTGATCTATTCTGGAAAGACTGTTATGTGCGCCTGAGTGATATGTGTATTGCCGAGTTTGTGGGAATCGGAGTCGCCAGACATCCACCAGGCCTATGGTGTCCAGGAAGTCTGTTAGGTGAGAGTGTGTCTGATGTTGCTGCCGGGGAGGACTTCGGTCTAGGGCGTCATCCAGCGTTGCGTTAAAGTCGCCTCCTATGACTAAGTCCCCTTGTGGAAGTTGGAGTAGGAACGCGCTGGGAACGCCAGCGAGTGAAGGGCAGGGGGGACATAGACCGAGACCACGTTGACCACCCATCCCTCCCATTGACAGGATAGTGCAGCGAATCGGCCCTGGTCGTCTGTATACGTATGTTTGATAACAATCGGGTGCTGTTTTTTAATTAAAATCCCTACCCCTCTGGAGCCCGACGTGAATTCTGAGTGGACCGACAATCTGAAGCCCCATCTATCAAGCGCCTTGCAAGTCGTCCCAGTTAAGTGGGTCTCTTGTAGCAGGGCTACTACCGGTGCTTTGCGTTTTAGGTATTGTAGGACTAGCCCCCTCTTCAGCTTATCTCGGAGACCGTTCACGTTCCAGGATATTATAGACAAGTGTTGTATATGTGTTGTCGCCGAAGCGGTTGGCTCAGGGGGCAGTGCCATGGGTGGTGTGTAAAATGTATACAATGAGAACTGGACTTTTGTACGGCGATGTAGGAACAGTGTGAGTGGACCCGCAGTGTACCACAAAACATATCAAGACAATAAAACCAATTAAACTAAAACTTACAAAATTAACCCTGTTTCCCTCCCCCCACCCTGCCTCCCTGCAAGACGGTTTAAAAACTTCCCGCCACCCCAACTTTGCAGAGTGCCTATTTCCCATTACCCGGTACCTTCGTAGGGGCAGAGAGCTCCTTCGTCCCGCCCCCCAGGGCCCACCTCGCAAACAAATATACCACTTCAAAATCACACGAAAGGTCATTACAAGAAGCCTGGACGCCTCCGGTCCATGCAGAATAGTCTTCATGAGCTAGTGACAATTCCGTCCCGGAGGCATCACTGTTGCAGTGAGTGTTCGTGTGTGGTTTGGTGCAGGCTACCCTGACCTCAGCGTTCGTAGGGATCAGCAGCGTAACTTCGTAGTTCTTTATCAAGTGACGCGTCACCACTGTGAAATGAGCCACTGTTCACTAGTCTTGATGGGGAAAAATCCATGGTTTTATTCAGATCTTTTTTACCTGGATCGTGGTCGCAGCCGTTGTTTCCTCCAGTTCTGAGGTCGGTCCCGCCGCATTTCGGTTGGTGCTTCTTCCCGGTTTACCGCGGTGCGAGACCTGACGCCCTCCTTCAAGCCAGTCCTGTGCTTCCTCCGGAGTTGAGAAGAACCACGTCTTCCCGTCAGCCTCTAACCTCAACTTCGCGGGGAACATCATTGAGTATTTAAGTTCACGATTCCTGAGTTCCTGCTTGATGGTAATGAAGCTCCGCTGTTGTTTGGCTACTGCAGCCGGGTAGTCCGGAAAGAAGGAGATCGTGCTTTGCTGATATCGTATCGGTGGGGCTGCTCTCGCTGTCTGGAGAATCAGGTCTCGATCGCGAAAGTTAAAGATACGTGCCAGTATGGGCCGAGGGGGCGCACCCGGCCTGGGTCTGCCCCCGGGAACACGGTGGGCCAGTTCGACAAAGAAATAGTTGGAGAGGCCTTTGGGCTGCAGGTGATTCTTAATCAGGTCTTCCACGAAGAGGTCCACTGCTGGGCCTCCCGTTCCCTCAGGCACTCCCACAATACGCACGTTATTACGGCGGGAGCGACCCTCATAATCGTCCAGTTTCGCTGCCATGGATTTATTTTCCATTTCTAGATGTTTCATTTATTTCTTCAGGGAGGTAGTGTCCACACTCAGAGCGGTTGGTGTCGTTTCTACGTCAGTCACTCGCGAACTGAGTTTTCTGAAGTCTGCGCGGATTAATGAGAGTTCAGTAGAGATTGTATCAATGCGAGACTCCAGAGAGGTGTGCACTTTGTTGAGTGTAGCCATGATGTCCTGCAGCGTAGCGTCCTTCCCTGTCGTGGGCCCCTTATCCGCCGCTTCGGTAGGAGTGTGATCCTGCAGGTCTTGAGTGGTTTTGGAGTAAGCGTATTCTTCAAGCTTATTCTGTTGAGTCACTCGTTGGCCGCGGCCTCCCATTGTACCGTAGTCTATGGTTCTGAGGTCCGGTACTTAATCGCTAGTTGGTAGTACTCACCGCCGCCTGCCTGTGCAATCCCTTGAAGCACGCGGCCTGTCGGGTTTCCTACCAACCAGCTAACCCGCTGGTGTCACGGCAAGGGAGGCAGCAGGGCCTGTGATATGGGGCCTTTCCCCACTGCGAAGTCGTGGGCAGTGGATTCTAAAGGTAGCGGATGGACCGACCAAGCCGCATCTACAGGTACTGCGGGGAGGACAAATGGAGTCACCAGGCCTTCGTGAGGAGCAGTCGTATGGTGTGCTTTCTGGGCGCTAGGCCCAGTCGTTGGTTTCTCTACGCCGCCGGGCGTGCCCCCGGCCGAGGATATCTCCCCCCAACGTAGTACTGGCTGGTGTGGGTTGGTCCCAGCGCTTCGTGAGCTGGTCTCGTGCTCACCACTCACTTCCTGTAGCGGTCCCCCAGCCCGCCCTTGATGCAGAATCTGGGCTCTACGGCCTTACCGGTGCCTCCGCTGCTGCGCCTGCCACAGTCAATCGCTAGCAGGTCTCCTCGGGTGTCACCCGCTGAATTCCGCTCTTTCGCGCTCATCTGAGCGTGATCGCCTCCAAATCTGCCCCGCCTCGGTCTATGGGCATCACAACTGGCGGATTCTCTCCACTGTACTCTCGGCGGGCCGTTCATTAGGGCCAAAGGCTGATTCGTCACTGGCAGAGCCCCGCCGGGAGGCCACGGCAGTCAGATCTGGGCCGCGGCGCGCTCCGCCCACCTGTGCCTTGGAGTGTCCGATGCCGAACTACGCTCGCCGGGTGTCAGTGGCAATTAAGGCCCCAGTCGCACCTCCTACAGTCGGCCGAGGGCCGCTGGATCACCGAGCTGCGGCGTCGCGGGCAGCTAAGCAGGATCCTTGGGGGCCACGACCCCCCCCCGCCCCCCTGTCGTTTGCGTGTGGTTTAGAATGCGGATGGCTGCCCGGATATTTGTAGGAGCCTCTGGAGGTCCGGAGCTCTCTTAGGCGGCCGCCATCTTCATCGGCTGCCGGCCATGCCCCCTCTTAAAGTGGCATTGTTGGTAAAAAAATCTTACACATTTGATTAAAAAGGCACAGCTAAAGTGCAGTTATGGTTGCGAATTAAAACCATGCACAGCGGGGCCCTGCATCCAACCTGCTGTGGCAGCCAATCCACGCTGTGCATGGGCTTGCAATAGCCATAGCAATCCTCATAGAAAAGAAAAATCTGCATTTTTATTAACTTTAACACCAGGGGATCCTTTTGAGGCCCACCAACTGAGCCAGGCCGTCAGGTGATGCTTCTCACATCCTGTAATGGCAGTCACAGCATTTTTCTTCAAGTTTCGGCCAGCCAGACACCTCCAGGTAGAGCCAAAACAACGGATTACGAAAACAAAAACCAACTCATATAATGTATATATCTAAATTCATCATTAGGTAAATCAAAAATAATGTTAACAGCAGTCCCACTGTATGTGGTCATCAATGATGTTATAAGGAAAATGCTACTTACCCAGTATGCATCTGTTCTTGGCATATAGAGCTGTAGAGTCATATGCTATGCATAGATCGCCATCTAGTGTTGGGTCCGGATGTTGGCACTTTCTTTTTCTTTGAAGAAGTCTTTCCAGTCTCGAGGTAGGCGACTCCTCCTTTCGGTGATAGTGCGCATGGGCATCGACTCCATTGTTAGATTGTTTTCCCGCAGAGGGTGATATTGGAGAGAGTAGGAGTAGTAAAAGGAGATGTCCATGATATTACTGCAACAGGTATAGGTACCCGGGGAGGTGGGTGGGCGCATATGACTACAGCTCTATATGCCAAGAACAGATGCATACTGGGTAAGTAGCATTTTCCGTTCGAGGCATATGAGCTGTAGATCATATGCTATGCATAGACTATATAGCAGTAATCTCCCAAAGCGGTGGCTAACCTGTATCTGTTGCAGTGGTCTGAAAAAGTGTACGTAAAACTGCCTGGCCCACTCTAGCTTGTTGTCTTGCTAACACATCTACACAATAGTGTTTTGTGAATGTGTGAGGTGTAGACCATGTTGCAGCTTTGCATATGTCATCTATGGGTATATTTCCTAAGAATGCCATAGAAGCCCCCAGTTTGCGTGTAGAGTATGCTCTAGGGGGAGCTGTTAATGTTGGTTTTGCTTTTGAGTAGCAGACTTGAATGCACTTGACTATCCACCTTGCAATTCCTAATTTTGATATGGGATTGCCTTTATGAGGTGGAGCAAAAGCGACAAAAAGTTGATTTGTGATACGGAAAGGTTTTGTCCTTTCTATGTAATACAGCAATGCTCTTTTTACATCTAATGTGTGTAGAGCACGTTCTGCTACTGAATCTGGTTGAGGGAAGAATACTGGTAACTCAACAGATTGATTGATGTGAAAAGCAGAAATGACTTTAGGAAGGAATTTAGGATTAGTCCGAAGAACTACTTTATTTTGGTGCATTTGTAAAAAGGTTCTTCTATAGTTAATGCCTGAAGCTCACTTACTCTTCTGAGTGATGTGATAGCCACCAGGAAAGCAGTTTTCCCATGTGAGAAATTGCAGTTCACACTTGTGCAATGGCTCAAAGGGTGGACCCATTCGTCTGGTGAGGACAATGTTGAGATTCCATACTGGAGCAGGTGGACGTCTTGGGGGAATAACTCTTTTGAGTCTTTCCATAAACGCTTTAATGACAGGTACTCTAAAAAGAGGTAGATGTTGTCTATTTTGTAGGTATGCAGCTATTGCAGCTAGATGTAAACGTATGGACAAGTATGCTAAATTGGAACGTTGTAGATGTAACAAATAGCATATAATGTTTTGGACAGAAGCATCAAGCGGGTTGATGTGGTTGTTATTACAGTAAATCACAAACTGCTTCCACTTTGCTGCATAGCAGGCTCTTGTGATAGGACGTCTAGCTTCTTTGATGATATTCATACAGTCTGGCGGTAGATTAAGATAGCCAAACTCTAAGACTTCAGGTGCCAGATCGCCAGATTTAGTTGACTGGGGTCTGGATGTCTTATGTCTGCATGGCTGTGTGAGGAGATTGGGTGTAAGCCGTAGTTTTTGATGAGGAACTACCGAGAGTTCCAATACGGTTGTGAACCATGGTTGACGTGCCCATGTGGGAGCAACTAGGATTAGTGTCAGGGGCGCTCGTTTGAGTTTCCGAACCACTAATGGAATGAGTGGCAGAGGCGGAAAAGCGTAAGCAAATATCCCTGACCAGTTCATCCATAGTGCATTGCCTTTGGACAATGGGTGTGGATACCTGGACGCAAAGTTTGGGCATTTTGCGTTTAGGTGCGTGGCGAACAGGTCTATGTCTGGAAAGCCCCACATTTGAAAGACTGGGAGGAGAACTTGAGGGTGTAGTTCCCATTCGTGGGCTTGCTGTGTCTGGCGACTTAGCAGGTCTGCCATCTGATTGTCTACTCCTGGGAGATGTTCTGCTAGGAGATAGATCTTGTGATGAATGGCCCACCTCCAGATGTCCTGGGATAGGTGGGACAGTTGGAGGGAGTGTGTCCCCCCCCCCTGTTTTTGTATGTAATACATCGCTGTCATGTTGTCGGTACGAACCAGGACAGTTTTTCCCCCCAGCTGGGTTAGAAAAGCTTTGAGGGCCAGAAATATGGCCATGAGCTCTAAATGCTTGATGTGGGGCAACTTTTGTTGGTGACTCCACAGTCCTTGTACTGTGTGTTGCTCTAGATGAGCACCCCAGCCAGTTAGAGACGCATCCGCTGTCAGTACTGCCTGTGGAACCGGGTCTATGAAGGGCCGTCCCTTTGACAGATTTTGTGTGTTCCACCACTGCAGAGAGCAATGAGTACGGCTGCATACCAACACTAGATCGGTTAATAGACCGTGGGACTTGTTCCACTGACTGGCTAAGCATTCCTGGAGCGGACGCATGTGGAGCCTGCCATGCAGGACGATCATGATGCAAGATGCCATCATCCCCAGCAGGTGCATGTAAGCCCAAGCTGGAAGAGATTGATTGGGTTGAAACTGAAGAACCAAAGCCTGAATGTTGCGAATTCTGGCTGCGTTGGGAAACGCCAGAGCCTTTTGAGTATCTAAAGTGGCTCCTAGATAGTTCTGAATATTGGCTGGCTGAAGATGTGACTTTGGCACATTGACTGTGAACCCTAGTCGATGTAGTAACTTGATGGTTATGGAAGTGTATTTGAGACACTGTTGGTACGTGCTGGCTTTGATGAGCCAGTCGTCTAAGTATGGGAAGACATGGATGCTTTGTCTCCTGAGATGAGCAGCAACTACTGCCAGACATTTTGTGAAGACTCTGGGGGCAGTGGTGACTCCGAATGGGAGTACTTTGAACTGGTAATGTTGGCCCGCTAGCACAAATCTGAGAAATTTGCGATCAGCAGGGTGGATTGGGATGTGAAAGTAGGCGTCCTTTAAGTCTAGGGTGGATAGAAAGTCGCCTTTTTGCAAGAGAGGTAGCACCTGCTTAAGTGTTACCATGTGAAAATGGTCTGACTGTATGTAAAAATTGAGTTCCCTGAGATCTAAGATTGGTCTGAGAGACCCGTCCTTTTTTGGTATTAGGAAGTAAAAGGAGTACACGCCCAACCCTTGTTGTTGTAGTGGTACGGGCTCTATAGACTGTACCTCTTGTTTCAGGTGAGAGTTTGTGTGACTTTGGGGGAATGTTTAAAGGAGTATTGATGAACTCCAGGCAGTAACCAGAACGGATAATTTGTAGAACCCACTTGTCTGTTGTTATTGACTGCCAAGCTGGTAAGAAATTTGACAGTCTTCCCCCGACAGGTGTTAGGTGGTCGGGGAAGGAGAGGTGAGTCACTGTTTTGTACTGGAGGTGGAGGTGCGTGTATTTGAACCTCTACCTCTTCCCTTGAGGTTATTCCCTCTGTAGCCCCCTCTGAAGTAGTTTTTAGAGCCAGAGGGTTGGTTATTACCCTTGTAGGTGGAGGTATTTTCTGAGGAAAAATTCTTGGACCCCGCTCTATAGAAAGAGCGTCGAAAGGAACCACAGCCCTGTGGTGACTGAAGCGCCCCCATGGATTTGGCCACTTTGGTGTCTTTCTTCATCTTTTCTAGTGAAGAGTCTACAACTGGGCCAAAAAGGTGTTCCTTATCAAAAGGTGTGTTTACGATAGAGGTTTGAACCTCTGGTATGAATCCAGAGATACGTAGCCAGGCGTGCCTTCTTAAAAGGACACTGGTATTTACTGCTCTGGCAGCTGTATCTGCAGCACCGAGGGAGCACCTGATTTGATTGTTGGAAATAAGTTGTCCCTCCCTTATCAGGTCTTCAGCTTTAGCTTTATGTTCTTGGGGTAGATATTGGATCAATTGTTCCATCTCGTCCCAATGCGCACGGTTGTATCTAGCTACCAATGCGTTAGACACTACTAGCGAGTCCAACGGTAATTGTCCCCTAATGTACGCTGGGTCAGATGGTGCAGACTTCTATTTTTTGTCTACCCTAGGGGTAATGATACGTGTTCTTCCAAACAAAGTATCCCAACCCAATGGGTTCAAAATTAGACTTGCGTGGCATGCCCCGCTCGAGCGCGGGAAAGGAGGCAACTCCTTTTTGTTAGTTAACCCTCACACACCCTATTGGTGTCATGCTTCATCATAGGGTTCACCCCGACTCCTAAAGGTCAGGGTGGGCTCGACCGTATTTCAGGGAGCACTTAGAAGATGTAGGCCAGGGGGTCTAAAGATAAAAATCCTACTGCGCCCCCCAGGTATCCCTTTATTAATGGGGACGAAGCGGAGATTAAAATAAATATATACAAGGGGTCGTTTGGAGATAATGGTCCTATGACCGTAAAGACGTGCTAACATTCTTCAGCCCTCAGACATGGCCTCGTGGGTAATGATACGTGCCCTGACAGGATCACTAAAGATATCCTCCACATGTCTGATCATACCCTTGAGCATTGGTAAAGTGTGTGATGACTTTTGAGTAGTGCTAAGGGTCTCAAAAAAGGAAATCTTCTTCGAGGGAATCTTTGTGGAGCTGCACCCCATGGTAATTGGCAGCCCTACCCAGCCATTCAATGTAACCTACACTGTTGTCTGGAGGAGAGGGTTTGGTAGGATATAATTCAGGATCATTGCCTGTGGGCGAGTTAATGTTATAGTCTTCCCATGGGTCTGCAGGTATTGGCTGACTATCGTCATCCCCATCCCCGTTATCATCCCCATCATCCTGGTTGTCAGGTGTATGTGGTGAGTGCTGAGGTGAAGTAGGCACAGTTATAGACTGTGGAGAAGGAGGAGATGGGATAGGAGGAGGAGAAGGGTTAGTTCCGACAGTCCTCTTCTTCAAGGGAATGTGATATTCCTCTTCAGCATCAGTCCTTCTTTTCAGAGTCACTGTGGTGGTGATATGCCCAGTTTTTGGATGAATATACAGCACTTTTTATTTCGGGTCCGGTTTTTCGAGCGGATCGTCGAAACGATGCTTTTTTGGTGATTTCGGTGCCTGCGGTTGTTTCAGCGCCGAAGGTTTCGGTGTCGAAGGTTTGGGGGCCGGTGTTTTCGGATCCGAAGTGTGTTTCGGTGCAGAGTGTTGAGGGTCGGTGCCGAATTTAGATTTCGATCCCGAAGGTTTCGGCTCGGTGCCCGATATGGCGTGGGCTTTTTCGGAGCCAGAAGGCTTATTCGCAAGCTTTGGTGCCGGGCCAGAAGGCGGGGCGTCGGAAGCGTGGTCTCGGTGCAGACCGGAGCCCGAGGGCACGGGTTGGTCCGGAGCCTTCTTTTTCGGTTGAGGTGGATTTCGGGGCGAGGGAGGATCTGTACTTACAGTACGCTGTCCCTGTGGGATGTCTTCATCCTGGTCGGAGCCGTACTCGGAAATGGAGATCGGTTCCTGTTCTTCCTTGGCCCCGATAGCATCGCCGGCTTCTTCCTCCGATTCAGTCCCGAAGAGGTCCGGAATGGAGCTTGTGTGCTGGCTCTGCATGTCGCGACTTCGAGCCCGACGGTCGCAAAGCGTCTTCTTGCAGCGGAAAGCTTTGCACGCGTCGCAGTCCTGTTCACTGTGCTCAGGAGACAAGCACAGGTTGCACACTTCGTGTGAGTCAGTGCGCGGGTATTTCGCGTGGCCCCGAGGGCAGAATTTAAATGGAGTTCGTTCCATCGACTGCAGGTCGACCCGACGCGGGTCGGCCCAACGGCCTACCACAAGCTCTCCGATCGAAAGATGTTTTTTTGTCAGTAAACACGATACGCGAAGAATGAAATACGCGATTGGAAACAATACCGTCGAGGTAGAATGTCTTGCGCGCCGAGGGAAACCGAAGGAACGGTGTCGAACCGGAGCGCATCGACTAACATCCGAACCCGATGGCGGAAAAAAACAATCTAACAATCGAGTCGATGCCCATGCGCACTATCACCGAAAGGAGGAGTCACCTACTTCGTGACTGGAAAGACTTCTTCGAAGAAAAACAAAGTGCAAACATCCGGACCCAACACTAGATGGCGATCTATGCATAGCATATGATCTACAGCTCATATGCCTCGAACATGTCATTTACACATTTTGACACCCTTCTAGCGTGCCTCTGGGCCCCAAGGAGGCTTCCAGTTGGACTTCCGCCAGCTGATCTGTCTCCGACACCAGCTGTGCCTCTTGACCCCACTGCAGGGTCCACTCAGACTCCAGAGCTGAAGCTCAAACCGTCTTAAAACCCAGCACCAAGATCCCTGCTGGTTCCCTGAGTGTCAAAGCTGGCACAGACGCCTCCAATGCCAGAAGAACTGACTGTCCTTTCCGATTCTGAATCGAATCCACCACGACCTTAACCGATGTCGCATCTCGAAATCAGGAGCAACCGATTCCGTAGTGCTCCTCATTCCTCTTCCATTTTCCCAGTGGGGTCCCTTGTGCTGCCACTGCCACTCCCACTTGCCCTGCATGTTCAGCTTGCTGCCTGTGCCCCCGCTCTCCATGTGTGTATCCCTAACTCCTACTGTATGCCCTGCTTGGTCCATTGTGTTGCCACTACCCCTTCCACCAGCCCTGCATGATCAGCTTTATGCCCCTGCCCCTTTCTCTTGTGCGTGCCCTTGTTTCCTCGCTCATGCCCGCCCTGCTCTGTTGTGGTGCCCCTGCTGCTTGCCCTACATGGTTCCATTGAGCTGCCACTGTCCTTCCCGCTTGCCCTGTGTGGTCAGCTTGATGCCTGTGTCCACCTCCCGCCTCCTTTCCTTGTACATGGCCATTCCCCCTCCCTCCTGCCCTGAATGGCCCATTATGCTGCCACTCACTCTTGTCCTGAGTGGTACATTGCGCTGCCACTGCCCCTCTCGCCTGCTATGGGTGGTCCATTGTGCTGCCATTGCCCCTCCCTCTTGGCCAGCTTACTGCCTTTGCCCTCTATACTCCATGTGCAAGCCCCTGCTACTCCATCGTGCCCTACGTGGGTCCACTGTGGTGCTGCTGACCCTCCCTCTTGCCCTATGTGATTAGTTGGTTGCCCCAACTCCCCGCCCCCTTGCTCTGGGTGCCTATGAATCCTCCCTCCAGTTTGGTCCGTTGTGCTACCACTGGTCCTCCCACCTGCCCTGTGTGGTCAGCCCACACAAGCTGACCCCTCCCCTTCATTCCCCCTGTGCGTGTTTCCACCCTTACCTTCCATGGTCAATTGTGCTGCCACTGCCCCCTCTCACTTGGCTACCAAGGTCAACCTGCTGTCCATGCCCTCCTCCCTCTGCCATCCACTCTCTGTGTGTATGCTCTGGACTCTTCCTCTTGCCCTCCTTGCTCCACTGCGCTCTCACTACCCCACCCATTTCCCATGCATGGTTTATTGCACTGTCACTGCCCATCCAGCCTGTCCTGCATTGCCAGGTAGTTGCCCCTGCCACCCTCTCATGCGCCTTACATTCTTCTTGTGCATGCCCCTTCCCGTCCTCGGTAATTTGTTGTACTGCCACTCCTTCTCCCACTTGCCCTGTAAGTGGTCAGCTAGCTGCCCCCTCCCTCCTGCCCTCCATTCTGTGTGGGTGACCCTGCCCCTCCCTTCTGCAGTCCGTTATGTTGCCCTGCCCCTCCCACGTGCCCTGCTTGGGCTGTTGTGCTGCCACTGCCCTTTCCACCAGCCATGTACGGTCAGCTTGCCGGCCCTCCCTCTTCCGGACTGCCCTCAGTTCTGTGTTTGTGCCTCTGCTTCCACCCTCCTGCCCTCTGTGCTCTTTTGTGCTGCCACTGGCCCTCCCTCTTGCCCAGGTTGTTGTCCTTGCCCCACTCTCCCATGCCCTCCATACTCAGTGGCTGTGCCCCTACCTCCTCCCGCGTGCCCTGCGTGGTCAATTTGCTGCTACTGCCCCTCCCTATTGCCATGTGTGATCAGTTTGCTGCTACTGCCCCCCCTTTGTTCTCTGTGCCCATGCCTCCTCACTCCTGGCCTCTGTGCCCCTCCCGTTTGCCCAGGATTGGTCAGTTGTGTTGCCACTGGTCCTCCTGCCTACCCTGTGTGGTCAGCCTTCTGCAGCTGGCCCTTCCCCTTCAATCTCCATGTGCGTGTTTCTGCCCCATCCCTTCATTCCCATTGTGCTGCCACTGCCCCTCTCACTTTCCTTCCATGGTCAGCCTGCTGTCCATGCCCTGATACCACCTGCCATTCAGTCTCCACGTTAATGCTCTGGACTCTTCCTCCTGTCCTTCCTACTCCATTGCGCTGTCACTGTCTCACCCATTTGTCACGCATGGTCCATGGTGCTGTCACTGCCTCTTCAGCCTGCCCTGCATTGTCAGGTTGTTGCGCCTGTCAACCTCTCATCTGCCTTACATACTCCTTTTGCATACCCCTGACGCTTCCCTTCTTGCCCTCTGTGATCAGTTGCGCTGCCACTCCCTCTCCCACTTGCCCTGTGCGTGGTCAGCCTGCTGCCCCCTCCCTCCATTCCCTGTGTGTGCGCTCCTGTTCCCTCCCTTCTACAGTCTGTAATGCTGCCCTGCCCCTCCTGCTTTCCCTGCATGGTTTGTGTGCTGCACATACCATGCAGCGTCTGCTTGCTAGCCCTGCCCCCTCCCGCCTGTCCTCAGTTCTCCGTGTTTGTGCTCCTGCTTCCACCCTCCTGCGCTCTGTGCATTTTTGTGCTGCCAATGGCCCTCTCGCCTGCCCTGCATAATCAGTGTGCTGCCTATGCTCTCTTTCTGCTCTACTTGTGCATGCCCTTGCATCCTCGCAAATTCCCTGCCTGGTTCTTGTGCTGTCACTGCCCCTCCTCACTGCCGAGTGTGGTCCGTTGTGCTGCCCCCTCCTGACTGCCGTGCGTGGTCCACTGGGCTTCCCCTGCCCTCCATGTGCGTGCCTCTGCTCCCTCCTTCCTGCATGGTCCATTGTCCTGCCACTGCCCCTCCTGCTTGACCTGTGTGGTCAGCTTGCTGCCCCGCACCTGGCTCTAGGGTCTCCGTGTGCCTGCCTCTGCCCCCTCCCTCCTGCCCTGTGTGGTCCACTGTGCTGCCACTGCCCCTTCCTCCAGCTCCTGTTCTGTGTGTGGGCCCCAGTCCTCTCCCTCCTGCTGTACATGGTCCTTTGTGATGCCCTCCTACCCCTGTTCTCCTTTCAGCATGGGCATGCCTGATACTCCCTTCTGCCCTCCGTGCTTTGTTGTGCTGCCACTGCCCCTCCCACTTGCCCTGCGTGGTCGGTTGTGCTGTCCCAGCTGCTCCCGCTTGCTCTGTGTGGTTAGTTTGCTTCCTTATACTCTCTGCCCTCCATTATGTGTGTGTGGGCATACCCCTCCCTCCTGCTGTGAATGGTCTATTGTGCTGCCACTGCAGCACCCGCTTACCCTGCATGGTCTGCTATGCTGCCACTGCCCCTCCCGTCTGACCTGTGTGGTCTACTTGCTGCCTCTGCCCTTGGTTTTCCGAGTGCGTGCCTCTGCCCCTCTCCCACCTGCCCTTCCATTTACGCCAAATCACAAAAAGCAAGTATTCCGAGTTGAGTTCTAACCTTAGGCCAAATTTGGTATAATTGTATTCAGCCATTTTTTCCTGTATCGCTTCTCCAAATTTCTTATGGGAATTAACATGGCAAATCAATGTTTTGGAATCTTTGCTTTTTCATGGTCACCACGGAACGGCGCAAAACTTTAAGAGTTAAATACCTCATGCTTCAGTTCTTCACCTTTGTGCCCCACCCTGGATCATAATTCTGACTTGAGCATTGCTCATTATCAAGCCTTGCTATCTACAGCCTGATGATAATAATGCAAAATAAACACAGCTGTCCCATAACTTTAAAAGGAAAATGTGACCCCTGTGCTTATTTAAAAATGAACTCAAGGCTGCCAGCTAATGGTAGCTCGCAATCGACCGGTTGGAGACACCTGGGCCACCCACACCATGGTGTGTCCCCCCCCCCCCCCACACACACAATATAGTTTTTTTTTTAAACAAAACAGCAACATTTATATGCATTGCAGCACAGTTGTTGTAGTGGGTGTGTGTGCATGGACTGCCAATATATTACTGAATTCAAAGAATCCCCAAAGGGGAAACAGGCAACGGCAATGTCAATAGGTCTGGCGTGGGAGACAACCTTCTTTTTTTGGCTTTGTCAATGCTCGTTTTTTTTTTTTTTTTTTGCAAAGCTTTATTGTTAGGGAAGCAGCTGGACATCAAATCTAAAAAAAATGGCAAAAAAATAACAATTTGGTATCAAAAAGCACTCATTGACATAGTAGTCTCTGTCACTTAGGGTAACTACTTTGTGAGTGGATGTGTTCATTGTAAAGGGAAGAATGTCGTCACTCAGTGAAGGTGACTGAATCACTGTTGCTGTATGTTGTAGAGTTCGGAAGAAAAGATTCACTTACACAATAACAGAACAATGGATAAAGAGGGCTGCTCAAAGCCCCTATAAGTATATTATATATACATTTTTGCAAAATCAAAAGGTCTTGGCCTACGCCAGACCTCAAAAGGCAGAAATTCCATTGTATGGAAAAGTTATTAATTCTTTCGTTCATATGAAATTAAGACTGGTTTAAGAAAGATACAATTAATGAAAGGCTATACGTGCAATTTTTTGTTAAAAAGCCACTGAAATTTCCAGTTACGGTTTGCTATGCATCCACTACTCACCCCTAATACAAGCCACTGATGACATCACAAATTACATCAGAACATTAAAGACATAACATATCAACTGACCATTAACAGTCGATGATATGGACTTCCTAGGTAGTGTTACTCTGTACCAACAAGCATGTGAAGCAGTTATGATATTAGAGATCCTTATTTCTTTATCAAATGGCAAATGGAGCAAGAATGCAAAGTCTGTCATTCAACTCACTGCTGAAGTGAGGGGAAAGTGATGTAGATGCAAGAGTCTGTTTTGGTCAATGGAAACGTGGCCCAGGTTCACATGGGAGCTAGGTGCAAGTCTTAGCTCATCTGCTGTGTATGGCTGAAGTCTGTGAGCAGTGGGATGTCAGCATGAAGGCTAGGAAATGGTTGTAGCTAAAAGTGTGACCCTCCAGTCCCACCCCAGCAGGGCCTGGCTGAAAGCTATCCACTGTGGGGAATGGCTATGTCCACACAAGTGCTGGGAGCAAATCTTGACGGTAAGTGAATAGTAACAACTGTGTTTGAGGAGGACTTTTTCCTTCACCATGTTTGAAGCCTGTGTTCTTCAATAATCCGCTTGCCCTTTAGCTGTAGGCGGACGTACCTTTATTTAATTGAATTACCAATTATCTATGATATAATTGTGACTATATATTTAAGTTTTATAGTGGGTTATAAATAGTTATTTTCAGGGACTAAATATTGATTATAATAATGCTCTCCATGGCTGCTCCTCTTCAGAGCCTCTGTCTGCAAATTCTGAGTTTTTTTAATCAAATGCTATTTATCTCTTATTGCAATCCTCCTTCTCATCTGATGACAGACCAATACATTATCTCTTCTTAAAGCACTATACAGTTTATCAAACCTATTCACAAACGCACTCAAATATAGGAATCCTCAGGAAGTCGATCTGGGTCATTTCAGGATGTTATCCACCAGGTCTGAAGTTACTAACAACTTTCTCAGCTAGATTATAACCTGTCCCTCAAGGCACTACACTGAGTCCCCTCAATCTACATCTTAAGCCATCTCAGACGCTCCCCCAAAAGTTGCTTGTCAGATTTTCATCTGTCTGGATCTACATGCTACTACATCTACATACAAGCTTTACTCCGTTCTATGGCTCTACTTTTCTGTTTGATCAACGATAGGATCAGAACCTGACACCACTTACCTCCTCCTATGCCCGATTCCTTAAAATTCAAATATCCTTAAACCTAGTTTCAAAGTCATATAAGGTTTTGAAGTATGTACTTCACTAAATTGGAAGTTTTATGTCAGCTGAGGGAGGGAGAGAGAGAGAATGAATCTGGGGCAAGGAACCCAAGAGACTGCAAAACCCCGTACGTGTACTCTCTCGAAGGTAGTATACATATATGATATGTATAGCTATACATACAAACATACATACCTACAAGCATAGGTATGCCCATATACATACATACATATATATATATATATATATATATATATATATATACACACACAGAAACGCATACAAATATATACATACATATATATATTCTCTGAAAAAAACCACAGGTTTCAGGGACGTTATAGTTAGGCTGACATTTCACTCGTACAAAACCAGAGAAATTCGGTTGTCATAGTTAGCAGAGCTAACTATAACTCGCACCCCCGCAATGCACTGCTGATGACGTCACATATTACATCACTCATGACATGGGCAGTGACATCACTCATGACATCACTGATGACATCTCAAATGACATCACTGATGACATCATCCAGTGACTGAGTGTTTCTAAAAAGTTTAAGTATGTTTTATATATATATATAAGCCAAGGTGTATTGAAGAATGAGTGGGTGTATGAGTGTCTGAATGGATGATTTAGTGAGTGCGTGACTGACTGTATAAGTGAGTGATTAAATGTGTCCCCATCCCCCGGGGCTTGGCCTCTCGTTGGGGACTGCGGTGGGACCCCCAATGCCCCTGCGGTCCCTGCCGGCTCCCCGCCTCCTGCGGGAGCCGGCATTGCTTTTGGGCAGAGGGAGCTGCTGACATGCAGCTCCCTTTGCCTAAAAGCAATTTGCTTCACTTAATGGAAGCGAGAGCAGTTTTCCTGCTCTTGCTTCCATGAAGCGAAGCAGAGTTTGCTATGACAGGGCGGGAGTCGTGCTCCCGCCCTGCCGTAGCAAACTGCAATGTCCCGGGGGTGGGCATCCCGGGACATTGCTGGAGCAGCTCTGGGGGGTGGCGGTCCCCCTGGCCATGAAGGGCACCCTTCATGTGTAAAGCCCGGGGGGGGGTCCCCGGGGCGTGTGGGGGGGGCTGTGGGGTCCGCGTGCCCCCCGCATGTGTTATAATTAAAGCCCTGGGGAGGTGACGGTCCCCGGGGCTGCGGGGGCCCATCAACATATTCCAATGCCCCCGGGACCTGGCCCACCCGGGGGCTAAAATAAAACGAAGTGCGGGAGTCCGCACTTTGTTTTTTTTCTTTTTATTTTATGCTGGATTCGCGGACCCTATGCGAATCCCGCCGAATGTTCTTTTTTAAAAAAATGCTTTTTTTGGCCCTCGGGGTCCCTGTGGGACCCCCTGAGCAGGCCTAGGGGGTCAGGGTGTTTCTACCCTGCCCCCTTATGTTGTTTTTTGACCTTTTTTCGTGTGTCTCGGTTCAACCGAGTCACAAGATGGCTGCCAACACTTTTTGGTTTGGAGTGTTGGCAGCCAATCAAAATAAAGCTCGTGCGGGTTCGCGGATCCACCGCGGTCACCAAATACCGTTCGCATTTTATTTTTGAATTTCTCAAAAACTACTGAACAAATTTACACCATTTAAAGCAAAGAGTGCACCCAGAACCAAGAGCTACCTCTCTGCCAAATTTGGTGTAATTCCGTTCAGCAGTTCGGGCTGTAGCTGCGACAAAAGTTTCCTATGGAAATTAACATGGAGAAAACGTGTTTTTGGACCCCCTTTTTTCTCAGCCCCCGCTTGACGAATCACCCCGAAACTTTCAAGACAGGAGCTGACCGGAGCGCCCCAATAGTTTTGAATATTTTGCGAAGATTCATCATACGGCGCCAAAGATATTGAGAAATCAAAAAACGCTTTTCCAATGGAAACTAGGTCCTAACTATAACTACCTACTGTCAATCGCCAGTAGGATATATTATATATATCATCAGAAAACTTTATTACGATCACCAGGATCCAAAAAAGTACACACAGCACAGGTATAAAAACAGTATATAAATAAAAAATTTTTTTTTTTTTTAAGAACAGTTCATTTAAATAGATGTGCAAAATAAGAGGCCCGACAATTATTAGCAAAGGAAAAATGCAACATATTGGTTTCTTCCCTGTAAATATTTAAAAGCAATTTCATTTGGGAAATGTGCAAAAAAGCAAAGTACAGTAATTCTTAACAAGAAAAGTGCTTCATACAGGTATCTTCCCCCGCCTGATCCACAGTGCAAACCAAAATCTAGAAAGACCAAAAACTATTGGTCTTCGGGTATCAGTGCACAATATTCTCAATACATCGAGATAGTGGCCCGGACCAACAAGTCGATATATATATAGTGTTTTTTTTTTAAAGATAAGGGAACTCGAAGGGCAAGCCCAAGACAAATATAGCAGCCCGCACAATAGGCACCTACGTGAACCATAGCAGGACATAACCCTTGCAAAACACAGTAAAGTACATACATATACATTCAGAAACATGTATATATATATATATACACATATACAGACACTGTTTAATTCACCATGAGCATCTCGAAACAGAGAGACATCCAAGAAGAACATCGGCAGAGGCCAGGAGCTGAGGGACTTGAGCCCCTGCTTGGCAAGAGCAGAGGGAAGACCAAGGACATAAGGGCTTCCCCACACCAGAGATGAAAGATTAGAACGCAGCCAACCCTGTGGCGCAAGATAGACCAGCAGGCACCCAGTGCCTGTGAACATACCCAGTGTGTACCCACATATCTTGCCAGAACTGAAACTGATAGAAACTGTTCCGGAAGTGGAACAGAAAACAGGCCCACAAGAGCCACTGGCTGACAGCTGAGACAGCTAACATAGGCAACAGAGGGCGGAAACACAGCGAACGCTGGAGAGACAGCCAAGGCAAACAATGAAGAGGGAAACACGCCAGGACAAGCCTGTCGCGGCGCAATCCCAACAATACTCAGGAGAAGTCCGCGCCCACTCAGAGGGAGGAGAGAACTACGGAGCAACCTTACAGACAAGGATGGAAGCAACAAGAGAAAACCATGCCACCATGTAGCTCCAAAGAGACTATGTTACTCGTGTGGGTCGTACCAGGGGAGAAGTCCCACAACAGAAAGGGGAGCGCACAGCATGAAGTAGTGGAAAAATTCCCCAGCAGGAAATAAGACACAATCCTAAAATGGCCTCGCAGGAACCTCAGGAAGGACCTACACCATCCAGAAGGAAAATGCTACTTACCAGTATGCATCTGTTCTTGGCATGTAGAGCTGTAGATTCGTATACTTGTGCATAGATCGCCATCTGGTGTTGGGCTCGGATGTTTGCGCTTTGTTTTTGTCTTGGAAGAAGTCTTTTGTAGTCATGAGGTAGGTGACTCCTCCTTAGGACGATAGTGCGCATGGGCATCGACTCCATCTCCAGATTATTTTGCCATGGAGGGTTATGATGGAGTTAGTAAGAAAAAGAAAAGAATGTCCATGTGTATTGTATCTAAGTAAGATAGTACTGGAACAGATAGAGGTATCCGGGGAGGAGGGTGGGCGTATACGAATCTACAGCTCTACATGCCAAGAACAGATGCATACTAGTAAGTAGCATTTTCCGTTCGAGGCCTATGAGCTGTAGATCATATACTTGTGCTTAGACTATACAGCAGTTACCTCATTAGCGATGGCTACCTGTATCTGCTGCTGTGGTTTGAAAAAGTGTTCTTAATACAGCCTGGCCCACACTAGCTTGTTGTTTTGCTTCCACGTCTACACAATAGTGTTTTGTGAACGTGTGTGGTGTAGACCAAGTTGCTGCTTTGCAGATGTCATCTAGGGGAATGTTCCCTAAGAAGGCCATAGATGCCCCTAGTTTACGTGTGGAGTGAGCCCTAGGGGGAATGGTTAAGGTGCGTTTGGCTTTAGCATAGCATATTTGGATGCATTTAACAATCCACCTTGCAATCCGTTTTTGAGATAGGATTGCCTTTATGAGGTGGGGAGAAAGCCACAAAAAGTGGTTTAGTCTTTCTAAAGGATTTTGTTCTTTCAATGTAGTAAAGTATGGCTCTTTTTACGTCTAGCGTGTGAAGAGCCCGTTCTGCTACTGAGTCTGGTAGAGGGAAAAACACTGGGAGTTCTACAGACTGGTTAAGGTGGAAAGCAGAGACGACTTTAGGTAGAAATTTTGGGTTAGTCCTAAGAACCACTTTGTTATGATGGATTTGGAGAAATGGTTCTTGTATGGTTAATGCCTGGAGTTCACTGACTCTTCTGAGAGAGGTGATCGCAACTAGGAAGCCTACTTTTAAGGTGAGAAATTGTAATTCGCATTTATGCATAGGTTCAAATAGGGGACCCATGAGCCTGGTAAGTACCACATTTAGGTTCCATACTGGAGAGGGTGGAACTCTAGGTGGAATTATTCTTTTAAGTCCTTCCATAAATGCTTTGAAAGCTGGTACCCTAAACAGAGACAAGTGTTGTCTGTTTTGGAGATAGGCTGCTATTGCCGCAAGATGTAGTCTAATGGATGTATACGCTAGGTTACATTGTTGTAGATGCAAAAGGTAACAGATGTCTTGAATAGAAGCGTCTAGTGGGTTGATTTTGTTATTTGTACAGTAAATTACAAATCTTTTCCACTTTGCGGCATAGCAAGCTCTAGTGGTAGGACGTCTAGCCTCTTTAATGATGTTCATGCAGTCTGGCAGGAGATTAAGGTAGCCAAACTCTAAGACTTCAGGTGCCAGATCGCAAGGTTGAGTTGACTGGGATCTGGATGCCTTATCTCTCCATGGTTCTGAGTGAGAAGGTTGGGTGAGAGGCTTAGCTTTTGATGAGGAACTACTGATAGTTCCAAGTGGGTTGTGAACCATGGCTGTCGGGCCCATGTTGGAGCAATCAGGATCATTGAGAGGGAATGCTGTTTGAGTTTCCGAACCACTAGCGGAATGAGTGGGAGAGGCGGAAAAGCATAAGCAAATTTGCCTGACCAGTTTATCCATAGCGCATTGCCTTTGGACAATGGGTGTGGATACCTGGATGCGAAGCTTGGGCATTTTGCGTTTTGGTGTGTGGCGAACAGGTCTATTTCTGGGTGGCCCCACATTTGAAAGAATGGAAGCAGAACTTGAGGATGAAGTTCCCATTCGTGGATCTGGTGGATCTGGTGTGTTTGGCGACTGAGTAGATCCGCAAAGTGATTGTGTACTCCTGGGAGGTGTTCTGCAAGGAGATATATGTTTTGAGGAATGGCCCATCTCCATATGCTTTGAGCTAGGTGTGTTTTTGTATGCAATACATTGCTGTCATGTCTGTACGGACTAGAACAGCTTTGCTTACGAGGTGGAGTTGAAAAGATTTTAATGCTAGGAAGATTGCCAACAATTCCAGGTAATTTATGTGGAATTGTTTTTGTTGAGGGGTCCATATGCCCTGAATGGTATGGGTTTGAAGATGAGCTCCCCAGTCGGTGAGCGATGCGTCTGCTGTTAGCACTATCTGTGGAACCGGGTCGAGGAACGGCCGCCCTTTGGAAAGGTTTTGTGTGTTCCACCACTGCAGAGAGCGATGGGTGCGGTCGTCTACCAACACCAGATCTGTTAGCTGACCTTGAGCCTGGTTCCACTGACGTGCCAAACACTCCTGTAACGGACGCATTTGGAGTCTTGCATAAGGGACGATGAGAATGCAAGAGGCCATCATCCCGATTAGACGCATGAACACTCGCGCTGGTAGTGAGTGTTGAGGCTGAAATTTTTGTATTAGAGCTTGAATGGCACTTATCCTGACTGGGTTGGGGTATGCTAGAACTTTTGAAGTTTCTATTGTAGCCCCTAGATATTGTTGTATGCTGGATGGTTGGAGGTGGGATTTGGTGAGGTTTACCGTGAATCCCAAGTCGTGAAGCAGTTGGATTGTTTTGTGTGTGTGTGTTGCACACAGCTGCTGTGTGACTTGGCTTTTATGAGCCAGTCGTCCAGATAAGGGAAGACATGAATGTGCTGTCTTCTTAAGTGGGCTGCAACTACTGCGAGGCACTTGGTGAAGACTCTGGGTGCTGTCGTCACCCCGAATGGGAGGACCTTGAATTGGTAGTGTTGACCATCTACCACGAACCTGAGATATTTCCTGTGAGCGGGGTGAATGGGAATATGAAAGTAGGCGTCCTTTAAATCGAGAGTGGAGAGAAAGTCGCCCTGTTGAAGTAGTGGGAGCACCTGTTGGAGAGTGACCATGTGGCAGTGATCCGACTGAATGTAGAGGTTTAGTGGTCTGAGGTCTAATATGGGCCCGAGAGAGCCGTCCTTTTTTGGAATTAGGAAATAGAGGGAGTAAACCCCTGTGCCTTGGTGAGGCAAGGGGACTGGTTCTATTGCATGTTTTTGTAATAGGGAGAGAACCTCTTGTTTGAGAAGTGTTAGATGTTCCGAGGACATTGGACGTTGTCTGGGAGGAATGTTTGGGGGGTAGAGATGAGTTCCAGGCAGTAACCATACTGGATCATTTGTCTTACCCACTTGTCTGTTGTGATTGAATTCCAGACAGGTAGGAACTGTGAGAGACGTCCCCCGACAGGAGTGGGATGATCGGGGAGAAGTGCAGGGAAGTCACTGTTTGGTGGTAGGGGAGGTGCGGTTATTGTTGCTGCGACCTCTTCCCTTACTATTGTTGCCTCTGTAGCCTCCGCGAAAGTATCCTTTGGAGGACGTTTGAGTGGGGCTCTTATAGGACGAAGAGGGATGTTCTGAGCCAATAGTTTTGGAGCCGGCTCTGTAGAAGGAGCGGCGAAGAGAGCCTCTAGGGGAAGGGAATTGTAAGGCCCCCATAGACTTAGCAGTTTCTGTATCTTTTTTCATTTTTTTCTAAAGATGTGTCAACTGAGGGCCCGAAAAGATGCTCTTGATCAAAGGGCTGATTTAGAATAGCAGATTGCACCTCCTGTTTGAATCCGGAGACCCGGAGCCAAGCGTGCCTGCGCAACAAAACGCTAGTGTTAATGGCGCGAGATGCGATATCAGCCGCGTCGAGCGCACATTTAATTGAGGTGTTTGTGATCAATTTCCCCTCTTGGATAAGGTCGTTGGCCTTTTGTTTGTACTGGTCAGGAAGGTGTTGCATGAGCTTTTCAAGCTTGTCATAGTGAGCCCTGTCGTACCTGGCCAATAAAGCTTGGGCATTGGCAATCCGCCAATGATTTGCAGCCTGTGACGCAATAAGTTTACCAGATGCGTCTATTAATTTGGACTCCTTATCAGGAGGGAGGGTGTCGCCTGTACTCTGTGAGTTTGCCCTCTTGCGTGCGTTAGACACCACAAGAGAATCCAGAGGGACCTGACCTTTAATGTAAATTGGGTCACTGGGAGCTGCCTTATACTTTTTATCTATCCTGGTGTTGAGAATTCTGGCTCTGACAGGGTCCTTAAAAACATCTGGGGCATGTTTGAGCATGCCTTTTAACATTGGCAGGGTGTGTGTGGACTTTTGCTAGGGTGCAAAGGTTTCAAGTAAAAAATCGTCCTCTAAGGGATCAGAATGTAACTGTACCCCGTGGTATTGGGCAGCCCTATTGATTAGTTGCGCAAACCCAATGTTGTCATCTGGTGGTTTTGGCCTAGATGGATAGAGGTCCGGGTCATTATGAGGGTCGGGATCTGTGTTGTAGTCATCACAAGGGTCTATATCGTGTGGGATGGTATGTGCATCATCATCCCCATGTGGATCTATATTCCCACCCCTATCGGTTTGATCATCCTCAGTATCTGATGTTTGAGGTGAAAAAATAAGTTGTGGGGAGTGTGGTGGAGAAATCAGAAGATTTGGATCAACTAGAGGAGAAGGAGGTGGGGAGGTGTTAGTACTCATCTCCTTTCGTTTCAAGGGTATTTCAGATTCCTCTGAAGTGTCCAGTTTCCTCTTTTTTGGAGGCTTGGCGACGACTTTGCCAGTCTGTGGGTCGATAAAAAGAGTTTTTTGTTTTGGATCAGAAAAATCAGGTACAGGCTGTGTGGGTAAAATGTATTTTTTCGGTGCCGAAGATTTTGTGTCAGAATGTTCTTTGGACCGAGTCTCTGAGGCTTTCTGTGGGGTCTTGGACTCCTTAGAATTTTGTGGCTCTGAGACTGGTCATTGGGATCTGCTCCGAAGATGTCCGGAATGGAGCTGCTTCCGCGAGACATTTCGTGATGTCGAGCCCGACGATCACGGATGGTTTTCTTCGACCTGAACGATGCACAGGCCTTGCAGTTTTTGTCTTCGTGCTCCGGGGAGAGGCAGAGATTACAAACCTCATGCAAGTCCGTGTGTGGGAACTTAGCACCACTCCCGGGGCATTTTTTGAAAGGAGTTCTTTCCATTGACTGCAGGCGTGGTCGGCGCGGATAGGCCCAACGGCCCGCGTCGAAGATCGAGGTCGAGGAGTTTGTTTTAAAGATGTGCGTCGAAAGGGAAACGCGATCGAGACAATACCGTCGAGTGGAGAGGGATTGCGCGTCGAAGGGAGATTCGAAACAGATATCGACCCGGAGCGCAGCAAATCACATCCGAACCCGATGGCGGAAAAAACAATCTGGAGATGGAGTCGATGCCCATGCGCACTATCGTCCTAAGGAGGAGTCACCTACCTCGTGACTACAAAAGACTTCCTCCAAGACAAAAACAAAGTGCAAACATCCGAGCCCAACACCAGATGGCGATCTATGCACAAGTATACGATCTACAGCTCATATGCCTCGAACAGAACCGTTCCTGGAACATTATACACACACACCACCCAGGACGAGAACTTCCTGAGGTAGGGTAGAATGGCTACACAATAACCAACGAATACCCCACATAGGGTATATCACATCCCTATGAAAGCAAGGGAACACCTCGAGACCAGCTCTTAGGCAGAGGAGACGAAAATAATGGCAGAAACGGGCCGAGATCTTGCATTGAAGCTCATTTCCACCGATAAACGCTGATTAAGTGAAGGTATCTGAAGCATTGAAAAACAAACACAAAACCTACGGTTTAGGACTTCTCTGGTATGAAAAAATCTGTCTTTATAAATATGATAAACGTGTGGTGACATTCTGTGCTATCCCAAACCTGTCTCCAAGCATGCTCTCCGTGTTAGTGTTAGCACCCCATAGTGACGGGAAGCTTCTGTACCTGCACCCCGATGGTGTCTCCATCCTTGAGATGGTATGGTTCCCGCTGCAGGCTCTCCAATTTCCTCTTCTTCTTCCGCTTAGAAACTTGTTGTGTCTGTAGAGAAAACAGCAAGAAATTCCACTTCACAGAAGGAATGATCATTACCTATAACAATAAGAGTTATAACATTTCTATCATTACATTTTACAATGGGAGCAAGTGTTAAACTTTAATGTATCTGATCATTACACCACACGAGTAAGCATATTCCCTCACACTGCAAATGATCTGATCACTTCGCTAATACTGTAATCACTCGTTACAAAGAGCGATCATTCTGTCACTCTATCTTTGATTATCACATGTCCCAACTGGTCAGATGAGCAGATCTCACAATTGCTCAGGTCACTACAGTATAAGGCTGTAGTGTCCCCATTAAGATGTGGGATAGAAAGTGGAATGCTGTCAATTTAACCTTCATTTTAGTAAGATGAGCCATGTTCACTGGAGAAGTACATCAATAAAACGACAGCTGGGGAGTGCAGTGGCAACACTAAGAGGCTCTAACACAAGCACCTGCCTGGAAGAGCAAAGAGGGGCATTGTGTATAGGAGAAGAGTTGAAGAGGAAAAGTAAATACTACCTGAAGTTAAATACTCCCCGAGTGCTGGTATTTTGTGACAACAGACTGTATTAGAAAGCTACTCTGCATTTTCCCTCCAGGAAAACAATACCCGGTTAGTCACTTGTTTATATTTTTGATTATCAGATTTGTAGCTTCTTTAGCCTTCAAAATGTACTGTTTGTCTTAGATGATGTACTGTTTGTCTTAGATGGTGCACGGTTTGTCTTAAATACATGTGTTTCACCGAATCACTTGATGGAAAGGAAAAACGATTTCAAAATTCATTTTGGCTGTACTGGAAGGGATACGATTCAGGCCTAGGAGGAAAATAGCTGTGCCACAAAATGCCAGAGGGCAGAGAGCATTGATTCTGTAGACAGAATAGTGGATGATCATTTGAAAAATGATTGAGGATGTTTAGGAAATTGCAAGAAAGTTGGTTATGGGGACATTTGAGAAGGTTTTCAACTTGGTGATGGAGCAGCACAAGTTCCATGCAACTGAAAAGCAATTGATGAACTTGTTACATTGCTTTGGAATTTAGCTGCAGAATGTGATTTTGGAGCAATGGAGAAACAGTTACTTAGGGTTCAGATCACAGTGCAAAACTACGATAAGAAAATTAAAAATCTGGCTAAGCATAAACTCCACTTTTTAACTGGCTATTACGATGGCTGTGATAATGAGGCTAATGTTAGAGGGTAGAAAGGTGTGGAAGGTGCTGTTGCAGAAACTAGAATAAGACAAAGAGCTTGGAATTTGTGAGGCATCAAGTAACTGGGGGCAGACACAGGCAACCATATCCTAGAGACTCCCGTCTCAATGAAAAAGACTGCTAATTAAAACACTTTGGTAGATCTGGGAAAACAGAGGAGTTGACAACGTTTTTTGAAATTCACAAATTATAGAGAAAACTCCTAACCCTGCAGCACTTTATTGAACAGTTGTTTCCCCTGGGACTGGAGACTGTAGCTTATCATTTTCCGTACCATTTCCAAAACAGCATTTTTGCATTTGCGGATAGAAGCAAAGGGCCGGATATATCAAGCTTTTTTGTGGCCGTAAAATGGCTGATTTGCAGTATTGGCCCGTTTGCAACTGCAAAAAAGCATTTTGGTATGTATCAAGCCGAAAATGCGATTTGGTAGCACGTTACGGAATGGAAGTTTTAGTTTGCGACTGTTAGAAATGGGGTCTCTAGTTGGCAGTGGTTTGCACCTTGTCCAAGTAGGGACCCTCACTCTAGTCAGGGTAAGGGAGTCACACAGCGAAGATGACCCCTGCTCACCCCCTTGGTAGCTTGGCACGAGCAGTTAGGCCTATCTCAGAGGCAATGTGTAAAGCATTTGTACATACACACACAGTAACACAGTGAAAACACTACAAAATGAGTCCACACTAGCTTTAAAAAAAATAGCCAGTATTTATCTAAATAAAACAAGACCAAAACAACAAAAATCCAAAATACACAAGATATCACTTTTCAAAGGTTGAATCAGTTCAGTCCCTAAAAATCTATGGATGCGTCACTTTTAGCACAAAGTACCTTGGATGCGTCAAAATTCAAAGACTAAACAGGCGCAGGGGAGGTGAGGCGCCGGAAAAGCAAAGCAAGCATCGGTTCCTTACTCCCAGGAGAAGTGATGCGTCAGTTCCTTACTAACGGGGGGTGATGCGTTGGTTCCTTACTGCTACGCAGGAGAGGTGATGCGTTGGTTCCTTACTGCCAGGGGTGGTGATGCATCGATTCCTTACTGTCAGGGGAGGTGATGCATCGATCTCCGGACACGCGGCCTCGGTTCCTTACTGCTGGATAATGTGAAAGAAATTGGCGCCCAGGGACGATGCGTCGAATATCCAGACGCGCTGCATCGATTCCACAGCGATGAAGCAGGTGATGCATAAGAGTTGAAGTGGTGCGTCTGCAGTGTAGCTCCTATTTCCCTTATAGGCTCTGCGCATTGGAATAATATATCCTATAGGTTTGACATAGGACTGAGGTCGGTATGTCCCTATCGAGTATATTAAACTTAATTACTTGTGCCAGCTAGCTCAGAGGCCACTAGAAACTTCTTGACGACAAGAAGGGATTAGTTTCTGGCTGCCGCAAAACATGACCACTGTGTTTCCCTTACAGAATCAGGATGTGTCCCAGAGTCGTAGAAACAATAGATAACCATTTCACTCAGCTCAGTTGTACATGTTTCAGTTATTCTTAGTTATTCTCAGAGTTACACAGAAATAACCAGACGGGCGTTTCAATAAAGGATTTATTGAACAGTCTTGTTTCTGTTGTAAGTTATATGTGCTGTTACGATCACAAGACAGTATGCGAGATAAATAATGTACAAGGTGAGCAGTAAAAATAAATAATACTGCGTCAGCATTATCTTTTCAGCATGTATGCATTTACATAAAATGACACAACCTAAAAATGCGAGTACTCATACGATGCGGTTCTATCCTAGTTCTACCCAGTGTGCCTAACCTGTCCTAGGTGTAGGGAGAAGTAGAAGTAGGTGCTGTATTCCTGACTAGAGTATACTAAGAGTAAGTTACGCCTAGAGTCTAGTATGCCAAGAGTCCCTCTAGGTTCTAGTCTGCTCCATACCTGAAGAATGAGAGAGGTAGGAATCTCTATCCGGACTCGAACTCCAACACCCCGCAAGGGAAGTTAGATCACTGGAAGCTGGACTCTCTGCGTGCAGGAAGGGCAGTGTCTTCTCAGTGCGTCTGGCCGGGAATCGGGCTCCTCTGAAGTCGAGGTCTCCTCTGATTTACAGGGGTTTGGGAAGGTATATTTATACCTGAAAATGTTAGCATTGACGTGGGTTGGGTAGCGAAAGACGTCATGAATGAATCCCTTAGGGAATAAGAGGTTCATGCATAATGTATGAGACCTTGAAGAAATCAATAGTCCTGGGCAAGGGAAACTCCCGCAGCCAGAGGATCTGTTTTTTCATGGACTCGTTGAGACGCTAGGGTGGACGGATGTCGGAAGCCATGCCTGTATTTGGTATGCATAGTTTATGCCTAAATAAGGTCTGGGATTCTATGCCTATATAAGGGCAGGTTGGATTGTACCTATATATGGTCATGATTCTAGAAAGCCTGTTTAAGGACACCCTATGAAGTACACAACACCCACTCCTCTTTTGTGTATACAACAATACTAAAATGCTAAACATTTAAAATGCTAAACATTAAAATGGAGTACCGCATATTAAAACATATCCTAAAAAGCTTTTAAAAGATACATTCAAATGCAAAGGATGCTGTACATTATTAAGCAGTGTTTTTCATTCCCTGCAAAAAGAGTGAAGTAAATGCAATCGGAACGAAATAAAAAAGCAATATTTACATATGACGAGAAAGAATGCAAGGTTGTTTCAAAACAAAATCATTCCCTGTCACGAAAATCAAATGAACTGAGTTAGACACACAAGATGACTAAGTGTCCCTGGAAGTACTGCCAAGTCTGTATTATAAGGCTAGTTTTACTTTAAGCAGATTGAATACCCATTTTCGTTCGAAGGAGAGAAAAAATGGGACAAAAGTTCAAGTTTGGTAATGTTCCAAGTCTTTGAAAAATGAAGGCCAAATTGTTGCTGTCGTACTGGAACAGAATATGCCAAACAGAGTCAGTTCACGGGTCTGGTGTAAACATTAGATCATCTATTTCAATAGACAAAACATCATCCACTGTCGCTGGTGTAAGTTCGAACACCCCGCGTAAGAGATTGACCGCACAAAGATGGGAAGCATCGCCCTCAGCATAGGCTGCTGCAGCAATGTTCGCGTCCGTTGTTACCTGTGTGCCTGGAGTTGTTTCTCGTACCTCAGCAGCAGCAGGAGGCGACTGTGAGATCTCAATGAATGCTGACATCAGTATTGGGAGCCTCTGGGGACAACACGAAGCATGGACCGTTATCGGGACCAGCAAAGTATCGACGTCCTTTGGCGCAGCTGATGGATATGTTAGACAAGCGTCCAACACGCATTCTTCACCGCATAGCAGGCATCGAAGAACAGGTAAGATGCAATCATGCCAGATTGTTCGGAATGACAGGAACCACGTGGTATTAAGGTCCCGTAGACGAGTCAAGCCCAATAGCTGTACTATTCGCTCACGGCACTTTCTTTCAAGGAGAACTTTCCCCATTTCGCTCGGAGTTATTTCTGCGAAGTGGCTGGCCATAGCGCAATAGCAGACAGATGAATAGAATTCCCGCAACAAGTGCTAGAATCAATGGTATGCCACCAAACACCGAATGTGCAAAGTTCGGAATGATTCCAAGTATTGCCTGGAACGGTGCTAAGAGACCGGTGCAAATGCTCTTAAATACATGTACAATTCCTGTTGTATCTGACATGTTGAAGATACGTGATAACATTTCTACGAAATGTATAGGGCAGTTTGTACGTATTAAAGTCTGTATCTCAGCCGAAGTCCTTGCAATTTGTAGATCATAGGTTTCTTTGGCCGAGGTCAAAGGCACTGTTTGCTGTAAAAGCATGGCTTTCATTCTGCTTAAAGTATCAAATCTTATAAAAGAGACGTTAAGTGAAGGCCACAAAGGCGACTCCCTGACGGTGTCTATTGGGGGAAACAATACTTGCATACAGCAAGTGACCCTGGAGTTGACCGTTACTAGATATGGGATGCCGGGCAACATTCCACAGCAGCTCTGATCATTCAACATGAGGTAACTCCCATTCGAAAGTTGTCCAAACGTTGGATTAATCACAGCAGCTGGAGAACCGTGCTGATGGCAAGACAGGTTCGCCGCAGAACCATTACAAGCTCCGTGCAAAATAATGTCCTGACATATGAGTGAACCGGTCAGTGCATGTTCACAGTTAGTACCGCTAAGAAACACTTCACGATCCCCACTCCAACATTTATGTGTGTACAGTAAATTCCAAGATGTCTTAATGTATTCCTTACCCAACCTTTCATATTTGCCTGCTTGCATCTGTCTGACACAATACTGGAACTTAAAAGTTGTCACAGGCAATGTGATTTTGCCATGAATAAGCCACTCTGTAGCTGGTTTTTCTGCCACTGTGAATGGTAATTTGTCAATTTTTTCAATGCTCAGCACTGTATACCTCGCTCCTCTTTGTGCCAATTCGATCTGTTTATCAGTTAGATTGTATTCTGCAAACAGAGACGACGTGTTGATGAAACGCCAAGGCACATAGCCCGCTCGCAAAGATTGCAGCGTCCATGTCAATAACACTATAGAACGTAATTGAGATTGACCTTGTTGTAACATGGCCAAATCTTGTTCTAGAATGTCGATAGCAGAGGATACAATGCCATCCAATGAATAAATTCTGGAGGACAAAGTTGTTAACCCATTGTCGACTACAGAGAGTGTTTTCTCTAAATTGATACGATCAAGTTCACGTATTCGTTCTGCAGCCTCTATCTGTGACACTTTCCATGCTTCGTTATAAGCAGCGTAGATGCCGGCATATATGAAACGTTTGAGACGCGGTTTTCTTGGTCCAAGCAAGAATTCCCTAAGATCTGCGTCGTGTGCAAGTAAGGTTAAGTGTTGCTTCACATACTCTAGTGTAGATTTATGCAGCCAATCGAGGCATAATTTTCCTACACTATATGTTGTTACTACCCCCGGATGTTGACTTTGGACATATCTTGGGTCTGGCCTATGAATAGTAAAGCCCTGAGTTTTGTTCAAGAACCTTTCCTGACAGCTGTTTGTGTCTGTGGGCCAGATCAACCATTTTTTCCAATTTGGATGAGTTCTGTTAAGTTGTAGTATATTGTCAACTGTCACCACTGCCTTTGTATTATTATCACTGGCAGGTGTTGGCACAGAAGGTGTTCTCATCTCTTTGATCTTGGCTAATCCAAGACAAGATGTCTGTTGGACGGTGTCATTCAAAAACAGTATTTGTTCAGGGATTATGCAGGCCCTAAATAAAGCTTCTATACCCTGCACTTGCCAATCTTTACTACCCCAGACAGTTTTTGTCTCAATTGTGTCCTTCCATAAGTCGAAACCCTGTGTAGACAGTTGGGCAATAAATGCTTCAGAGTAAATCTGTTTTGTATTTGTTAACATAATTTTCAGTCCTGTTTTGTTTACATTTTTATAGTAAAACGTTTCTGGGTCAGATGTATTATAACCTGAAAAATATGGAAATTTACTAGAAAAGTTTTTGAACTACCATGTGGTGGTGTAGGACAATGTTCCTATTGATTAAACATAAACACATTTCTTGGATATGCAGTTTTGTGCAAATAATGATGACCATAGTGCTTGTAACAATACATTTCTTCGTAATCATTTGTACCCTCTAAATATTCATTTTTAGAAAATGCAGCAGATTTTTCTAGATCAAACATTATATCTCGAACAGTCTCTAAGTCCCAATCATCTGAATAGGTACTGGACGTTATCAAATCGCTTAGTGAAATTTGAAACAAATGTGGAATGTTCAATTGTTCACTTGGACCGAAGATTTCATAATCTGTTTTGTCCCACACTATACCATCCTGTATAGGAACAGCTGTGATGTTCACTGATGACAACGCTCTTGCTTCACGATGGGAAGATTTATGTGGTTTCAAAAGCACGTTTATGTCCTTTCCTTCAATGTTCACATGGATGTATCTGCCACTTATAAGCATGCTTACTGTTGTTACCAAAGCTAGCCAGAGCAGGAAAACAAAAAGTCCAGATGTAATCCAGAGTTCAATCCATGGAGAAACCAGATAAGTCTTTTTCAGAAAGTGAATAAAGTCTTGTACTTGCTGCTTTAATTTTGATGACGCTGGCGTCGTTTCAGGTTCGCTTGGATCCACTGAGAATGTATCAAAGTCAATGAAATAGCCAGAAGCAGCTCTGTCAATTGTTGGAATTGCACCAGGATTCGTTGAAATCACAGGAACCAGTTCTTCACGTGTCACGTTAGTGTAGACAGGTGTATTTGGACGAACTGTTATTCGGTTGTCAAGAGGGATGAGTTCCATAGCTTGGTTGCATAGTCCTTCATTTGTTACAGCTGAATTCTCGATCGTGATCAGTCTTTCAGTCTGAACCTCTTGAATAGTAGCGAGAGGAGTGCGTCTGCTACTAGTTCGGAGTCCACGAGGCCTACTGCTTAGTATTGGCCACATGTTGTGGTTTGATCAGGTCGATTGACACAAATCTTTTCTCCTTTCTTCCAGCAAGGGGCGGCAAAAGTACTGTCCTCGTTCCTTGAACAGCTAGAACAGGTAGAACAGGTACCGGTTGTCTGTAAGAAGGTCCAAATTCCTTCTTGTCCGCGATTTTTTCTCTGACCAGATCCCCAACTTTTGGAATCCAGACAGGCCTTGCTGGGACCGCCGATTTTTCCCCAGTGGTGGTTGGCTGTAAGGATACGTTGCTTTGTTTCGTTCTTAACTTGTTAAGTTCCTGTAAAACAGCCAAACGATCTTTGATATCAAATGCTTTTTTGTCCACCATTGTGCCTACGTGTTCTAAGTCTGGAACCCACATTCTTGTCCCAAATAGGACCTCATATGGAGTGACTCCCCCTAGAGAACTTCTTGGCAAGTTATTGATAGCGCGCTGAACGCTAATGAGGTGTTTGACCCACCCACCACCCGAGCCTAATACCCTAGCTGTTATAGACTGCTTTATGTCCGGTTTTTCCTTTCCACAACAGAATTTCCCTCAGGATGGAATGGAGAGGAGTACCGCAATGCAACGCCCAGACTGGCCATGGCCTCCTTGTAAGCCCTAGAGCTAAACGCAGGACCCTGGTCAGAATGTAACGTGCCTATTGCGTATGTGCCGATAAAGACTCGCAAATCTTTTATAACAGTTCGAGCGTCAGCTGAGCGCTGAGGCCATAACCATAGGAACCTAGAGCATGAATCCACTGCAACCATGATGTATTTATAATTACCGTCCCTTTGCAAGGGACCGCAGTGGTCCAGGTAAACACAAGCTAATGGTTTATCTGAAATTAATAAGGGTGTCTGCGCAGGACGTTTCACTGTTGAGACTTTCATCTGCTGGCAAATATCACATTCTAAAACATAGTTCTTAGTTTGTTTCCGAATGCCAGACCACCAATATCTTTGCTTGAGTAAAGATACTGTCGCAGAAACACCTGCATGGGCAGAAGCCATCCCTTCGTGTGCTGCTAGGATAAGTCCTAATCTGCGTTCCTTGTTTGGAATTACTCTATCCCCCACTCCAGGGATTCGAGCAAAAGGAACGTTATTCGCATCAATTACATAAGAGTACTTGAGTGGAAACTTTTTTGGTAACGATGCACTGCTGCCTTTGCTTGAAGCATTGACAGCTAACATTATCTCACCGTCTATTTTTGTTTTTGAACGAGTGATCGCAGCTACGGAAGCCGTTTGCACAGCCCCCTTCGCGGCTTCGTCAGCCAATGAATTCCCTGCAACGTGAACGCCATCACGCTGATGACTCAGTGTGTGAATCACGTGAGCCTTTGGTAGTTCGTTTTTCAACAGAACTACTTGTTCCCAAAGCAATTTGTGCTTAATTGTGCCACCTTTTGCATCCTTAAAACCATTTAAGCCAGGTTCGTATATAGTCATTATACGACTGAACACAGTAATAGGAATCGCACACTATCAGTGTGAGGAATTCTCGATCCGTACTTTCAAGTGCCAGTTTGAATGCCTGTAGTTCAGCTCGCTGAGCTGTACAATCACCTAGTGACTGAGTTTTTGACACCATAGGTCTGAAGATGCCATTTCGTATGCGACCTTTAACGATAGCACACGCTGCACTGTAAGCTTGCTTACTCCCTGTTGCGGGCTGTGCGGATCCGTCAGTGTAAATTACGAATTCATACTGATCGAGAGGCAGAATCTCAGTGGGCAGAGGACATTCTTGTTCATATTGGAGAAATGCCTGTGTTTTTAAATCTGGATCAAATACATATTCAACATCAGTTGCAGCAAGAGAATTAACCCACTGTATCCATCTCGGATGTAGTGCTTTAGCATTCGGAATGCTTGCTTTTGTGACCGCTTCTAAAGCCGGTACTGGGGTAACGACAATTATGCGTTTCCCTTGGGCTAAGGCTCTTTCTTTTGCTACAGCTGTTTGAACTCCTGTCAGAATTTTTCAGTTGAACTGAAGCGCATTTCCGCTTGTGTATACAAATGTGATTTGTATGCTATTGGTACTTTTTCACCCTCGTTAAAGGTTAAGTAAGTGAATCCACATTGACACGAAATTATTCGAATCACCAAATTTCTTTGACTTACGCGTGTTTGTAAGTGATTTGTCGCTAACATGTTAGCTTGGAGTGAACGCAAAATGTCTGTGTGTTCATTTGTCCAGTTTTTGATTGAAAAATCAGGTTTTATTAATGCGTAGAGAGGTTTAATCCTTTCTGCATAGTTTAGAATGTTCTACCAAAATTTAGGAATCCCAGGATTGATTGTAAATTTTTTACCGTCTTTGGAGGTTGGATCAGCGCACATTTCTCTAGAAAGTTAGCTGCCAAGCTCTTGCCTTCACTTGAAAGCTCATATCCCAAAAATAGGACATTGAGATGGGCAATTCGGGACTTTTTAAAGTTGAACTTATAGCCCTCAGAGGCGAATCCCAATATAATGGTGCTCACCCTGTTCAAGTGTTTTTCCAAGTCATCGTCTGTCAGATAAATATCATCGACATAGGACAATGCCTCGTTGTCATAAATTTGTAGTAACTCCGTTACTCTTGCTGAGAATAACCCCGGGCTGTTCTTGAACCCTTGTGGGAGTCGACAAAAGTGACGCTGGGTCCCCATTATGGAGAATGCCGTTAAGTACCTACTTTCAGGTGCTATATTTTGACAAAAGAATCCGTTTGAGATGTCTAATGTTGTTTTGTATTTTTTACGCACAATGTTATTCATTAATGCTGTGCTGTGTGCATTTTGCACTGCAAAAGTTTTAGAACAAGTGTTTAAATGTCTGTAGTCCAAAACTAGACGATATGTATTGTCTGGTTTGGAGACAGGAAACAAAGGATTGTTCATAGATGAGGTGCTAGCTTCAATCACCCCTTGGTATTCAAGTTGATTTAAAATCTCCCTGACCTGTTTTTTAGCTTCTTGCTTAATTGGATACTGCCTCTGTGCAGTAGGTTCATGTTTCAGATGTATTTCATGGTGAGGGGAGTCCTCATCCCATCCTACATGATTTTTATATAATGCTGGAGCCTGGGCCACTGCCCATTTTCTGGCATATGTATATTTTAAGTGTATGGAATGTGATTGGAGAAGGCAGGCATAATCATGTCCTCGCCGTGTGGGCACTCCCTGACAAATTGTGGTGGCCAGTCCTTTTCTGCTAGAAGTATGTCATAACCCTTTGATAGTCTTTCCCAAAAAAGTGCTTTAACCTGTCTAGGTTTGTCTCCCTCCATCCGGAGTGTTATTTCATATAACCTTTGTGGAGTACTAACCCTGGTATCTACAGTCTCTACTGTAATGTACTCATTCAAGTCCACTATCTCCAGAAGTTCCATCAGGTTCTGGCGAGCTATTGTGACTTCTGCTGCACTGTCCAGCATTGTCTGAGCCCATTCTCCGTTCTTGAGTTGCGATCTCATTATTCTCGGCATGTCTTATCTTCAGACCTGCTACTTTCTTTTTGGAGAATTGAGGTTTAGCTTTAATTTTTGTTGCGTGCTTGTTGTCTTTCGATTTCACGCGTTCTTCTCTATGTTCTGTTCGTCCTCTTCTTTCCGAAGTCTGTGATGAGACCTGAAAGGGACGAGAGGAACGTGTATCAGTGTCTTGATACCTATCAGGTTTTCTCAAATTATCCCTATTCCTGAGGTTGTACCTCCTTTCAGAGGGCTCCTTTTGAGGAGACCTACCTCGGGATTGAGAACCTTTCTCGTTTGAATTTTGTTTGTTAGATTCCCACTTCTTTTTAGAAGATGTAGGATTTTGTTTAATTGAGTCCTTTTCAGGACTTTCCGATAGTTTTGGTTTAGCTGGTCTCCCACCCAAACTATCTCTGCCTAATTCTGCATAAGATTGCTCTATAATTCTGGGTAGCTCTGTCTGATGTTCTGTAACATCAAATTCCCTTAGTTTTTGTCGGATCGCCACTGCTGCTGCCTCCCCTTTAATATTAGATAATATTATTGTTGAGACCTGTTCAAAATTTTTCAGTAATTTCATACCTAAATTTAAAGCAGGCTCTGCTCCATATTCGTTTTGAATTTGTTTCAGGACTTCTGGTATTACCGCAATTGACGGAATGCCGTGTGTTTTAGTGTAAATGGCAGCAAAGACTGAGCCCCAAGTGGTGCAGTCTTCCAGTTGTGGTGTGATCCCCATTGGTAAACTGATTGTTAGGATTCTGTGTTTCTCATTTGGGCTAGTATTTGGAAATACTGCTTCAATTTGAGTAATTTTTTGAGCTATCCAAAATGGAATTTGCTCCCGCTTAGTGGGCATTTTACCCATGACTGCGTATAGAGTCTGTGGTGTAATTTTTAGTGTACTCCCCTGTGGAGGAGTATGATTTGTAATTGTTAATGGTGGTTGGACTGTGAAAGTCCGCATGACATATTGAACCAATTGTCTGTAGATTTTTATTAACTCTGTGAGTTGATTAAGTATTTCCTCGTCTGACATTATTTCGATGTCTGGATGAGGTGTGTAGCCGGCTAGAATCGGCCATGTTGCTCCTGGTCTACCTAGTGGACCGAGCCTGGTTATATTTTTATTGTGTTTTAGGGCGCCTTTAAACCAGAGCTGATGCTCCTGGTATGTTAATGGAATTTCAATATCCTCGAAAGGAATGTATTCCTCTGGTGGTTCATCTTCTTTGTAGAAGTGAAACAAGTGTGTTACTGGATTGGATTCAGGAAGAATTACCCATGAATAGAATACTTCTGTCTGAAAGGATTCATGTGCCTCAATCACGAAAACTGCTCTACCTCCTCTCGGAGATAGGCCATGTTTTATAAGTTTTAGAGTAATGGCTCTTCTTAAGTTAGGAGGAATGTCTATGACACCCTCTTCGGCTTCATTTAAACCTGTGTTGTTAAATAACGCTGGTTGGGCTGGATCAGCCGCAGCTACACCGGTTCCGGCGTCATTGTCAGTGCCTGACATTTTTCTGCTTGAAAATATGTAAAACAAATTTCAAGGAAACAAAGATAAGGTGCACAATATTGTGGAACACTGTATCCTTCAACGTTGAGCAAACCAAACAGCTAATATATAGGGTATTACCCTATGTAGCCGTGGCGGATACTATCCCTGCCAACTCCAGACGTCTTTTGGAGTATATGGGTAGGGGTCTGAGAGAGAAAAGAATATTATGCACAGCTGAGTTACTCAGTATCTAATGTTGAATTACTGCCTTACCAAACGTTGGGCGCCATGTAGTGTAGCTCCTATTTCCCTTATAGGCTCTGCGCATTGGAATAATATATCCTATAGGTTTGACATAGGACTGAGGTCGGTATGTCCCTATCGAGTATATTAAACTTAATTACTTGTGCCAGCTAGCTCAGAGGCCACTAGAAACTTCTTGACGACAAGAAGGGATTCGTTTCTGGCTGCCGCAAAACATGACCACTGTGTTTTCCTTACAGAATCAGGATGTGTCCCAGAGTCGTAGAAACAATAGATAACCATTTCACTCAGCTCAGTTGTACATGTTTCAGTTATTCTTAGTTATTCTCAGAGTTACACAGAAATAACCAGACGGGCGTTTCAATAAAGGATTTATTGAACAGTCTTGTTTCTGTTGTAAGTTATATGTGCTGTTACGATCACAAGACAGTATGCGAGATAAATAATGTACAAGGTGAGCAGTAAAAATAAATAATACTGCGTCAGCATTATCTTTTCAGCATGTATGCATTTACATAAAATGACACAACCTAAAAATGCGAGTACTCATACGATGCGGTTCTATCCTAGTTCTACCCAGTGTGCCTAACCTGTCCTAGGTGTAGGGAGAAGTAGGTGCTGTATTCCTGACTAGAGTATACTAAGAGTAAGTTACGCCTAGAGTCTAGGATGCCAAGAGTCCCTCTAGGTTCTAGTCTGCTCCATACCTGAAGAATGAGAGAGGTAGGAATCTCTATCCGGACTCGAACTCCAACACCCCGCAAGGGAAGTTAGATCACTGGAAGCTGGACTCTCTGCGTGCAGGAAGGGCAGTGTCTTCTCAGTGCGTCTGGCCGGGAATCGGGCTCCTCTGAAGTCGAGGTCTCCTCTGATTTACAGGGGTTTGGGAAGGTATATTTATACCTGAAAATGTTAGCATTGACGTGAGTTGGGTAGCGAAAGACGTCATGAATGAATCCCTTAGGGAATAAGAGGTTTTGAGCTATCCAAAATGGAATTTGCTCCCGCTTAGTGGGCATTTTACCCATGACTGCGTATAGAGTCTGTGGTGTAATTTTTAGTGTACTCCCCTGTGGAGGAGTAGGATTTGTAATTGTTAATGGTGGTTTAACGTATGAGACCTTGAAGAAATCAATAGTCCTGGGCAAGGGAAACTCCCGCAGCCAGAGGATCTGTTTTTTCATGGACTCGTTGAGACGCTAGGGTGGACGGATGTCGGAAACCATGCCTGTATTTGGTATGCATAGTTTATGCCTAAATAAGGTCTGGGATTCTATGCCTATATAAGGGCAGGTTGGATTGTACCTATATATGGTCATGATTCTAGAAAGCCTGTTTAAGGACACCCTATGAAGTACACAACATGATGATCCAAACTCAAGCTGCGGCGGTTCTTCTGACACTCTGCAACGGAAAGCTGGAGCCTGCGGTGAAAGCAGCAGTCGATGCGCTGATCGGGATCAATGTGCTGGCAGCAGTAATGTGTGGATTTTCTCCTTCAGTTCACCAGATTCTATGTCCAGGGGCCCAGGAACTGGATTTGGCACCACTTGGCAAGTCAAGACTCTCAGCAGCAGAGCCCAGGCACTGGTAGGTGAAGTCTTTTGTGGCCCGGAGACTTCTTAACAGGAGGCAAGCACACACAAGCCCTTGGAGAACCTTGGAAACACAAAGCAAAGTCCAGTACTTTCACTCCCAGGAGAGAAGCAGCAAGCAGCAGGCCAACACAACAAAGCAAAAGGCAGAGTGGCAGTCCCTACTACAGCATCCAGCTCTTCTTCCTGGCACAATGTCCTTTACTTCTGAAGTGTTCTGATTTGAGAGTGTCAGAGGTCCAATACTTATACCCCTTTCCGGCTTTGAAGTAGGCAACCTTCAAAGGAAAGTCTTTGTAGTGCACAAGGACCTGCCTTTCCCTGACCTGGCTCCAGACACACTACAGGGGGGGTGGAGACAGCTTTGTGTGAGGACAGGCACAGCCCTGTTCAGGTTTCAGTAACAACTCCTCCCATTACTCTAGCTCAGTAAGGCCCATCAGGATATGCAAGACACACCTCAGCTACATTTGTGTGACTGTCTAGAGTGAATGCACTAAAGTCCAAAGTCATCCTACCCCAGACCTGGATTCAACAGATAGGCAGATGCACAGAATGGTTAAGCAAGAAAATGCCCACTTTCTAAACGTGGCATTTTCAAACCCGCAACTTAAAAAACAACTTCACCAAAAGATGTACTTTTAAATTGTGAGTTCAGAAACCCCAAATCTCTATCTGCTCCCAATGAGAAATTATACTTAAAAGATATTTCAAGGCAATTCACATGTTACCGTATGGGAGAGATAGTTCTTGCAATAGTGAAAAACAAAATTTATAGTATTTCACTATTAGGACATGTAAAACACACCAGTACATGTACTACCTTTTAAATACACTGTACCCTGCCCATGGGGTTGCTCTGGGGCCTACCTTAAGGGTAACTTACATGCAATTAATGGGAAGGTTTGCGCCTGGCATGTGGGTGCACTTGTCAGGTTGAAATGGCAGTTTAAAACTGCACACACAGACACTGCAGTGGCAGGTCTGAGAAAAGTTTGCAGGGCTACTCATGTGGGTGGCACAATCAGGGGAGAGGAGTTGGCCTAACAGCTAGGGCGGTCGACCTCGAGTCTGGGGAACTGGGTTCGAGTCTCGGCAATGACGCTGAAAATCCTGTGATTCTGGGCAAATCACTTAATCTCCCCGTGCCTAACAAAAATGAATGAGTCCTCATGTAACGCAACTGGTGTTATGTAAAGCGCTCTGATACCCGATACGGGTCAAGTTCGCGCAATATAAAACTCCGTAAAAAAAAAAAAAAGTGCTGCAGGCCCACTAGTAGCATTTGATTTACAGGCCCGTGGCACACCTGGTGCACTTTACTAGACACTTCCTAGTAAATCAAATATGCCAATCGTGGATAAACCAATCACCAATACAATCTAGACAGAAAGCATATGAACTTTAGCACTGGTTAGCAGTGGTAAAGCGCCCAGAGTCCTAAAACCAACAAAAACAGGTCAGGAAAAATAGGAGGAAGGCGGCAAAAAGTTTGGGGACAACCCTGCAAAAAGGGCCAGGTCCAACGGCGACCAAATACCGATTCGGTATTTGGAAGGGGCATCCCTTCCAAATACAGAATCAGAATGGTATGTATTAATGTTTTGCGGCCAAATTCCAGTTGCAAAACATTAATAATTTGCCAACTACAGAAGTGTAGTGGTAATGCATTGACAAATGGGAATGGGTTTCCAGTGAACCTGTCTCCTGGGAACCCCTTCCCCTTTGTGAATGTAAAAAATGTTTATTGATGAGAAGGCAGTGGTCCACTGCATCTTCTTAAACAAACACATTTTTTTTTTTTTACTTTTCTGTTTAAACGCATCCCGTTTTCCTTTACGGGAAAAATTATTGCATTTAAATAAAAGACTGCTATAGCGAAGAGAAATCACAGACACGACTGTCTGCTGACCTCAACAGGCCACCATCTGTGTGATGGCGTTGAGTCCTAGAAATTTTCAAATTGCGACCTGCCTCATTAATATTCATGAGGTAGGTCGATTTCAGACCTATTAGGAATAGCTATTTTAAATAAAAATAAAAGTTTCATACATAAGTACTGCGATTTCCAAATTACGATTCGGTAATAATCGCAATTCGGAAATTGCAATTACTGATGTTGAAACACATGGCTCTTGTCCTTTAGAAGTGTCTGTGCGTGAGGAGGGAAGTTATTTAAATGGAAGTTTCTTGTATCAGTACTTGTGATACAACAATATTTATGCTTAATATGAACTTTCATGAAATCTGTCAGTGTAGCGAATTCCGACCCAGATTTCACTCCACTGGCAAACCTTAAAAATGTGTAGATTTCTGTTTTTTCTTTGTTCGGATTTTTTTCCGAGTTCTAGTTGAAAATAAGAGAAAAGGGAAAAAAAGCGTCAGCAGAGGAGAAAGTGGGAAAAGGGGTAGAAAAATATTCGTGAAGTAATGTTAAACATGATTTGCAGTGGCAACTGTGTATAAGAGAACAGTTTGGAGAAACCATGCAATTTTAGAGGTGGATGGTAGAATGGCAATTCAAAGTGGGTTTGGGGTCTTTGTACTCTATTGGATCCTGGGTGTAGGTCCTTGAATTGTTAACAGCTGTAAGCCACAACTTCAGGATTAATACCTGCCCCTCTCAAATCACTAATTCATGCATTGAGGAGACTGTGCCTTAACCCAAGGCAAATGCAGGACTGGAGACAGAACTCTCTTCCCATGAGACTAACAAAGTCAGGATTCTTGAACACCACTGTGCTGAGACATGCGGAAAAAGAGAAGTTGGACTGCCCTATCTGGAAAGTAGGAGCTATCCTGACCACTAAAAAATCTATATATAGCTCAACTAGCTAGTAATCTGTGTGGAGGACGTCTCAAGTACCAACACTGGACAAGAAGTCAACAGGTCAGTTAGCCTAGAAGCAAGACAAAGATCACAGGGAGTAACTTGGTAATCAAACTAGAGGGCATTAGTGTTTGTGGATCTTGGGAACCAGTGGGGAACAGGACCCAAAACAGGGTATGTCCGAGTTTCCACTGACTAATCCAGGAACCCAAAAACTTACCTCAAAACGCTTGCTGATTTGGGGCCTTTATAGCAGTTTCATTTTAAAGATATATATATCTTACTGGGTACTGACTCTGCTATGCTTCTGCGTTGGAAGTTTAGGGTTAATTTTCACTTGACTTTACCAACAGATGAAAACAGAAATTATCCGCAATGCCTATGATTTGCTGATAGGTAGATATTCTACTCCCAGACATTAACACACATCTAAAAGTGGATTAAGATGACATACTGAGTTTAGCATACCCCAAGATCTTTCAAAGGAGCATTAAAACCCATATCTTCAAAGCAAAATTACTTGTACTGATGAACAAGTTACTTACCTTTGCTAACGCATTATCTAGTAGAGACAATATCTAGCTGCAGATTCCTTACCTTAGAATTGCCCAGGAGTCAGGCTGGATCCGGAAGCATTTGCCTGAGCAGTGCCCCTTGCGTGCGCTGTCGGGTGGCTCCATTCGGCTCCACGTGACGTAGTCGGCGTTGGTTATGACGTCGCGGTCACCTATATAGCCGCCACCCAGGCGCGCAGACGTCAGTACTTTTCACGCCAGAAGCGCAGAGCCATGAAGTGACTAACGTAAGTGTGTGCCAAAACTAGGTCCCTGAAAAAGGAAGTAACCCTAGCCCTAACAAATAAGTCCCAGAGCGGGGAGGCATGGGTGGGTCTGCAAGGAATCAGCAGCTAGATATTGTCTCTACCAGATAATGCGTTACCGAAGGTAAGTAACTTGTTCATCTGATGGAGACTTCTAGCTGCAGATTCCTTACCTTAGAATAGATACCCATGACATACCCTCCTGGCAGTGTGCTGCGGACAAATTCCTCACATTAGAAAGTCCTGCACGACCGAACGGGCAAAATGCCCATCCTGTGGACCTGATTGTCCAGGTATTAATGCTTGGCAAACGTGTGCAAAGACGCCCACTTTGCTGCCTAGCAGATGTCCAGGACTGAAATACCCTGAGCCAAGGCCGTGGTCGCACCCTATCCCCTGATGGAATGGGCTCTTCATCCCTCATAGGGCTCCTTCTTAGCCAAGGTGTAGCAGATCTTCCTGCAGAGAACAACCCCGCGAGAATAGTCTTTCTCTGCACTGCTCGACCTTTCTTAGCTCCCACGTACCCCACAGAGTTGGTCATCCACCCGGAACTCTTTTGTGCGGTCGAGGTAGAACAACAACGCTCTTCTTGGGTCCAGGCGGTGGAGATGCTCGTCTTCCTTAGAAGGATGCAGGGGACCAAAAAAGGTGGGCAGCATGATAGATTGACCCAGATGGAATGGGGTCGCCACCTTTGGAAGAAAAGAAGCACGGGTGTGAAGCACCACTTTATCTACGAAAGTCATCATGTAGGGGTGCTTACATGATAATGCCTGCAACTCACTCACCCTCAGGGCAGGTGTTATCGCCACCAAAAAAGCTGTCTTGATGGTAAGCAGCCAGAGGGGACAGTTGTGCAAAGGCTCAAAGGAGCACACATAAGAAAAGGCAGGACCAAATTAAGGTCCCACTGTGGCATGACAAAGGGTGGGAGGGAACAAGTGACCCAGCCCTTTCAAGAACCTATTTACAATTGGAGACTTAAACAGTGAGGTTGGTCTGGCAGTCCCAAAAAAGCAGATAGAGCAGAAAGATAACCCTTAAGAGTACCCAGAGCAGAGCCCTGCTGGACAAGGGTAAGAATAAAAAGGAGAACACTAGAAAGAGAAGCAGAAAAAGGGTCAATAGACCTTTCTGTACAATCTGATACAAACTTTTGCCAACGGCAGGGGTATACAGTCTAAGTGGGGGGCCGCCTGGCCGCCAAAATAACATTGCATACTTCAGGAGGAAGGTCAAAAGCTATCAACTGTCGCTGCTCAATATCCAAGCAAGGAGGCAGAGAGTTGACAGGTTCGGGTGGAGGACCCTCCCCTGCTGCTGCAACAAAAGATCCTTCCGAAGGGGCAGCCTGATCAGAGGATCGATGCTCATTTTCAGAAGTTCTTGATACTAGACTCTTCTTGCCCAGTCCAGAGCCACAAAAATGACTTGGGCCTGGTTGTTCTTGATCTTCTTCAGAACACTGGGCAAAAGTGGTATGGGTGGGAAGGCGTACATTAGGCCTGAGCTCCACTTGCGCTAAAAAGCGTTGCAGAGCAATAGCCGCCTTGGAAACTCCAGAATGCAAAACTGCTGACATTGCGCATTCTCTTCGGATGCAAACAGCCCTAACCAAGGTTCACCCCACTGCTGAAAGAGACCTTGCGCCACCTCCGACTGGAGACACCATTCGTGACCCGCTAGGCATCGACTGAGTTTGTGCACCCTGGCATTCAGAGAACCTGCCAGATGTTAAACCACCTGGGTTATGCCCTGCTGTTCCAGCCATGTCCAGAGACGTAGGGCCTCTTGACAAAGGTTCCATGACCCCACCCTGCCCGGCTTGTTGCAGTACCACATTGAGGTGGTGTTGTCCGTGAACACCTGCACTAACTTTCCCTTGACAGGGAGAAGAAATGCTTTCAATGCCAACCGAATTGCGCGAAGCTACAACAAATTGGAGCCCCGACTCCAGTGTCCCCTGATCTTCACATCTCCCAGATGGACGACTCATCCCAGAAGTGACGCATCTGTCACCACTGTGTGATCTGGTTGGTGAAGGAAGAGGGGTCTGCCTCTGACCCAATCGCGGTTCGTCAACCACCACTGCAGATCTCTCGTAGTTCTTTCCGAGACCTGGACCAAGTCGTTGAGATTTCCCTGATGCTGTACCGACTGGAATTTCAGGTACCACTGCAAAGCCCGCATATGCCACCTGGCATGCTTTACCAACAGGATGCAGAAGGCCATGAGGCCCAACAGCCTCAGAGTCCGTCTCACCGAAATCCAGGCTAGAGGCTGAAACATCGGAATCATAACCTGGACTCACTGCTCTGGAGGATAGTCCCGAAACTGCACTGTGTCCAGAAGGAGTCAGGTGTGACGTTGTCACGTTTATAGAGTACCCCAGCGAATGCAGGAGGTACGCAGAAGTCTGAAGGTGAGAGACGACAGACTGTGGTGAGGACGCCTTCAACAGCCAGTTATCAAGGAATCGGAAAGTAGCTGGAAAAACAGCCACTACCTACTTCTGAAACCGGGACCCTCTCTATAGGCCCCTTGGCCAGGAAAGCTGTAACTTCCTCTTGGAGTAACTTTAAATGATCCTCCGCCAGCCGTTCTTGAAGTGGCGGAATAGGTGGAGGAAAACAAAGGAAAGGCAGAGAATAGCCCTTGTGAATGATCTGTAAGACCCACTTGCCCGATGTTATGGTCCTCCAGTGGGGGAGAGGATGATGGACTCTCTCTCCCACTGGAGTAGCATGGTCTTGCAGAGTCAAACTAGAAGTGCTTAGAGGCTGCGGCGGCCGAGGGCAGGGTGGCTGACGAGACTTCTGGCTTCCATCCCTCGGATGGAATGAACAGCGAGGAGTCGGGCGATGGTGGCATGCCACTGTCCTATTCACAGGAGCCCCTGTGCTAGGCTTGCACCACGTGCCTAGTAGGACATCGGTCAGTGCTTCATTAAAGGGTAGAAGGGGTTCAGAGGTGGAAGCCCCAGGCTGAAGCACTTCCGTCAGGAGATTAGTCCTGACCTGCACAGAGGGCAACTCCAGTCCAAGGAATTCAGCTGCCCACCTTACCACCATGGCACACGATGCCCCCTCCTCCGTAGTCACAGTTGGTGGAGAGAGCATGCCAATATCTGGGGATGTGTCCAGTCCACTGACTTCTCCAAGTTCCTCATACCAGTCCATCTGCTCTGCATCCTGGTGTTCTAAAGGATCCATAGACCCCTTCTGCCCCCCAGCCCTCTCCCGTACCTGAAACGTCATGAAAATGCTCTGGCGACAACATAGAACCCCTGGGTTCTACTGGCATCGGCGTCGAGCGATGCTGTTCAGACTCGGTGTTGTCGGGGATGAGGATAGGGCTGGAACCGCCGGTGCGCAGCGGCAGCTCCGAAGGCACCAACTTTGGGTCCGACGCCGGGGAAGGTCACATAGGCACGATCGGCATTGTCCCGGAATCGGATCCCTGAGGCTCCACCGGCGCCGTGGCCAGAGCCGACAGCGTCGAATCCGATGGGGCACCTTTCGACTCTGCGGAGACCGAAGGCTCCCCAGAGGGGTCAGACCGCTCAAATATGCGGCAAATGACCTCGTAGAATTCTTTTATCTGAGCGGGGTCGCTCCGGTTCCCGGAAACGGGGGGAGGCACGAAGTCGACCCTGGCTCTGGCTCCGCAGAACCATGCCTAGAGCGTTAGTGCTCCTTACCTCGTTCGTCGATGGACCACAGATGAGTAGAAGATGAAGTCCCCTTGGACTTCTCCTTCTTCGTGTGCCTCTTCCCCGAGTGTCCCGAGGACCTCGAGTGGGAGGAAGAGGATTTGGGGTTCCGGGAACGCTCCCGCGACCCCCTCTTCTTCGATCAGGTGCTGGGATCTCCGTGGAGTCTCGCTGGCCGGTGTCGACTGCGGGCCGCAAGGAGCTTCAAAGCTCATTCCTGCAAGGCCTTTGGAGCCATGGCCCGACAGTCCGAGCATAACTTCGAGTTGCGGTCATGCCCGAGATACCAAAGACAGGTGAGGTAGAAATCGATAACCAACATTGCGCAGTGCCAAGCACCACACGGTTTAAACCCCGTCTTCCTCAAAGACATCCCTCGCACACAAACATTTTTCGAAGTCGATATAGCCCTGTCAAAAAGCAAAGGAGGGGTAGCTCTTCCCGGATTGGTGCCTGGATGGCGCCTATATAGGTGACCATAACGTTATATTCTATGCCAACTACGTCACGTGGAGTCGAATGGAGCCACCCGACGGCATGCACAAGGAGCACTGCTGACGCAAATGTTTGCGGATCCAGCCTGACCCTTGGGGAATTCTAAGGTAAGGAATCTGCAGCTAGAAGGCTCTATCAGATTGCCTGTTTTTATTGCCCTAGACAGAAGAGTGTGATGTGCTCCCATTATTCTCTTTGTCTGATTCCATTTAATAGACAAACTTATGCATCTGCAGGAATATGGCGTAGTTTACTAATGTGTTATGTGTAGCAGCAATAGGTCTCCCTTGTACCAGGTCAGATCAGGAGACTAGAAACATGCAGAAATATAAATCAATTGCTGATGTGCACCTTCAACTGTGAGCCTCTCATTGACATTCTAAAAACATTTGAAGCTCTCCCAGAGACACCAACGTACTCCCATGGCCGAGCTTGATACTGAGGGGATTTGTGTGCTAAATGAGCAAGTTCTGGTCTTACCCAACTGGATATTGGCACCCACTCAAATTTGTCAGGCAGGTGCTTTGCAAGCTCAAGCTTCTCAGCAGGCAAAGAAAAGACTGCAGCAACCCGTTGCCGCAGTGAGCGTGCAGTGCATTCTCTGGAGATGTCCCACACCATGTCTATTGCTGGATAATATTCACGATGGCCAGGAATCTTCATCTGGAGACGCAGGAGCAAATCTGCTGAACTGGATAATGACAAAGAGAGTGATAGAGAGGAGGAGGGAAGAAAGCATACAGTGAGTGAGAGACCATAATCACATCAGTATTAAATGAAGACAAGGAAGTAGGTGGTGAGATGCATGGATAGGATGTATTGGCATATCTAGATCAGGGTTCTCCAAAGTCAGTCCCGGAGGGTCGGATCCATGTCAGATTTTAAGCATATCCCATTTTAGATAAATGTAGTTATTTCAAAAATCTGGCATGGATCCAGCTCTCCGGGACCGAATTTGGAGAACCCTTATCTAGATTATGCAGGGCATCCACTACTCACATGACAAGTCTGCCCTGCCAAGAGCCATCCACTACTTGCTTTCCATGTTCACAACTCACTTTCCTTGATCACACTTCCTCTGACTTAAGTTCCTCAGTCACATCACCTGTACCAAACGTCAGTGCTCTTCAAAGTATTATTCCCAATTAAACTTTAGCAACATTTTTCTCAAGATTTTACTAATCTTAACATGGTGACAGACCTCCAGATAAAGGTCAACCACAGCAATCGGATAGTTCTCTCTTTTATAACTTGCATCTTAATACTTAAGGAACACTGAGTTATCCTAGACCCCACAACTTTCCAACTCCGTGCTGTGATCATGCTCTCCTCTCCCCAATCGATGATTCACCTCATACTCCAGAGGCATTGCCTCTACAAAAGGTCAATTCTCTCGCCAGGCATTGACACATCACCTACTTCCCTTCATGCAGTCACACAAACCCAAAATTACAAAGACACATTCCCTCTGCCAATAAAGAGGTTATCACATCTTTTTTAGGCTGTAATACCCACAAAATGATGGACTTGTTGAATGATCATGTATGAAACTACAGTGGGTACTGGTTGCTATTTTAGTTAAGATTATTTCCACCATTTTTGATATGCAGTATTCTTAGGGCCAGATGTGCGACGCTTGCATTTTGCGAGTCGCAAATTGCGTCAAATTGCGACTCGCAATTTGCGACTCGCAAAATGAAATGTTTAACAGTGTCTCAGACACTGTTTGCGATTCCCAATGGGGTCGCAAATTGCGTGCCTCATCAATATTCATGAGGTAAGCGCAATTTGCGACTCCATTGGGAATGGCTAGCACTCACAGGGATGGTGGCCTGCTGGGGTCAGCAGACCACCATGTCTGTGACTGCTTTTTAAATAAACAGTTTAAAAAAAAAATTTATTTAAAAAACAAAAATGGGGGCGTGGCCAAGACCTTGATGGGATAAGACGCACGCAGCTTGGGCTCCGTCCTCCGGGGTCGGCCTAAGGCTTAATTAAAGCGATCAAAAGCACGGGGGGTGAGGTCAACACCACCCCCCTTGACCTCCTGAAGCCCGCAGTAGCCTGGGGACCGTGTGCGGAGCATCAGACCGTCCGGACAATCCCGAGAGGGAGGAGAAGGCTCGTAGACGGGGACCCGCCCGCCATCTTGCCAAGTGCCACGGAGGTGATCCCGCTTGCAGGGGAGCCCGTAACCTGCCTTGCCCTGAGCGGCGGGGACTGCGGGGGTGTGCCTGCCTGCTCCGCCGATCCCGCTCCTGACAGAGGACTGCGCGAGGGACCCTGGGCGGCACTGTGAGCGGCCCGAGACAGTGGAGGTGGCCTTGTGTGCGGGCCCTGACCGCCATTTTGTGTGGGGCTGCGAGAGAGTGACCTGCCGCCGGCTGGGGAGCGCTCCCTTAACCTGCCGTCCTCCGTTCCTGAGGCCCGACTGCACCGGAGAGCCTGGAGCGGGGAAGAAGACAACTACGAGTGAGGTGAGGAGAGACAGGCGCTGGACCCGGGGGTGGAAGGACACGACATGGGAGCGAGAGCCGACTGCCTGCTGCTGAGAGCGACGGGGGGCCCATTTCCCGGACCTTCCCCCCACCATCCCCCCCCAGGTGGGGATGCGCCGCTGACCCCCCGGTACCTGGCCGAGGAGAGAGAGACCAAGCTGCGCCCTTCTGGCGCCCTGCTAACACCGAGCTTTAAGACTCCTGTCCTGCTGCGCGGTGGAGGCCTGTCCAGCGGCACCCTTTTGGCTCAATCCTAGGAGCAGCAAAGGGCCTGTGGTGCACGACTCTGCATACTTTGCTGCATGCCCCCTACCTCGCAGAGCTGAGGATCGATCTCCTCCCTAACTGCCCCATGCCCCTGGCACCTGGCTATATTGAGGGCCCTGGGTGACTTCAGGGCCTGGACGGGGATATCCCGGGGCGGCCTACAGGGGGCTTAATCCGGCTCTGTGGTAACCCCCGCTTCGCCCACCACACCGGGTGGGGGGGGAGAGGACGAATATGAGCCAGGTGAGGAGAGATCGGCGCTGACCACCCCGGGGGAAGAGAGACGCGCCGAGGGAGCGAGAGACACTTACCTGCTGCAGAGAGCGGAGGGGGATCCCCCCTGACGCCCCTCGCCTCGACACACCCGGTAGAGAGACATCGCTGGTCCCCCGATACCTGACCACAGGGGCCAAGCTGCACCCTATTGATGCCCTGCTGACACGGAGGCCTGTGACTCCTACCCAGCTGCGCGGCGGCGGCCTACCTCCCAGCAAGTTTCTGGCCGAATCCTAGGGGCGGTGGATGGGCTGGCTTGAGTACCTCCGCGCCCTCTGCTGCCTGCCACCTGCTTCACGGCTGCCGGGGGGGGGGGGGACGAGGGGCTTGGGCAGTGCGTGGACTGTCGCACTACAATTCCCTGGGAAACTGAATGCGGACAGCTATCATCATTACTCTTGCGCCCCACACTTGCCCCGCGGCGCCTACCTTCGCTCTACCCCCTCTGAGACTGGAATGCTCCCGGGGCTGAGCTTCAGCGGGCTGTTTGGGCTGTCCATTCCGGACTGGGTATTGGCCCTCTTCCACACCACACATTAACGGTGCCTCCATTGCGCGCTGGCAGAGCTGACTCCTGACGTCTCCGTTGGGGAGATAGGACCTATCCCTTGTGCTCCTCGAGCCGCTCACCTCACGCTTCCTGGGCCGTCTGTCCGGTGCTGCGCTGAGCCTTGCCTGGCAGAGATCCGACCTGGTGGTGCTTTCTCCTGCGTCCACTGCTCCTGGGCTGTCCTGGGGTGAAGCTGGTGGAGCCCCCTACTTGGTGGTGGGCGACACCTCGACTGGGAGACACCTCCACCTCTGGAGATATGACTAAACCCAAAGCAGGGAAAGCCGTTGCACAAACACCTTCTAAAGACACCTCAGTGGTAGACCTATGGAATAAACATACATCGGCACCCTCACAGGAGGATCTCACAATGGACACCAAGCAGGCGACATCCGATAATGTCCCTATCACGCAGGCCTTCATGTCCAACTTCCTTCACGAAATAAAGTCTGAAATCTCATCTCTCAAGCTGGAGGTCAAAACATGCCTGGCGGACCTTCGGCGGGATGTCACAGACATCGGCACTAGGGTGGACGACCTGGAACGGACTCTCGACTCGCGCACAGAGGATCAGGAGGAACTATGGCGTAGGGTCTCCACACTCGAAGAGCAACACATAGAACTCCAAATTAAACAGGAGGATTTAGAAAATAGGAGTCGCCGGAACAACCTCCGCATAAGGGGCATGCCGCGGGCGCAGAGGGACAAGACATAACGACCTACGTCGCGGACCTCCTTCACGCAGTGCGAGGGGATGATGACTCCTCACCTCCAACATTGGACCGCGCCCACCGGGTGGCCCCACCGCGTGGCAACACCAACCTGGTCCCTGACATCCTGACCAGGGTCCACTTCTATAAGGAGAAAGAGGCAATCCTACAAGCATCTCGAACAGTTGAGACACTGACATATGAAGGACATAATATACAACTATTCCAAGATCTGTCCCCCTTACCCTGCGCCGCCGCAGGGACTTCAAACCAGTGACAGACAAACTGAAAGCATCTAATGTCAAATAGCAGTGGGGCCACCCCTTTGCTTTGATCTTCCACTGGGAGGGGAAACGTAGATTCACGAGATCCCTTAAGGAAGCACTCCAAATTCTTTGCATTTCGCATGGAACTCCGCCCCCCTCCCCCAAGCGTACCGAACCGGCTTCCCGGATCTCCCTTCGCCCTGAATGGTCGAGGGTGCGACCCCCTCGCACTAGGTCCTCTAAGGCCAACATGACATCTCTCCAGGATAAACAAGACATCATTCATCACCTGAAGACGGTTGAAGCCTCGCAGTCCTGAGCTCAGGGTCCATCGCGGTCCGGCCCTTCCTCCCTTTCTGGCTCGGGCACTGGAGATTGAAGTGTACCTAACTAAGAATCCATTGCAATGGAAGAGACTTTCTATCTTCACCTTGCCGAACTGGAACTGACTGTGCATATACCTGCCCTAGTACCTACTGTTAAAAAGTTTGTTTACCTGAAATGCATACTCTCACGACTAAAGGTCACTATCGAACTCACCTAGCGGCTATACCTCCCCAGTGGCACACACATTCATATCACCCCCTACCCCCGACGGCGCCCCCGGTCCCCGCCATATCTTACATCCTATGAGCCTCGGACCAGGCTCGGTTGAGGGGAATAGAGAAAGTTTCTACAGAGGGCCCCAAAACCCCCCCACTACGGATAAAACGGCCCGACCACTGGGGGACGGACGCTGCGGACACCGAGCAATTCCATGGCCCACCCCGCCATTTCCTTAGTCCCCAAGAGGAGTGACTCCCTCAGAGCCACCCTGGTTCTCACCAGTGGGCCGCTCCTGGACTGGAATGGGTTTTTCTGGCCCAGTTGGCCTTTTGGTAGTTCGACCTCACTGGTCCTTTCTGGTTATTCCTCTTCTATATTTCTTTCTCTCTTATTTTTCTTTCCTTGGATTCTTGGGGAGAGGGTCCACACCTGCGGTGCGGACTCAGCTCTATGGCTGGATCCCCGGAGAGACTCTGAGACAGGCCCCTTCCTTCCTTGTTGGGACGGACACCTCCACTGCCCACGCTTCCTACTACGATTATCACTAACATATTGGACCCAGAACCCAGAGAGGGAGGGAAACGATACCCCACGACCCTGTGAAAGCGTGTTCCACCTTGAAATGACTAATGGCTCCTCTTAAGTGTATCTCCCTAAACGTTAAAGGTTTAAACACCCCAAACAAAAGGCGGCAAATATGGAGATATCTTCTCCTGCACGACCCAGATATTATTTACCTCCAAGAAACCCACCTTTTACGCACAGATACTTCGCGCATGTCCCACCCTAAATACCCTCTGCAGTCCTGGGCAGCCGCACGCACCAAGACGGCGGGGGTAGCTATTCTTTTCAAAGTAGGCCTCTCGGTGCAAATTACACGCGCCACACGGGACAAAGACGGTCGGTTCCTCAAGCTGGCGGTCACATTGCAGGGTAAACCGCTTACCTTGCTTAACGTATACGCACCTAATCAAGCGCAGGATGCCTTTTTGCGCGACCTGCTTCGGTCCCTACTCCTTCGAGAACCCAATCCCATCATTTTAGGGAGCGATCTCAATTTGGTATGGGACCCTGGCCTGGACCGCACTACCTCGACTTTTCAGGGAGCAGGGGCTATGTCTGCAATACTCTCTAAAGAAATGTTTTCCATATTAAACTCCCTCAGAACCCAGGAGACGGGGGAGGAGTTACCTGACTCGGTGGAAAACTGTAATAAGGTAGCAGACTTCTTTGCAAAAAAAGTGATGAAGATTTATGACACCTTCCCAGATGAAGCGAAACAGGGCACGGAGCTGACTAAGGGTAATCAAATTAATCCTGTAGGGGTGACATTGGATGCCTTTAAGATCCAGGACCTTGAAGAACTCACGTCCATAGCCAAAGGGATTAAATCTGGCTCTCCTTTGGATCCAGCCCATCCAAATATAGTTATGGAAGGAGCGAAGGCAATCATGCCCCGCATTCAGGAGCTCATTTCGTGTTCCTTTCTAACCGGAATAGTTCCTAATAAATGGAAACAGGCCATCGTTAAGCCACTAAAAAAAATCCATCTGTGAAGTCAACTAGTCTAGATAATCTTCGGCCTATCTCTCTACTACCTTTCGTGGCTAAAATCGCAGAGAAAGTAACTAACATCCAACTAGTAGAACATGTAGAGAGGAATAATATACTGTATCCCTCTCAGTCAGGTTTTAGAATGGCCCACTCCACTGAGTCGGCCCTTCTCATCGCCACTGAGACTCTAAGGAAATATGCAGATGAAGGTCAAACAGCCGCACTAATTCTGCTTGACCTAAGTGCGGCGTTTGATACTGTCTCCCATAAAATACTTCTGCAGAGGCTAGAGAAATGTGGCATTAGGCATAGTGCGCTCGGTTGGATGAAATCTTTTCTCTCAGCACGAAGTTTCCAAGTCAGGCAGCAGTCCTCTGTATCGGAAAGTTTTCCTTTGGCACAGGGGGTGCCACAGGGCTCCATTCTGAGCCCCACTCTGTTTAACCTATATGTGGGGCCGCTTGCAGAACTAGTGGAGAAATATAATGTATCGATCGTCTCCTATGCTGATGATACACAGGTAATTGTGATGTTAACACAGGAGAATAATCAGGCTCCCATCCGTTTTGCAGAGTGCCTAGATGAGGTCGCGGATTGGATGTCAAATCATTGCCTCAAATTAAATGGGAGCAAAACTGAAGTGCTGGTGGTTGGTAAAACCCCGTCCATATGGTCATCCGCCTGGTGGCCTGAATCCCTGGGCCAATTCCCTACCCCTAAGCCCGTAGTCAAGAATCTCGGAGTCTGGATGGATTCCGGACTTACTTTTGACTCCCAAATATGTAAGGTGGCTGGCAAATGCTATGGTGCTATGAGGGTTCTGCGTAAAATCCTAAACCTCCTACCAGCTAGCTCCAGGAAGACTATAGTACATGCAGTCATTACCTCCCAACTAGACTATGGGAATGTACTGTACCTTGGAGCTACTAAACAAGGTTTAGCAAAACTACAGAGGGTCCAAAATGCGGCCGCACGGTTGGTACTTAGCCTCCCTAGAAGGTCTAACACCAAGAAAGCACTGGAAGCCTTGCATTGGCTACCAGTGGAGAAAAGAGTGTCCTTCAAGGCTATGTGCTACTGCCACCGTATCTTACTAAGCAAAGGCCCGAAGTATCTACATCCATTAATAACCAAGTACATCCCTGGCCGCAATCTAAGATCGTCAGAGTTGGCATTGGTTACGGTGCCTAGAATATTTAGAGCGAGAATGGGCGAACGCTCTTTTAGATATAAGGCAGCAAAAATGTGGAACAGGTTGCCTATTGAACTCCGAGTAGAGCCATGCGAAAAAAGATTTCGGAGGCAACTAAAAACATGGCTATATGTGAAGCCCGATGGGTTTTAGGGGTCCTAGTACCTCTACCTCTGTAGTCCGATGTCTCACACGCCCTCTCTCTCCTATCGAGCGTCTTAGCGCGGGGAAACACCGGTGGTGTAACCATGCGCTCTATAAATGCTTAAACTAAACTAAACTAAACTTAAACACGATATAGAAGCCCTGGGCCTCATTGATGCTTGGCGCTATCGGGAACCGGAAACACGGGACTATACTTTTTATTCACATGTCCACCGCTCATATTCCCGTATCGATTACTTCTTTATATCCCAATCCCTCATTCGCTCCTTGGAATCTGCGGAGATCTCGGACATATCTATCTCCGATCATGCGCACCTAGAAATCACACTATCCGCTGTGGGCAGACAATTAAATTCTGCTCCCAGATGGCGCCTTCCTCCCCACGTCCTCCGCGACCCAGTGGATGTGGCGGAATTGAGACAGGCCATACAATCTTATTTTACTACTAATGACCTTCCGGAAACCCCCATACATATTCAGTGGGACGCTTTTAAGGCCACGATCCGGGGCACTATTACCTCTATTGCCATAGCCCGCAGGCGGGAATCCCGCCTGGTGGAAGACAAACTCTCTCGCGATATAAAAGAATTAGAACGACAAAGTCATCAGACGCCATCTCTCCCAACGCGAAGGAAACTTGCATCACTTCGGGGCCAGCTTAAAGTCCTTCGAGTGAATAAAGCGGAACAGTCCCTTCTGACCCTCAAACAAAAATATTATGGAGGGGGTAATAAGGTGGGTCCCATGCTAGCGCGTCGCCTACGCCTCCAAATCTCCTGTGGCCACGTCTCCAGGCTCTCTTTGCCGGGAGGAGAGTGGGCCATCTCAGAACGAGCTAAGCAGGCGGAATTTAACAGGTTCTTTTCTACCCTGTACAGCAAGGGAGAAACTTGCGTGGAACAGATAGAGCCCTTTCTGACCGCTTGGCCCTGGAAGCCAATCACCTCCTTTTCTAAACAGCAACTAGAAGAGCCCATCACGGCAACTGAGCTTCAGAAAGCTTTGAAAAGCATGCCAATGGGGAAATCGCCAGGTCCCGATGGCTTAACGCTGGCATTTTATCGCCTCTTTCTCCCGGAGGTCCGGGCTCATCTGGTACGTCTCTTTAACTCCTTTACAGAGACTGGATCTGTGGCCCCGACAATGGCCGAGGCGGAGATCACACTCATCCCTAAACCAGGAAAGGATCCCGCCGCATGTGCCTCGTATAGGCCAATATCTCTATTAAATGTAGATGCTAAGCTATACACTAAAATCCTAGCACAACGTCTGGCTCCTCTTCTCCCAAGCCTCGTTGAGCCTGATCAGGTAGGCTTCATACAAGAGAGACAAGGAGCAGATGCACAAGTTACTAACTTGTGTAACGATATATCTGTAAGAGACAGTAGTTAGTGACAGATTCCTTACCTTAGAATATCCCCAGGCGTCAGGCTGGATCCGGCAAGTTTTTTGCGTAGCAGTACCCTTGCGCGTCGGTAGGCGGCGTCGTGCGGCTCCGCGTCCGTCGTCAGCGTCGTGATCGCCGGGATGACGTCGCGGGCAGTACTTAGGCGCCGCCCCTGCGGCGCTGACGTCAGTTCTGTACACGACTTTCCGCGCCAGGAACGCAGAGCCATGCAAGAAGCTGACATAGGTGTCTGAAAAATACTAGGGCCCTGAAAGGGATGTCCTTAACCCTAGAAATCAGTTCGCAGAACGGGGAGGATGGGTGGGCGGTAGGAATCTGTCACTAACTACTGTCTCTTACAGATACATCGTTACACAAGTTAGTAACTTGTGCATCTGAAAGAGACACGTTAGTGACAGATTCCTTACCTTAGAATAGATACCCCAGCAATACCAACCCCGGTGGTGGGTCTGCGAACAAAGATCAGACAAGGAAGTCCTGGAGGACAGAACGGCCAAAGAAGCCGTCCCTCCGGACCTGACTGTCAAGGCAGTAATGCTTTGTAAACGTGTGCAGCGAGGCCCACGTAGCTGCCTGACAAATAACCGGCAGCGGAACACCGCGGCCCAAGGCCGTGGTAGCAGCCGTTGCCCTGGTTGAATGGGCACGCAGACCAACAGGAGGCTCCTTCTTAGCCAAAGAATAGCAGGTCTTGATGCACAAGGTAACCCAGCGGGAGATGGTTCTCTTGTGCACCGCCCGACCTTTTTTGGCGCCCACGTAGCCAACAAAGAGCTGGTCATCCACCCGGAAGTGTTTTGTGCGGTCGATATAGAAGGAGAGCGCACGTTTTGGGTCCAGACGGTGGAGCCTCTCTTCCTCTCTGGAAGGATGCGGAGGCGGAAAGAAGGTGGGCAAAGTGATGGTCTGCCCAATGTGGAAAGCAGTAACCACCTTTGGCAAGAAGGACGGACGCGTCCGAAGAACAACCTTGTCTGGATGAACAGACAGAAAGGGAGGCTTACAAGATAGAGCCTGGAGCTCACTCACCCGCCGAGCGGAGGTGATGGCCACCAGAAAGGCTGTCTTCAGAGTCAGAAGACGAAGAGGACAGTTATGTAGAGGCTCAAAGGGAGCGCACATTAAAAAGGTAAGAACCAAGTTCAAGTCCCACTGAGGCATCACAAACGGAACAGGAGGGAAGAGGTGTGTAATGCCTTTTAAGAACCTGTTAACAACAGGGGACTTGAAAAGGGAGGGCTGATCAGGGAGCCTGAGGAAGGCCGAGATAGCACAAAGATAACCCTTGATGGTACCCAGGGCAGAACCCTGTTGGGCCAGAGAGAGAAGAAACAGAAGGACCTCAGAAAGAGGGGCAGAAAGGGGATTCACAGCCTTTGCTGTGCACCATGCCACAAATTTGTTCCACCTGCAGGCGTATACCACCTTAGTGGAGGGACGCCTGGCTGCCAGAATCACATCACAAACTTCGGGAGGCAAGTCGAAAGGAATCAACTGCCGCCGCTCAATCTCCACGCAAGCAGGTGGAGGCTGGACAGGTTCGGGTGGAGGACCGTCCCCTGCTGCTGCGACAGAAGATCCTCCCGAAGAGGCAGACGGATCGGGGATCTACGCTCATATTGAGTAGCTCGGGATACCAAACTCTTCGAGCCCAGTCCGGAGCCACAAGAATGACTTGGGCCCGGTCGTGCCGAATCTTCTTCAACACTCTGGGTAGAAGTGGTATACGCGGAAAGGCGTACAATAGACCGCAACTCCACTCGTGACGAAAAGCGTCGCCGAGCGAGTGCCGCCTTGGAAATTCCAACGCGCAGAACTGATGACATTGCGCGTTCTCTTCGGTGGCGAATAGATCTAACCAAGGCTCTCCCCACTGTAGAAAGAGTCCTTGCGCCACTTCCGAGTGAAGACGCCATTCGTGATCCATCATGCACCTGCGGCTGAGTTCGTCCGCCCTGGCGTTCAGGGAACCTGCCAGGTGTTGAACCATCAGGAACATGCCCTGATGTTCCAGCCATGTCCAGAGGCGCAGAGCCTCCTGACAAAGGGTCCACGACCCCACCCCGCCCTGTTTGTTGCAGTACCACATGGCGGTGGTGTTGTCTGTGAACACCTGCACTACCTTCCCTTTGACAGAGGGAAGGAATGCCTTGAGTGCAAGTCGGATCGCCCGGAGCTCCAGAAGGTTGATATGGAGCCGGGACTCCGCCGGAGACCAGAGGCCTCTGATCTCCGCCTCTCCCATGTGACCGCCCCATCCCAGAAGGGACGCGTCCGTCACAACTGTGTGCTCTGGCTGGGGAAGGGAGAGGGATCTGCCCATGACCCATTGCCGGTTCGAGAGCCACCACTGCAACTGTTTTGCAGTCCCCTCCGAGATCTGGACGTGATCGGACAGGTTGCCCTGGTGCTGCGCCCACTGGAACTTTAGGTCCCACTGCAGAGCCCGCATATGCCATCTGGCATGATTGACCAGCAGGATGCAGGAGGCCATGAGGCCCAGCAGCCTCAGGGTCATCCGTACCGAAACCCAGGATAAAGGCTGAAAGATCGGAATCATAGCCTGAATATCCCGGACTCGCCGTTCGGGAGGATAGGCCCGAAACTGCGTCGTGTCCAGAACTGCTCCGATGAAAAGGAGCTGTGGAGAGGGAATCAGATGCGACTTCGGCACATTGATGGAGAACCCCAGCGAGTGCAGGAGTTCGGCCGTAGTCTGGAGGTGGGAGACGACTGCCTGGGACGAGCCCGCCTTCAGCAGCCAGTCGTCGAGGTAGGGGAAGACTGAAACCCCTGCCCGGCGCAGATGAGCTGCGACCACCGCCAACACTTTCGTGAACACCCGAGGGGCACTGGTAAGGCCAAAGGGGAGCACGGTGAACTGAAAATGCTCGGGGCCTACCGTGAACCGAAGGTAACGCCGGTGGGCCGGCAGGACGGAAATATGCGTCCTGCAAGTCCAACGCTACCAACCAGTCTCCAGGGTCGAGGGCAGTCAAGACCTGAGCTAGGGTCAGCATCTTGAACTTCTCCTTCCGGAGGAAGCGATTGACGTTCCGGAGGTCCAAGATAGGACGCATGTCCTCCTTGTCCTTTTTGGGCACCAGGAAGTAGTGGGAGTAGCAACCACGCCCTACTTCTGGGGTCGGAACATGCTCGATGGCCCTCTTGGCCAAGAGGGCCGTGACTTCCTTCTGCAGAAGTACCAAGTGATCCCCTGACATGCGGTGGAATTGAGGTGGCATGGCTGGGGGGTGGACTCGAAGGGGAGGGAGTAGCCCCTTCGGACAATGTCCAAGACCCACCTGTCCGAGGTGATGGTACGCCAGTGGGGAAGGTGATGGCGGACCCTGCCCCCTACCGGCGTACTGTGCACCAGAAAGGAGGGACTAGGAGGGTTTGGAGGCCGCGGACGGGTTGGAGGTGGTGGCCTGACCCGCACGCTGGTTGCCCGATCCGCCACGGCGGAATCCACGTCCTCGGCCACGCGAAGACGCCTGCTGCGCGGGCCGGTGGCTGGGCTGCTGACGTGAAGGGGCGCCCTACCGTGGCCACGATAGGGGCGAAAAGCAGAAGTCAGCGGAGGGCGTGTAGCAGAAAGGCCCAGGGACTTTGCAGTAGCCCATGAGTCCTTAAAGCGCTCCAACGCATGGTCTGCTTTGGACCCAAAAGACCGACTCCATCAAAGGGCATGTCCATGAGAGTATTCTGGACATCCCCTGAAAACCAGTGGTTCTCAGCCAGGCGTGGCGTCGTAGCGCCACCGTCGTTGCAATAGACCTGCCCAGCGAGTCGGCGGTATCAAGGCCACATCGGATTGTGTATTTGGCCGCATCCCTTCCTTCCGCAATGGCGCGGGAAAGCAGTGTCTGGACCTCCTCAGAACACTGGGGCAAAACATTCGCCACCGAATCCCACAAGGAGTGGGTATATCGGCCCAAAAGGCAAGCGGTGTTGATGGACCGCAAGCCAGCACTGGAGGAAGAAAAACCCTTCTTCCCAAATTGATCCAGGCGTTTGGATTCCCTATCCGGAGGGGCGGTAGGGAAGGCGGTTTGGGAAGCAGAGGCTTGGACAACCAAGCTCTCAGGGGTGGGGTGGACAGAGAGAAACAGGGGTCGCCCGGAGCTGGGCGATGGCGTCGGGACACGTTCCTATCCACAGGAGCCCCTGTGTTGGGCTTGGACCAGGCGCCCAAAGAACGTCAGTGAGGGCGTCGTTAAACGGCAGCACAGTCTCCGTAGAGGAGGCTGCCGGCTGAAGCACCTCTGTCAAGAGATTAGTCTTGACCGCCACAGTAGGGAGTTGGAGATGTAAGTCTCCAGCCGCCCTACGCAACACCGTTGCAAAATTGGCTCCCTCCTCCGTAGCCACGGGAGGAGACAGCATGCCAGTGTCAGGGGAAGTATCTAGACCACTGGCATCCCCTAGACCCTCTGTCCAGTCCTCATCGTACTGACACTGTTGTGTCAGAGGGTCATCAGACCCCTCCCAGTCCTCCTGGTCCTCCTCAGGTTCAAAATAAGGGGGAGGAGGGACATTTGGGACCCAAGGTCTCATCGGCGCCGGAACCGGCGTCGAGCGACGTCGGTCCGGGTCCATGTCCGGAGCCGGAAGGAACTGGGGAACGACGCCGCCCGGAGCCCCAGGCGGCGTCGAGAACGGCACCGGAGACATCGGCGCCGGTGTCGTTAGGTCGACCGGCGTCGATGGGGGTTGCGGAGCCGGGATCGAGGCCGGGGCCGGAATCGAGGCTGGAGGCACGTGCGACGCCGGAGCCGTCGGCGACGCCGGAGCAACCCCATCAGGGCCCGCGGGGCCCGAAGGCGCACCGGAGGGACCTGGAGGCCCGAAGAGGCGGGCCATGGCCGACAGGAATTCCTGCACTTGGGCCGGATCCGCCCCCGAACCCGGGAAGGACGGGTATTGCGGGGGCGACTCCACAGGCATGTCCGGGGCCGCAGGGGCGGGGACGGTGCCGGGAAGGGCCTCAGCCGAGTCGCGAGACCGGCGAGGCGAAGTCCTAGAGCGATGATGCTTTTTGGACTTTTTGTGTTTCAACTTACCGGACGAAGAAGACTTCGATGCCGACGACCGGTGTGGACTCCGCGATCGACCCCTGGACCTCTCACGCGACCGGGGCTTCCGCGGAGCCGAATGCCGGGCCTCGAGGAGCTTTCGAGACCGCTCTCGCAAAGCTTTCGGGTTGAGGGCCTGGCAGTCGGTACAAGACTCCGTGTCGTGGCCTCGGCCGAGGCAGAAGAGACACTCCCAATGCGGGTCTGTGACGGACATCATCCGAGCACAGGCGCTGCAACGTTTAAACCCGGGCATCCCTACGACACCTTGAAGTCGATTGAGAAAAACAGTGAAAAATTCACCAAAAAGTTCGGTCAAAAAATGACCAGGGCACTGCTCTTCCCGGATCTGCGCTTGCTGGCGCGGAAAAAGAAGAACTGACGTCAGCGCGCAGGGGCGGCGCCTAAGTACTGCCCGCGACGTCATCCCGGCGATCACGACGCCGACGACTGACGCGGAGCCGCACGACGCCGCCTACCGACGCGCAAGGGTACTGCTACGCAAAAAACTTTCCGGATCCAGCCCGACGCCTGGGGATATTCTAAGGTAAGGAATCTGTCACTAACGTGTCTCTTTCAGATAATATTCGCCGCGTGGCCCATCTGGTGCAAAAAGCTTCCCGCCGCCAGATACCCGCCTTCCTTCTCTCCCTCGACGCCGAAAAGGCTTTCGACCGGGTCGACTGGTCCTTTCTCAGGGCGGTCCTCCGTCGTATAGGCCTCGGACCGCTCATGATCACTCGTATTATGGCCCCATACGTGGCGCCTACCGCGCGTATCCGCCTCAATGGTCTCCTGACACCCTTCTTCTCCATTCACAGGGGCACGCGTCAGGGTTGCCCGCTTTCACCGCTCCTTTTTGCACTCGCGGTGGAACCTTTGGCGATTGCCGTCCGGAGGTCGGAGGACATCCGGGGCATCCGAATGGGGGGGGTTGACCACAAGATTGCTCTCTTCGCAGACGATCTCCTCTTAACACTTACAGACCCAGCGACATCTCTTCCGGCTCTTCTAGATGTACTCGCCCAGTTTGAGCTGATATCAGGTCTTAAGATCAATCTCCCTAAATCATATGCACTGAACCTTACTCTTCTCCCCCAGCAACTGGAGGACTTGAAGGATGTCAATCCTTTCCAATGGGCTCCAGTCTCGATTCGCTACCTCGGCATCAACGTTACGGCTGATCTGGACACATGGACCCAGGCAAATTGGCCGACCTGTAGAGCTTCAATCCGAGCTGAACTCCGGCGTTGGAGGTCTCTTCCCATCTCTTGGCTGGGTCGCCTTAATGCAATTAAAATGTCAATCCTCCCGAAAGTCCTGTATCTCTATCAGGCACTCCCCACACCGATTCCCCATAGGGACATCCTAGGCCTTCAGAGGGAGATAGTCGCATTTATCTGGGGCGGGGGAAAATCGCGCCTTTCCACTAGAGTTCTAATGCTACCGCGAGACCGGGGAGGGCTGGCTTGCCCCGACCTACTCGTCTACTACTGGGCGACACACCTACGCTATATATCGGAGTGGTCGGTTCGTGCAAGTGAAAAACACTGGTTTCACATGGATAGGGCTGTAGCCTGCCGCCCGCTATGGGACTTGGCCTGGTTGCGGAGGAACGCCAGACACCAAAGTGCCTATATCGCTACCCCCACGAGGACGGTATTGGAGATCTGGGATAGAATCGCTGTATCCCGAGGCCTCACCACATTTCCTTCCCCTCTCACACCTTTGGCACTTAACTCTGACTTCCCCCCAGCTCTCCACCCCTCATCCTTTTCAGCGTGGACGGCTGGTGAATGACGTATTATAGAGCAACTGTTTGCGGAGGGAACGTTCAAACCATTTGATCAATGCAAGGAAGACTTTAATCTCCCTAGAACCGCGCGCCTAGAATACTTTCAAGTGCGCCACTGGCTCCGAGCCCCTTCATACACGGACGGTGCCACGCGTCGGCCTACGCCCTTTGAATCACTAGTCCGCTCTTTTGACGGAACCCGAGGGTTGATCTCCCGGACTTATAAGGTTCTTCAACATTCCCATGCAGTACCTCCACATACCTACCAGCGACAGTGGCAGCTGGACCTTGAGAATGATATTCTCCCTGAGCAATGGGAACAGCTGTGGAGAGATATCCCGCGCATTTTTAAAAGCATAACACAGCAGGAATCAGCATATAAAATCATGACTCGCTGGTACTATACTCCCCTCAGACTCCAGAAGATGTTCCCTGGATTTGCCCCTCTCTGCTGGCGATGCCTGGCAGCCCAGGGCTCCTTCCTACACATTTGGTGGACATGCCCACTCATTCTCCCGTTTTGGAAGGAGATACTGAATCACGTTGGGGAAGTGGTGGGGTTCCCCCTACCCAATGACCCGGGGATAGTCATTTTGGGCATTCGACCAACATCTCTTAAAGCAATGACGCACACGGACTGGTGCTTAATTTTTCACATGCTTGCTGCTGCAAAACAAGTCATTGCATTACATTGGAAAAGGCCTATACTCCTCCAACTTCGATATGGCTCACACGCCTTTGGCATGCCATGGCGATGGAACTTCTGTCCCACAGGTTGGCGCACACTGATGCTAAATTCCAACGCACCTGGCAGCCCTTGGTCCTACACCTTTCAAGGTTGGAACACGCTCGATCCGTCCCCCCGCTTGAGAGCCCTTCAACTTTTTGACGATCCTATACTCCCAAGAGGGGAAACCTACGAAAACGACATAGGCTGACATGGGAGGGACCCCTGTCTTACTTGACAACCCCCACTCTAAGGTCACAAACCCGTGGTACATGGGGACTCCCCTTCCTCCCTCCTCTCCCCGAGCCCCCTCCGACCCGGATGACGCAGCATCGCGCCCCTCTCCCCACCTTTTTCTTCATCTATCCCTATGTTCTTTGTACTCGTCTATTTTCTGTCTTCTTCGTTTTTCTCTTCTTATTTTTTCTCATACAAGCCAGCATTCCTGCAACTTTCTTTTAGAAAGCCTAATCACAAACACCATGGACACCACTGGGTTCCGATGGTCTCAACATGGGCGAAATTGGTCGGTGCAAGTCGTGCCAGGGCCAATCCCTACCGTGAAAGTGCCTCTAATTCGGGTCTCCAGACCCACGTGCACCTGCGGCGCTCCCAACAACCATCCTGAGGAGCGCCCAACATGACACATGGCCACACCTCTCATGCCTATCACTCCAGAGCCATCTGAGCATGACATCTTACACCACCCGACATACTTTACTATCTGAACTCTCCTCGGCCCTGCAGCAATGCGCACCAGGCTAACGCAGCCATAAACGTCCTCCTGGCAGGGATTGCCTGAATTTTAATGCCATTAGGGCAACGATCGCACGCAACCGGCCCGACTCCTGTTGCGCCGGATGCGCCAAATCCCTGGCCATGCATTCCTCTGTCAAGACTTGCTTGTTGACCTCTATGGTTCGCCTACCCTAGGCCATCCACATATACGATGCCATCTGTCTCCAATGTGATGCCCTATTATGCCTACCATTTGGTAACTGCTGTGCTGAATTTTCTTTTGTGATGTATAAAAAATTAATAAAAGAGATTTGAATTAAAAAAAAAAAAAAATGAAACTTTTCAGTTTCATTTTTGAAGGGCAGGCAATGGTCCCTGGAACCACTGCCTGCTCCTAAAAAATATTTTCTGTTTGCGAGTGGCTTACCACCCTTTTGAAAAGGGTGGTAAACTGCAAGTGTTTTGTGACCGCAAATGCGGTTGCAAAACAATCATACATTGGTGTGAGACTCGCTATTAGGAAGGGACGCCCTTGGCACGCCCCTTCCTAATAGCCAGTCGCAAACCATATTTTGCGAGTCGCTAATAGGTTAGCGACTCGCAAAATATGGTTTGTACATGGGGCTGACCTATTTTGCGGTCGCAAATTCCTGTTTGCGACCGCAAAAACGGATCGTACATCTGCCCCCAAGTGTGCTCTAAGTTTTTTGTATGTTTCATAAGAAATCACTGGAATCCAGACTTGCTTTACCCCTTGCAGGCTGTTTCCTTCAATGTGTGTTTTACTTCCCAGGGCTGCTGCCGCTGTTCATCACCCAGACTGAGTTGCACAAGTCTTCACCCACGACTACAATCAAAATGCAGCAGAGCATGGTATATCAGTTTCATCTTTAAGAATGTTTATGTGGATCAGTTAAAAATGCTCCTGTGACCTCCCAATGACGTAGAGCTAGAAAAGGTGGTGCCTTTACTTACCCTAGACGCTCTTCTTCCAGCAGAACTTGGACACAGATTTCAGGTTGACTTCCTAGTCTGTAATCACTGTTCACAAGAAAGAGAAGTGGTTTACTGCAACAAAATCCTTATAAGAACTTCTGTACAATTCCTTTGATCTCAGCTGCTCTACTCATGTACATGTGATGCTAACAGTTTAGCGAACCCAGCGAGTTAACCATTTTGAATCAAGGTGCTATGATGAAAATCTGACTTGGCTCAATGGTCAAAAGACAGAGACCAGCCTAACTAAGGTCTGCTTACACCTTTCCTTTGGAGTCAATTCTCAATGCTCAGAGATGAAATGCTGGGAAAATAAGTGAGTTCTGGAAAGGAGAGGATGCTTTGCTCAAGCACTGCTTCATTTCATAACACTAAAGAAATATTTTAGAGCAGAAAGAATCAAACTCGACTTGCCTACTGTCTTAGGGAAGAAACAGTAGTAACATGTGACAAGGGGAGCCCATGGATCACTGGGGACCTGGGGTAATCGCTATTATCAAAAACAATGGTCCCTAGTAATGATAATTACGATACAAAATTATGAACAGCAATTTAATATTTCCAAAAAGATAAATACAAAAATAAACATCTCAACACAATAATAATATTGCGGCACTATGAATATAGGGACAAACAAACATGCTCTGTGCTCTTTTTTTGAAGTGATACACTCCAGTAATAAGAGCTATCAACAAGTGTATCAATAAAACAAACAGCACGACCTGTCAGAAAATATCATCTATACAGTCAAGCAAGGTCCGTATATTTTCAAGGTCAGCAGCATTTCAATCCCTTAGTGGATAAAGGGATAATCATCAGGACTTAAGGGATAATTAAGCCAGAGACAAAGAAGATAAAAAATGGTAGATTAACTAGTAAAGGCGCTGTGGAGGACAGGAAATGGATATCAGCAGGAGTACTCGTGGAACTCCGGTGGGCCTGGTGGGAAGCACGGTCTGAAAGACTTGAGGCACGGTCCTAATGAGTGAAGGAAGGGCGTCTTTCCCCAGGCCCGCTGGGGTTAAGGCGCTAGCAGTGCAAATGCTCCAATCATCGGTGCGAATGCTCCAATGGTCAGTGTGAATGCTCCAATCGGCCCAAGAGTGAGCACAAGCAGCTCAGAGTTAGGGGGAGCCAGCCGACTTCAATCAACCCTGCTGTGTGGCGAGCTGCGGGTAACTTCAGGAAATGGGCACGGTCAGTGTGTAGGCTTCAATTAGTCGGGAAGCACAGTAGCATGGGAGAGCCGTTCAGCTTCAAAATATCCTTATGGTGTGGCGAACATTACTGCCGGGATTCGATGAATCCCACCAATGATATGTGTGAGAGTAAATGTAATCACACGCCGTGCGCCCACACGTATCATTGGTGGGATTGATAGAATCCCGATGGCAATCCTCGCCACACCATAAGGATATTTTGAAGCCGAGCGACTCTCCCCTACTACCACGTTTCCCGACTTATTGAAATCTACAGGCTGACTGTGCCTATTTCCTGAAGTTACCAACTACTCACAGCAACGCAGGGTGGGTTGAAGCCGACTGGCTCCCCCTACTTCCACGCTGCTTGCGCTCACTCTTGGACCGACTGGCGCATTAACACTGATGATTGTAGCACTCACGCTGCCAGCGCCTTTCCCCAGCAAGTAGCCATCCTGCACTCCTTAGGAGTGTGCCTTCCAGTCTATCGGAATGTGCTCCCCAAAAGTACCACCACAGTTCCTCAAGTTGTACTCCTGCTAATATCCATCACCTGGCCTCCACAGCACCTCTGCTAGTAAATCTATCATTTTGTAATCTTCTTTGTCTCAGGCCTAATTATTCCTTAAATAGTGATGATGCTCCCGTCATCCACTAGGGGATCGAAACTCAGTCGATCTTAAAGAAACAGGGACCCTATTTGACTTTACAGATTACATTTTCTGACGGGCTGAGCTATTCTTGCTTTATTGATACACGTGTTGATCACGCTTTATCACTGGAGTGTATTGCTTCAAAAAGAGAGCACTGAGCACGTTTGTATGTACCTAGATTCAGAGCGCCGCGAAATTGTTTTAAGAGGACTTTATTTTTGTATTTATCCTTTTGGAAATATTAAATTGCCATTCGGTATTGTTTATCGTAATTCTCATTAATAGGGACCATTGTTTTGATATTAGGGAAGAAATGAGCACAAGGAGAAAGTGGACAGACAGAAAAGTGGGGTGGAGGCAGAAACAACAGAGAGAGAATATGGAATCACTGAAACAGGGTAAGACAAAGTTATTTATTAATAAGACCAGATCTCTATCATGGTAATCTTAATTAAATTCATAAACAATGAGTAGTCCCCATCCACATGCGGGATCCTGGAACAGTTTGAAAAACACAAAGAAACAACTTAATTAAAGGAGAAGACCATGTATATTAACCAGCAACATTTGCTTTTCATTTCCACATTTTTTAAGGCCTGTATGATAAAAATATCCCAAATCTCATTACACTAACAATGGGTTCAAAACACTTGAGACACCATTGCTGCTTAAAACTTTTTATCTTCTCTTTTAAAAGGATAAACATGTTTCCGTACAAAGAAGGATGCAGCATCCGTCAGAATATAAACTGTCATTTTAAGCTTCCCATGGGTCTCTATGAATTTAAAGATGATTCCCATGATGGCCAAATAGTGTAGGAGCTAGGTAACTTTTTCGCCTCTATCATGGGATCTTTAATAAATTGTATAAGTACTAAAGAGAATAGAAAGCCCATCTCTTATCAAGTGGTGATAAAGTCCTAAGGAGTTTAAGCAACTGAAAACTATTAATGTGGTCAAAACATACCCAATATGTTTTCGTACTCTGGCAACTGAACTCCTGTGGTGCCACAAACACTAAAATATGCTGGGTCACATGGGGAAGACACCACAATTCTCAACACACTGGGCAGCTGAATCCGAAGGATAGGTTATACTAGAGCTGCTCACGCGATCAGAAAAGCATTTACTTTGTCCATTCACAAAGGATGTACATTCAAATGGTCACAAAAATGTATATTCTCAAAGTGCTCCAAAACGCTTAGCAACAAGCCTTTGTAAGTTAGCCAAATGGGATCTTCCTTGTTTATTTTACCAAAGCGCACATAGTCATGCAGTTGGTTTAACTTAACATTCTCTTCCAAAGTAACTGGGGCAGAAAAGCTAGAAAGATCACCTTCAGCTCCACAATGTTTTTATAGAGGGATATACGTTTCACCAGCCATGCGTTATGGATCCACCCAGCTGTTCTAAGGAGAATCTTAGGATAGGGCCCTCAAACAGATGTGAAGAAAGGAAAGGTATGACAACCTGGACTGCCTAAAAGATATGAACTCGATGAAACTGAAGAATGCATATGAACTCTGTGAAATAGGCAAAACCTGTGCTAAATGACCCAAAACTTCAGATCCAGCAGGTTATTCTTCATTCCGCAGAATTTAACTCTGAATTCCTCTTAGCTCATGGGAGATACAGGCTGAAATCACTAATTGTGGCACCAGTATCTCCCCATGGAGTCAACTGGAAACTCACAATGTCACCCACAGTGTAACAAGGCTGCTATGGCAGTGTTCTATGACTTGGGAAGCTTAAGTGAATATGAATATCAGGATACTTACTTGGCGCAAATATAGCAGTGAGGTTAGAGGCAAGGGAGCTTGAATCTGCTAATAGTCATGGTAGGAAGGATCAGTAACCATAGGAGAACAGATACCAATATGGTTAGGACAGATGCATATATATCGAAAGGAACTACAGCTAAAGTGAACTGTTACCAGGGAATCAAGAAATCTGATATGGCTGCTTAACATCCTGAAGAATCATGGAGCACAGTCTGGAAAGAAAGCATTATTTGGGTAAGAGTTGCCATATTTAACCTTTTCATCATCAAGTAGTGGATACAAGGATGAAGGTCCAAGAATGTAAACATACACACTTCAGTAACAGTATTTCTGGTGGCTACTAGGGGTGCTGGTCGAAAAAACTTGTTGTAATTCGTGATCAGTATTTTGCAACCATTATTGAAAATAGATAACCAAACTATTTACTAATAGGTCAGTTTGTAAAACTCGAAATCTGAGTAGGTCGCAATCTGACCTACATAATTAATATTCATTGGGTAGGTTGCAAATTGCGACTCACTCTGACTGGATACAATCACAGGGATTGTAGTCAGCAGACCACCATGCCTGTGATTGCATTTGAACAAAGAAACTTTATTAAAGTTTCTCTTAAAGGTTTGTTGGCACTGGTCCCCGGACCACTGGCTACTCCCCTAGAAACATTTTTCACAATTCATAAAGAGGAAGTGGTCCATAGAGCTCCCCTTCCCATTTGCAAATCATTTACCACCCAAAGTTGAGGGTCTGTAACTTTTGAATGGTTTTCAACCAAAAACAAACAAGCAATACAGAGGGGACAGATTTGGTATTAGGAAAGGTCACCCAAAACACCCATTCCAAATATGGAATAGGTATTCCATTTTAAAATGTACGAGCTCCTAAAATTGGGTTGCTACATAGGGAACGCCTTTTTTTCTTTTTAAAAAAATCCAATTTGGAGTGTTTGTGACTATAAAAAGCAAAAATAAAACCTTAGTACACCTAATCCTATATCTTTCTACAGAATCCTCACTTTATCCGTATCCCCAGGTGACAGACCGGATCCTAAAACGTCTCTCCTAGCAGCAGCTTTACAACACCGCCAGGTCGCATCATTAGACTCTAGTGAGAATACCAGCCTAAATACAGCGCTGCCTGCTGTGCTGACGTCAGTTCTTTCCCTTTTTTCTTTGCCCAACCAAGGCTTATGCTTAGGAACTGAACAAGCTACATGGCAGCAGGCAACTTTACATCACAAGAGGAAAAAACTGGTACCCTGAAAACGTATTAGGATCTGCACCATCTCAAGAGGAGAGGAGGAAGGTCAGTGAGAAATCTGTGGGAAGATGGTTGTAGGATTCCAGTGATGTTGGATTTGGGCTTAGCAGTCAGAAAGAGCTATTCCAACACCTCTGCTGTTTTACACACTATAGCTTTGAAAGTGCAAACTTCCTCCAGATACAGGGCCCGAATGATGGGGAATAGCTCTGTACAGAAATGTCTCAAGGCTACTGGCATTTTGAACCTCCAAATAAAGCCCAGGGCACAGCTCATGGTGGTAATCGTACCAGAGAGTGCCAACAGCAATGTGGGTCGCATGAGTCTAACAAGTTCTCGATGTAGAAATGTGAGGGGTATGACCAAGGACATTGAGCGTTATGAAATTGCTTCTTTCCTAAAATGGAGGCGAGCACATACAGTGTTCTAAGAAACACAACCACAAAGGAAGGTACAACATTACAAAAACAAGCATTTGCAATGCAATAGGTCTCGCAGTTGCAAGTGTTTAAGCTATTGGCATTGTTAATGACGATGCCTTTTATTTATGTTACAAAAACAATACATAAATAAAAGGCATTGTCATTTACAATGCTAATAGCTCAAACATGTGAGACCTAGTGCATTGCAAATGCTTGTTACTAATTAGGATGATTAGTCATAGTCTAACACGCATATCACAGTGTCGTGCGTGTTTTTTAAGAGGGGCTCCCTAAACGTGCTGTGGGGAACTTAAGGCTGCGTTTAAGCATGAGGAGATGTGGGGTGGTCTTGCTTAGATATGTTCCGTGTTGGGTGGTTGGGTGACGTCCCTGCTTGGTGGGAACAGTGTGGGCGTGTTGGCTGGTGTAAGTGGGAAGTGTTGGACGGCATGCATGGCTGTAGTGGGTGCTCGGCGCGCCAGCTGTTTTTGTGTTTGAATTCTTCGCACAATGCCCCTGTTGTGAAACGTTCTCCGCCCCTGGTAAATGCGAGGTCTGTTCCACCGGTGGTGTGTTTATTTACCCAGCCCGTGTAGCAACTCATGGCCGCCTGTGCCGATGGAGGAGAGGTCTGTTTACCTGTTTTCTGCAGGGGGGCGGCTCTGAGGCGAGGAGGGGGAGCCTGCTGCGCAGTGTGCAGCATGGGGAGGCGTGAGTGGCACGCGCCTGGCACCTCCGCTTATTTACCAACCCTTTGACATCCTCAGCTGCCCTGTAAACCCTTAATCAGTGCTTTAAATGACCAGGAGTTCCGTGAGTGTTGGGGAAGTAACGGGAGATTTGGGGTGGCGGAGAAGGTTGCCTGGAGTACCTGAAAGGCTGTGAAGCAGGGCAGCACGCGCTTCCATGCCTGGGCAGAGGCAGAGCTGAAGGGTGAGGACATTGCCAGCTGAACGCGTGCATATCTCCTGTCCTGCGTGCGCGCAGAGAGGGAGGGAGCGGCGAGCCGTACGCACGTGCACATCTCCTGTCCTCGCACGCCTGCTGTCTTTTATGCTAACGTCTTCAGCCGTACACGTGCACATGTCCTGTCTTCTGGCTGAGAGGCAGCATGGAGGAAGCAAGTATGGACGACGAGACCATGGAGGACCCGAACCACAACAGCTGGGAGCGGCAGGGGCAGTCTTGCGAAGCAGACACCACCGACCAAGGGGGCACCAGGCCCGTGCCCGCCAACGGTGAGCCCCCGGGGAGCAGGGCAGCTAAAAGCGGAACTGCCCTGAACATCAGCACCACCGCCAGCAAGTTCGTGAGTGTTGGGGAAGTGACGGGAGATTTGGGGTGGGGGAGAAGGTTGCCTGGAGGAGTACCTAAAAGGCTGTGAAGCAGGGCAGCACGCGCTTCCATGCCTGGGCAGAGGCAGAGCTGAGGCATCGCTAGGCGAGATCTAACGAGGACGGAAGGGGGACAGGAGATGTGCACATCGCGTGTCTGTACGTGCGTGTTCACGGGCGCGTTCACAATTGCAGTCCGTCCTGCGCGTGCACATCTCCTGTCCCCCTTCCGAAGCAAGTCGACGACAATAAGTCTCGCTAGCGACAGCGCTTCGCGCTGCGTCGCTAGGCGAGACCTAATGATGGAGAGGAAAGTTGTTCTACATTAATTTCTCATGCTATGCAGGGAGGTGCTGATTTGGATCAGACAGATGGTACCTTTACTCCAATATTGTCATTTGAGCTCAAAGAGGGACGTTTTGTGATAGTACATGCTAAAGTGAATGGTCAGTAGGTGAACTGGTCCTGAATGTTGAACAGCTAATCTATTATATTCATTTATCAAGTCAATTGGTTCAGCTGGCTTATTTACCAATGGTGGCAGAGGGTGATCCAAACTGCATCAGTGATTTTATTTTATATAGGGCTCATCCCCTGCTACCAAACTCTTAATGGCTGGACTAGCCTGAATACTGAGAGAATGGTGGGGTAGTCAGGAATTGGTTGACTTATGGAAGAAGAAATGTCCAAACAGCAGGGAATAAATTGGAAGGGTGCATTCTCCAAGATGTGGCCTGAGATGGATCGAGGGTCATGAAGGCCGGAACTCCAAAGGTGCAGTGTATAGAAGGCTAATGGGCTATGTCCGTCAGGGAAGAAGTCTTGGGCGTCACAGAGAAAGCTCTTGGAGGGCCTGGTAATCTATTCCAGTTGCAGGGATCAAACGATGCGTAGCTGGCACCAAAGAATCTGGTGAGGAATGTCTCTGTCCTGGATTTGCATTCTTGAACTCCTGGGTCTGATGATGGAAAACGGATTTTTTGCTTGTGCACGTTGGACCAAGCGTGGTGTCATAACAGTTCTTGTGACTCAAACGTCTTTGAAGAAAAACAAACTGCAAACATCTGGGGCCATCACCAGATGGCAGAGCATGTGTATCTACTGAATAGGGAGCCCAGTCATCACTAGAATTTTCTCTGGTGAATGTGGCTGGCCGATGAGGTCATGCATAACAGAGTTTTGCTCTGAGACTAAACATGAACCTGAGGGTCCCCAGTAAATGGGTAATTCCCTATAAATAACTCTCCATCTAGTCCTTTTGGGACTGGTCACGTTTGCTTCTGGTGTTGTGCATGTGTATCTACTACCAAACACTACTCACCAGTCCATGATTTCCATGTTAGGCAAGATAGTGTACTCTGCACTGCAAAACTGCAGCACTTATTGTTAAATGTTGAATATTTGTTCATCACTAATTCAGACCATAACAAATAACTGCTTAAACCAAGATGGGGAAGACCCCCAGCCATTATTCTTGCCTGGAGGCTACTCGTCAGTGCGCTTGTGGATGCTATGTTTTGTAGTACTCTAGGAAGCCCAGGAGCAGCTGTGAAAGATGGAGTGCCACAATTTGTCCCTCCAGGTGATTGGGCTCAGTTAGTAGACCTTAGGTTAAAAATTATGCTCATCTATCAGAAGGATTGACATGTCTTGATTACAAGGAATATTCAAGTAGGACCTATTTGGAGGGAGACAAAATAGGCAGCATGTGGTGTGGCTGGCTAGACCAGGTGTGAGGGGTATCTCAATTGGCAGCAGCCACACAGCATCTGGGGAACTTGTACACTCTCAGGAAGAAATCATTAAGTATTTACAGATTTTTATACCAACTTGTATGTGAATCACAACCAAGTTGCAGAGTCAAACATAGTAGATAATTTAAGGAGGACGAGATTTGCATCACTGTCAGAGTGGCAGGCTGAGGAACTTGCATGCCTAATCACAGCATCTGAAACCAAGACTGCAATCAAAGCAATGGCAAAAGGTGAACCCCCATGTCCAAAGGGTGTCTGGTGACATTTACCTCGGGTTCTGAGACCTACTGGCACCCAAGCTCGCAGAGCTAAGCTCAGCGGCCTTGCTGGGGGCTCCTTACTTTCCTCAACATATGAGGCATTAATCATGAGGCTACCGAAATCTGGCAAGGCTTTGCAGGACAAAACATTCTATCACCCATACTGATGATGAACATCAATTACAAGATAGTTAGCAAAGTCCTGGCAAGCCAACTTCTCTCCTTACTGTCCCAAAAGTTCAATTTGGAACAAAATGGATTTGTGTCGGGTAGGAATGCTTCTCCTAATATCCATGAGAGTTTTTCACTTTTTGCATAACACTAACTACTCATGGATGTAGTGGTGGCCCTAAATTTAGAGAAAGAGTTTAACAGTGAGCTGAATATTTGCCTTGGGAAGGGCTTCTGGAGGTGGATATCTTTTTTGCATGCCAGCTGTACTGCAAGAATCAGTCAGGTCATTTTAGCCCAGAACGTGATTGAAAGGGAGACTCACAAGGAATGCTCTCTATCCCGGATTATATTTGGCTAGCTATACAACGCTTGGCTGGTGTCGTAAGGTATGAAGGGCAGACACGGGAATCACTGTAGCTGGGGAACTACGTGGTCCCACTATTTACAGACTATATGCTCTTATTCCTACATGGTGCCGTTTAACATTTAAATTTGCTTGCAAAAACTATGAGCAAGTTAGAAACGTTTCCGGGTTTGAAAGTTAACTGGGCAAAGTCCTGCATTTTTCCTTTCCATTCGGAACTTGGTGCAATAAACTTCCCAGACCTCACTGGACAACCAACCATCTTTCGCTATTTGGGGGTTAGGATTTATTAACGGGACCCCAAGGTCATAAACTGCAAAATTAGGTCAGAAATGGCAGCAGATTTCAAACTGTATCACCTAGCCGCCCAGACACGATGGATAGCCAGATGGCGCCTTCTTGAACAGGATGATGAAACAGTCTACCAGGGAGTGTTTTTCGGGTTCATCTTTATAGTCTGCTGGAAGGAGACACAAATGTCTGAAGTACTCTTTCATACATGGTCGGAGTGGCAACCTCATGCTGGGTGTGCAGCCTGAAGAATACCAGGACAAAATTAGCCTATGCTCCCAACCTTCCAATGGAGTACTTGCAAACAATTATTGGACCAAGCACTAAGTGATGTAGTCAGATAGAGGAAATGGCAAGATGGGCAACCTGCAAGAAGCTGGACCACCTGCAAGAAGCTGGACCCTTTGGGGCGAGTCCTAAATAGGGATATACCGGGGTAGGCACTTTAGGCCAGTGAACTAACGTAGAAGCTTGGTTGAATTAATATATGTATACTAAAACTGAAAAGTGTGTATTTAAGATGAAGATATGTGTATTTTCAGAACTCATAAGTTGATGTTTGGGGGAAAATGGTTTAGTTTCCAATATATATGGAAAGCTGATATTCGAGTGATAAAAATCAAAAGGTGTTGGGGAGCACTTACTACTAATATTAACTTGGTGCTAGTGGCATTGCAGTGATGGATGTATTGCCCATGTGGAGGCATTCCACACTGACAAAACATTTTTTACATTACTCTTAGCAACCATGCCTTAAGCACTGAGGTGATCACTGCTGGTAACCTTGCATATGGTGGCCAATAATGTAACCATGTCTTGTGTGGTTATTTCATTTCTAATAATAGTAGTGGTTTAGGAGGATTTTCATTGAATATAAGTAGTTCTTGTTATAGAAAAGGTTGGAGACCCCTAGGATGAAGGTCATACATTAATATATACTGAGGCGAGTTTATGCTTAGAATATTGGAATGATATGGAAGATATTTTTTAACAATTTCATATGTCAATGAAGATGTGATCTGTTGTAAAGAAAAGTTTACAATGAGCTCTCTTGCTTAGTACAGATCTAGTGATACCGCCACACAATGTGTGACTTTTAATCATTATTATATGGCTTGCTTTTGATATTTTCTAAAAGTTATGATTAAAACTAATAAAATATATTTTTTGAAATTTGGCACAGAACATTGCAAGCATGAATTTCACCTGCCTTACATTGTAAAAGGAGTCAAAGGACAGACTCCAGGAGACAGCAAAACAAGAAGCTCTAGACAGCTGTAAATGAAACCTGTCACCGACAGCATAAACAAGACAAAAAGTGCCTGCAGAAAGTGTATTCCTGGAGGGGAGAGAAGAACCCCGCTCTATGAAGGCGGGAAAGTGTCAAAACAAGGGGAAACAACTGTCTCCGACAACCGTAGTACAATAACCGAGTTAAGACTCTTTACCACCATGGCTATCCCTGAACAGGCATAAAGCTGAGTCGGTGTGAATGTCAAAAAGGAAGGTGCCATCAAAAGGCATGTTGATAAAAGCAGTTTGCACAGCCTCTCAAAACCTGGAAGTATGCAACCATGTGCTTCGACGCAGAGCAATGGAAGAGGCCATAGCCCGACCAACAGAATCTGTAGCATCCATACCACAGCGGATGCTAAGTGTGGCAGCTTGCTGCCCATTTTGTACTAGGGGAACAAGAGCATTTCGGGCTTCCTCCAGAAGGGAGGGCAAGAGGCACTCCACAGAGTCCCACAAGGTGTGGGAGAAGCGAGCGAGCACACAAGAAGTTTTCAGAGAGCGCCATACGGCGCTAGAAGCAGAGAAAATACGCTTACCACAAGCATCAAATTTCCTGGCCTCCCTTTCCAGAGTGACGGGGAAAGAAAATCAATATTCTGCATGGCTAAAGCAGCCTGAACCAAAAAGCTTTTAGTAGAGGGATGTCTAAGTAAACAGGAGGGATCCTCCGGGGCAGGGCGATCTACAGGGAACCCTGTTTCAGGTTTAGTCCAAGCACCCAAAAGGATATCGAAAAGACAGTCACTATAAGGATGTACACGCTCAACATTAGACTGGGCAGGGTATAGACCACCAATCAAGGGGTCTGCTGTCAATTCCACCGAATGAAGGTGTAAATCCAGGGCAATCAAATTTTGATGGCGCATGTCCGCCAACACGGAACTTAGTAGCCGGGAGGAGACTGGCAAAGATTCTAAGCCACCGGCGTCAGCCAAGTCAAGTAACCAGCGAGATGGCATAGGGGGGCGGTACTGTGTCCTGAACTGGAGAAGGACACACCACATCTTCCGTAGTACTTCCACAATCATGGTCCTCAGAATGAAAACCCAGAGGAAGGGAGTCTGAGACGGTCGGCTCCATTGGCACCGCAACGGAAGCTGGTCGACTCCGAGAAAGCGATGCCTTTAAGTCAGAAGGAGAGTCGATCGACGTCGACAGCACCACCATCGGAGCCAGCAGACAAGTAGCGGGAGCCGAAGGTGGAAGCTGCGACGGGCTGTGCACTGGCACTGCTGAGGTGTCAGACACAAGAGGCCGACCTGAAGCAGAGGGTGAACCCGCCGGTGGAGTCACAGGTACGACCTCATGCACCTCTGTGGGGCCCGAAGGCGCTCCAGAGGGAGGTGACGACCCAAGAGCAGAAAGAAGAGCTTGAGAATTTTGTCACATCTGGTTCAAAGACGCTCCGATCTCAGGATAGGTGGGGAGACGCGGGGTGGACTCATGCCTTGGCCCTTCAACAGAAGAGTGGGGATCAGCGGTAGGCGACAAAGCGGGAGGACTGCGACTTCGACTGCCGGTGCCGAGACTTACCTCTGGATGTCGAAGGTGAATTTCGCCTGTGGGAACAGCTTCAAGAACGGACGTGCGGTCGGTCCCTAGAACGCTTAGGGGACTGAGGATGATGAGAAGACTTCAAAGACTGCGACATCCGTGCTGCCACGAGCATCATGAGACGTCCCCTGCGCGGCTTCAGCCGGAGCTGTTGACAATAGTAGCACTCATCAGAGTAGTGGCGCTCATCCAGACACCACATACAAATCGAGTGAGGATCCTTGGCGGACATTTGTCGCCCACAGGACTCACCAGGCTTGAACCCCGAGGACATCGAGGAAAGGTACATTGCTCCGTTGATGAGACGTCAAGAAGGCCAAAAACTGCCATATGAACTGCAGTGCGGATTCGAATGTTAGCGTGGAAAAGCAGGAACTGACGTTAGTGCGTCAGGGGAGGGCTTATATGGACTCTGTTGACGTCACATCCAGGAGATGACGTTGCTATGGAGTCGCTCGACGCCCTCTGCTGACACGCTGCTGGGAAAATTTCCAGCTCCAGTCTGGCGCCTGGGGAGGATTCTAAGATAAGAAATCTGCGGCTAATTGTGATTGTGACCAATCAGAGCGAGTCTCAATCTGCGACGTACCTCATGAACTTTAATAAGGTAGGTCAGATTGCGACCCATTTCGATTTGCAAAGTTCCACACTGGTGGCAAATTGCGACCAGTTCAGGGAAACATCTGGCTAATGTTTCTCTTTTCATATAGGTTTCAATTCTGAAAAAATTATCACTGAGAATCGTGTAGACGCAAACAGGCTCATAGAGCAAATGCATCAGAGGAAGACTAGGACACAAAGTCTTACTGCAGCATCAAAAGCAAGATATTGTAAAGGTTCCAAGTGTAATTAACTCACATGGTAAAAATACCTCCAAAGTGAGCACGATTAAAGAGGATTAAAAATTCACTGAGCTCAGCTTTCTGTTAATGAAACTAAAGAGAATTCTTAATATCAGGACTACTGCATGATGGCCAGAATTGAAAAAATATATATATATATATTTTTTTAGCCATAACAGATCTAAAAATACTAAGAAAGCTGCAAATGCAATACATGCAAAAATTAACTGGCTAGATTTCACCAGTTTGTTTCTCCATTCAGGAACAAAAGAAGGTTAGAATGTTGCCCAAACTGTCTTAATCCCAATGCACTTTAAATCCTGGCTATAGGAAGGCAGGAGCACTTGTATCCACAAAAGAAATTAAATACCAAACATATTTAAACATACGTCAGAATGCAATGAATTATTAATCACTGCTCTGAAAGGGAAAAAATACCTTCCTAACTATAGATTTGTAGCTTGTTGTGCTGTAGATTCACATGGTTTGCACACTCCTATAATAGTGCAGATGTCGCAAGTTCTTTCTCTTCAAAGTATGTGTTTCGGTCTCAAGGTGACTTGAGATCCCTCCGTGAAACCTTCAAGGTACCCGGACAAAATCTCCCATTTCAGATTTTATTTTTCCCCCAAAGAGTGAATTAAAGTAAGTGGAGTGAAGCAGGAGTGTAAATATGTATAGGAGCAGTGTGAAACATACGAGGCACGGCTTTCATCCACGGAGGCTTGATGACGCATGTGAATCTACAGCACTGCAAGCTACAGAAAGTTAAACAGTAAGTATCATTTTCTATTCGTAGCATGTGTATCAGTAGGTAACAGACTTTGCACAGACTGAAAAGCAGCCCTCTCCTTTTAAAGTGGTGGCTTGCGAACGGTTGAAGCAAATGTTTTGAACAATATTTTTAGGATAGTTTGGCCAACTGGCCCCTTTGTGGGTATGAATGTCCACACAGTAATGCTTTGTGAAAGTGTGCGGTGTTGACCACGTAGCAGCCTTACAAATTGCTGCAAGCGATAGGCTTCCCAGGAAGGCCACTGTGGTTCCCTCCTTGCAAGCAGAATGTACAAATACGTAAGAATAGTGTGTAACACATCACTATTTATCTTGCAAAGCACGCCTGAGAGACTGGGTGTCCATAATGGGGTTTGCAAATGCAATAGAGTTTCTTTGTCGCATGAATTAATTCGGTACGTTAAATTAATACATTTTAGGTCTTTTTACATCTAATGTATGCAATGTTCTTTCTGCCACTGACAGAGGGAGAGGCAAGTCAATGGTCTGACAGAAATAGAATGCAGAGGCAACCTTAGGCTGGAATCATGGATCGTCCTCAGGATAACCCGAGCGCTATGAAACTAGATGAAGGATTCCTCGGATGTTTAAGCCTGCTATTCTCTAACTCTGCAAAAACCGGACTGCTATTCCAAAGGCTGCTTTCCATGAGAAGTATTACATCTGGCACGAGTTTAATGGCTTAAAAGGGGGTCTGGTGAAGACTATATTAAGGTCCCAGACAGGAACTGGTTGAGTCTTTGGAGGAATAACACTTTTAAGGACTCCCATAAATTATTTAAGTACTGGGACCTTCAATAAAAATCTATGCTGTCTGTTCTGTAGAATGGACCTAATAGATGTGTAAGCTAACCCTGACTTCTGTAAATGAAACTGATAGCAGGTAATGTCTTGAACTGATGGTTGCAGAGGTTGTGTATGCCTACTAATGCAGTGATAAATACATTGTTTCCATTGTGCGGCTTAACAAGCTTGTGCGGTAGGTATTCAAGCTTCTTGCAAAATAGGCACACACTCCACAGGAAGTTGCAGATAAACTCTAAAACCTCCAGTGCGAAATCGCAAGATTCATTTCTTTGGGATTGTGATGTTTCAGTTGCCCCTAATGCTGAAATACAAAGTTAGCTCCCATGGTAAAGTCTTGTGTGGTTGAACAGACATTTCCCGTAGCACTGAGTGCCATGGCTGTCTTGCCCATGTGGGAGCAATTAGAATGAGAGTCACTGATGTTTGTCTCATCTTCCTCTCTACATAAGGAATTAGAGGATGTAATGGAAGAAAAACATAGGCAAATATTCGTAAACAGTTCATCCACAGAGGACTGCTTATGGACGGTGGATGTGGCTACCTGTAGGTGAAGCTAGGGCATTTGGCGGTTTCTGCAGTAGTGAACAGATCGACTGGGGCATCCCAATTTCTAAAAGTATTACTGAATCACTTGGGTGTTTCCTCTCTCATTTGCGTACTTGTTGATGCATCCTGTTTAACAGGCCCACAAAGTCAGTGTCTACCCCTGGAAGATGTTCAGCCAGAGACGGGATTTGGTGACCAAGGGCCCAGTGCCATATTGATTGCGCCAATGTTGTCAGGTGAGGCAAGTGCTTCCCTCCTTGCTCTAGATGTAGTGCATCGCCGTCATGTCTGTCTGTTTAAGAACCATTGTGTTGTGAATTAGCATGTGACACACTTCCAATGCTCCATTTTAGATAAGGTAATTACCTGGAAGTTATCCTCTTCCTCGATCAGCTGCAGTTCCACCTAATGGTGAACTGCTGCCCTTTGAATGAATGTGTGGCACGCCATTGTGTCATCTAGTGGAGAAGCTTTCACTGGGTAGGGCTCAAAGTAGGATCCAGAGTTGTAATCCTGCCGTAGTTCCTTCCCATCAGTAGGAACATAGTATGGTTCCGGTGGTCAAACTCTATTTCCTGATCTGAATCAGTGGGTGGCGTGCTTTGGTGCAAGTGAAGGCAGTGGAAGTCCGGGGCTAGGTGGAGGATGAGGAACTGGGCTGGTGTCCTTGTGCATTCATTTCTTGGGTATAAGAAACGTGCAACTACTCCGGGATAGCATCCTCAAATGTTAGGCTCCTCTTCTTTAAAGGTGCTGGATCAGTCTCCTGTTGTGGAGGATGAGCCAGTATCTTCCCTGAGGCTGGATATAAAATCTCCTTTGCCTGACATCAGTCTGTTCCGAGCTGGAGGCTTCCTCGGGGCTGAGATAGGCTGCCGATGTTGAGCGGGCTTTGGGGCAATAGCCGGAGTGTCTGTGGAGGCCTTGTTGGAACAGGTAGAGCTCAAATCCCAGGTCTCTCAAGACCTGTGCTTAACCTGACTTTGACTCTTATTGAGGTCGAATCCTGAAATGATGATCCTCGGATGGTGCCTGTGGTATAGGTCTTTGTTGAGGTCTATGTCTTGGGTGTAGGCTTCACTGGGGCCCTGAGGAGTGGTCCTCTTCATAATCTGAGTCCTATGAGGACAGGATTATCGGGCTCCGAACTGTTGGGCCTTCCGGGATATTGGGCGGGCCTAACGCCGTGGAGTAAGAAGTTCCGGAACAGAGGTCTGTTGATGGCTCAATAGAGCTAAAGCACTGCATTCCAGAATAAGGAGCCCACCAATGTTCCCTTCTACATGTAAATTTCTTCTTATTAGAAAAAGCTTTGCAGGCCGATCACTTCAAATCCTCGTACTGTTTGGAAAATCAGAGATTGCAAAGCCTGTGACTACTGTCCAACCACGGGAACCAACTGTGCACTTGGGCAAAACTGGAACAGCGGGTTCTCCATAACTCAGCCCCCAGAGTTATTCTTATACAATATGGTGTCGAGAAAAAGCCCTCTTGTCAAGTCTGAATTGTCATCGGTAGAAGGTGTTACTTCGTGATTGCTGTAGGAGATTCCAGTTTCTAGAGTTGAAAGACTTTTTTTTGTAGCTAAACGGTCCTGGAGCTCCAAAACACATCATAACACGATGGTGGGGAAAAGAATCTGAGATGGTGTCTGTCCCGGCGCATTGTGGGTTCGGAGATGGATCACGAGTCAACAGGAACCCGAAAAGTACTTTAAAGAGATACAACTTACAACGTTCACGCCCAACAGTAGATGGCAGGAGTGTGCAAAGCATGTAACCCAGACCTACTTTTGCTACAAAACACTGTTTATCTGGTGATACTTTTCATGTTTACAACACTATGTTTTCAAATCGAGAACTTATTAATGATTTTGTTGGACAACAGTCCTCACCTCACGAGGTAAGGTGTGCTTCTCTGCCACTGTTCGACCTTTTCTGCCATGGCCAGCCAGAGTGATTTTCCCCCAGTAGACTCGACTGTCTTCGAGGTGCTCGATGTTTTAACCATATAAATAGTTAATGAGGAAAGCTAACACGGTCAAACAGGGTAAGGTTGCACAGTTTCCCTTGCCATGCAAAGATCTGGGGCCAAACCTACGACGGAAACATTTTGCGAGTTTCTAATTAGGAACTCGCAAAATGCGATGTACAACAGTCTCCGACAGTGTTTGCGATTCCCAATGGGGTCGCAAATGACCTGCCTCATCAATATTCATAAGGCAGGTTGCAATGTGCGACCCATTGGGAATGGCCTGTAATCACAGGGATGTCTGTGATTGCTTTTTAAATAAAGCATTTTTTTTTAATGCTGCCCCTTTTCCTTAAAGGAAAACAGAATACATTTCAAAAATAAAAATGAAGAGCTACCTTTTCATTTTTATAAAGTAGGCAGTCAGTCGTCTGCTCGTAAAACATTTTGGTGCCCACATTCACAAAGAGGAAGGGGTCCCTTGGGGACCCCTTCCCATTTGCGAATGGGTTACCACCTCCTTCATGGAATTGGAAAAATATGAATGCTTTGCGACCGCATTCCGATTGCAAAACATTCCCACATGCCCCTACGAGTCGCTATTAGGAAGGGACGCTCTTGAAACGTCCCTTCCGAATACTGATTCGCAAATCCTATTTTGCGGGTTGGTAATAGGTTACCCACTCGCAAAACAGGATTAGTACACGTGAAAATACTTTTTATCGGTTGCAAACAGCCCGATTCTCCGTTTGCTAACGCTAAAACAGGACGTACATGTGGCCACTGGTCTCTACAAAAAGCACTCGCAATTTAAAACTCTTTCAATCATTTTGCAACTACTCTGAAGGTCTTATGTCTTGAATCTATGAGCATCTCCTAAGAAGACACTTGCATTTTACCTCTTCATCCTCAAATGTATCTGTACGATGTGCTTAGTTTTCCTTTGCGAGAAGCTGCCTTGTTTCTAAAGTTTTGGGATCCAATTTGTACCATGCTTATGTGAGTTAAGTTGCAACAGAAATGCAAAGGAACATGCAGCGTACTTTGCATTTTGCTTGCCGCACAATTATTCAGTCAACTCCGTCACCTAATTTGGTGCGGTGCTGCTGCATAATTCCAGCGGCCTGGCTAATCATCGAACCAAAGAGGTACAACATACTTGGTGAAGCATTATTCATTTTCCCACAAAAGAAACAAAAAACAACCCTCCGCCATGGAATATTTAACGGCATTATCTGTGTTAACTAAGAGAAGATTTTTTAACATCTTCAAACTTAACCAAAACGTTTTTACTTAACAAAATTAAAATAGAAAACAACTGTTACTTGAATTAGCTACACCCATCAGGAATTCCACAAACGTCACATTGAAGTCTGTTGGTGAAACTTAATAAAGGTACCTGAGCTGCTGCTGCTGCTGACTGCGGAGAAGCCGGCCCAGCCGTTTGTTCTCCAGAGTCCAGACTCTGAGAAAGTATGGAGAAGGGATGATGAGGTGCTGGAAGGCAGGCAACGTCATCACCTGTAGACAGAATACAACTCTCTTCAGGAACATGAAACATGAAAGATACTGCAAAATATTACAGATAGGAGTTAAGGTTTTCCAACCTCGCCGTCAAGGCCTGGAACGACCTCCCCATCCGAACCTCTACCTCCCTCGCCGAATTCAGGAGCGGCCTCAAAACGTTCTTGTATCACAATAGCCCTACCTCAAACCCTCTTTCATGATGTGGTGGGAAATGATGTCTAGACAAAACAAAGTGCTATTTGCAAATGAGGATATGTAACGGCACTGAGCGCAAAATGTTTTGGGATCTAGCCCACGGCGGTGTAACAAACTGCTGTTCTGGCTCAGTCTATGAGTCACACGGAGAACACATTTGAAGATAGCTCTGGAGGTTAGCGCTCTTCTTGTTGCAAGTCTCGGGGTATGCTAGAAGTGCGAGAGTATTAAGGTGATTATTGCATGTATTGAAGTGACTGTAGGGTTAAAGTCCCTGCTGCAGAGCACTGTGTGGAACCTGCAGATCACAGGCTCACTGTACCAGAAACATTTCTTGTTGAATGAATGCATTTGCTGCAGTTATTCTTGTGCAGCCTACACCTCACACGTTGCAATCCTAATAAAATAGGTCAGTGGTTTATGAACATGCTACAAACATCATCAGGGACCCTGCAAAGGACAGGATGAATCCTTGAAAGTTATCACTTAATTTTTAACTTGCTCTTCTTGGTCAGTAAATACTGATTATCAGGTAGAAAAAGAATTTCACTTTGTATAAAGTGCCATGTAAATGGTAATTGATAATGAAATTACAACTTCAGTCTACATACGTCTACTCCTTTCGATTTAAAGCACATTCAGTAAAAGTATTTGCGGATTGTCCTTGATTCAGAGCTGTGCTCACGGACAGAGCTAGGGATTGTTGGAAGGGACCAGTCTCTAATGCAAGACTTCCTAGACATGCTGACTTGGGAGACCAGTCAGTGGAGGGCTTCACCAAGTCACCATGAAGACTTTAGCAAAGAAACAGCCTCCATTCTGTGCAGAATGGCTGTACAGCAGTAAATGGTTATGGCTAGAATCTCAGCCCAGTTAGGACAGAACACGAATACTACCATAACTGACTGAATTACATATTAAGGGCTGCCTGGCCACACTGAACCCAGAAGAGAAAAGCAAGCATTGAACTAGAGTAAGAGCTCCATTCTCACCATCAAGAGCTGATCCTTCCACAAAAGCTGTGGATTGCTAAGGAAAGAGACTACTTCTAAATGTAAACTTCCGGGGGCGTGGCCAAGATGGCGGCGAGGTAGGACGCTCGATTCTCGGCTCCTGCTCGTCGTCCGCCCATAGCAGCACAGCACAGCCCCCCAGGGGCCCCAGCAGCGTGAGCCGACCCAGTAACACCACCTGCACCCTCCGGACCCGGTTTGAGCCCGGAGCCTGCCTTACAGCGGTGGCCGTGGGAGCGAGATCGGCGGCGCGGGGAGACGGACCCAGCCGCCCTACGCCAGGGCGGCCCCGACAAAGCGGTAGTCCAGGTCCGGACCGCCGAGGCAGGCCTCTCTTCTCCCGGTGCCCCTTCTTCGCCCACCGGACTGCAAACTTGCTGGTAGCGGGGTGACGGACGGCCGGTCCGCTTGCCGAGAGAAGCCGCAGTCGACGCTACCGGAGGGAGCCGCCCGCTGCCCCTGCCGGGTTCGGAGGGCTCCCCTGGCACCGGTGATACCCTCGGGCACCCGCCGCAGCAGTAGGAGAGGCCCGCGGGGCCTATGCACACGGCCACAAGCAGCATGAGAGGAGGGATCTGGGCCTAACTGAAGCACTGGGCTTCTGTGATCCCCGGTCTGGGGTAGATCCGGGCCCGCGGAGGACGAGAGGTGCCCGGTTAGAGCCGACGCAACACCGCAGGCTCTGGGATCGGCCCCGACGCCATCTTGGCCCTGTCATCTCCGGATCGGGATCTCTGGGGGCCCCCTCCAGTACATGGACACGATCGTCTGCCCTTTGTGGGGGCCGCTGGCCCCGCCGATTGTGAAGCGCTGGAGGCGAAGCCACGCACTGCCCTGCAGGAACCGCCGAGGTCGCTGGGCCGCGTTGCCTGCACTAGCGGTAAGGAGCGGGCTTCGAGATATGCGGGGGCAGAGGCGGTGTTGAAGTGGCCCTCAGACACCGCTACGGTGCCTGCGGAGTGCACGGTGCCTGGCCTGAACAGCGCAGTGGAGGGGCGGCAGGAGGCTGGGCCCTGTGTCGGTGGAGGGGGGCCTTTCCACCAGCATCATTGCTCACTTTGATCACGTCATTGTTCACACCTGGCGCCTGCCCTGTTTGGGACCCTGCACGCTTCGCTGAGCCCGCGACCTTCCTAGCCTGACCGCCAGTGGGACCTGGACCGCTGGAGACGCCACCGGGGTCAGGGGACACGGATACACCGGCAACCACCGCCACATTAACCCCCACCCTGGGGATACAGCACAAGCACAGCCACGTGAGAGTGCAGTCGGCGCGGTCGCTGCCTGGTAGGGGACACCGCCATTAGAGTTGCATTAAAGAGCTGCTATCACCTCGGAGAAGACAGCGAGGAACTCCCGCTTGCCCGGAGGGGACAGCCACCCCGCAAGAGGCTCCTTCTGGGCCCCGTGCCCAGACCAGCGACCGCCGGCTCGGGATTGACAGAATGTCCAAGACCAGAAACAACAAAGTGAAACCCCTCAAGGACATTTTTGGCCGCTCGCAATCCATACCCAATATGGCGTCCGCGACCCCCGAGGCGGAGGCTGCGAGGTGCCCTGCGGCTACTGGAGATGAGCCAATCACGAAAGCCTTCCTTGAATCGCTGTTCCTCACTCTTAGAGAGGACATTCAATCAGTGAAGGCTGAATTTGCCACAGAACTTCGGGAGGTACGCCGGGACGTGGATAGCGTTGGGGAACGGGTTGCCTCTCTCTCGAGGAGAAAAGCGACGCCACAGTATCGGACCTGACCACACTCCAGCAGGAGGTTATCCGACTTCAAGACCAAAACGTCGACATGCAGACCCAGATGGAGGACTTGGAAAACCGATCCTGAAGGCACAACATCAGGATCCGTGGGGTCAAGCCTTCAGAGGACACCCACGACCTCTTCGCTTTCACCCAGGGTCTCTTCCGCCACATCTTGGGGGACTCGCAGGAGTCTGATGTGGTTTTGGACAGGGCGCATAGAGTGGGGCCACCCCGGGCCAACAACGCTCCGCTGGCGGACATCTTGGTATGTGTTCAGGACTTTAAGACTAAGGAGGCTATACTAGCTAAAGCACGATCACTCCATCCCATATCATTCCAGGGTCACTCTCCGGTGCTCTACCAGGACCTTGCCCTGAGCACATTACAGAGGCGCCGCCAGTTCCGTCCGGTGACTGAACACCTCCGTCAACAGGGGATCTCCTATTCTTGGGGGCACCCCTTCCGCCTCATCTTTCGTCATAACGGGAAGCTCCACCAGCTTCGTTCTTTCATAGAAGCATGTCGCTTGCTGGGCCTGGCAGAGCCGAGTGGGGAAGACGATCGCAGCACCGCCTCGGGGCCCGAGGTCTCCCCGTCGGGGTGGCAGGGCAGGAGGCGGCGTTCCAGGCGGCCGCCCAAAGCTGAGATAGCCAGGGGTCAGCAGGCGGCCCTCACTGCGGCCACTGAGGCCCTTGCCGGAGAAGACCTAACTGCCAAATGACCTCCTTTGAACCACCGGACCTTTTACTTTCATCTCTGCTGGCTGCGGGGGGGCGGCGGGTGGGACGATCCCTCTACTTGGCCACACGATGACCCCCATCTGGTTGACTGACCAGTCGTCCTCGGACAACGGACTATTTGGATTACTTATTCTTGTTCGAACTGTTCCCCGTTGGGGACAAGTTATGGGGACTTTTTCCCTGGGGGTTTTGTTTTTCCCCCTTTTTTATTTATTTTTCCTCTTTGCATTTTTTTGGATGGGTCCCTCCTGTCCACAGTTCCCTTCCTCCTACTGGTATGGCTTGATGAACAACTCTTTACAGTTCTCGCTCACTGGTACCGCTCAATGGGCCTGCTCCCGGGGACCCCGCCATAGCCCACACATCCTCCGCACGCTAGATGTCGCGTAGGTTGCTTAAGGTTCTGACCCTTAATGTCCGGGGACTCAACAACCCCATCAAGCGTAGGGCTGTCCTCAACTATTTGGAGCACTCCACCGCCGATATTTGTCTCCTACAGGAGACACACCTGCTGTGCAAAGACCATCACAGGATGAAATCCCGAGCCTTCCCAACACAGTTCTTTTCCTCCAACTCCACTAAGTCGGCAGGGGTGGCTATACTTGTTTCCCGTTCTTTCCAGGGCAAGGTGCTACAGAAGGATGCCGAGATCAGGGGCCGCCTACTCACATACCAGTTCCTAGTAGCTGGGGTATCCCTTATAATAGGTTCGGTGTACGCCCCTAATGAAGGCCAGGACAAATTCCTCCACGACGTACTCACTGAGGCCACAGCCAACTCAGAAAGGCGCCTGCTCCTGGGGGGTGACTTGAACTTTGTCTTCGACAATATCACCGACCGCTCCTGTCAACGCACTAGCCAAGTAGGGGCCCTCTCCCGGTCGGGGTTAGCCCGCATCCAGGAACTTGGGCTGGTCGACCTATGGCGTCATTTTCACCCTCACAGTCGAGCGTATACCTATTACTCAGGAGCCCACAAGACCTATGCCAGACTTGACTATTTCCTATGCTCCACTCCATTACAAGCGCTAGCCACTGACACCGACATTCTCACTGCGTCCCTGTCGGACCACTCTCCGGTCACGGCCTCCTTCTCACTACCACACACACAGCTACCTCAGCGACACTGGCGCCTGCGAGACTCCCTACTACACCAGGCCTCCATAATCGACCAGATTAAATCCTCCATTTCGAACTACCTAGCCCTTAATACTAATTCAGATATCTCACTCGCGACACAATGGACCGCTCTCAAAGCTGTCTTACGGGGAGAATTCATAGCTATCTCCACAGCTATCAACAATGAGCGCAGTCAAAAAAGAGCTGAGCTTACTCAGAGAGTCGCTGAATTAGAGCAGATGCACCAACGTACTGTGGCAGCCAGGGCCTGGCGCCAACTTTGCACGGAAGGAAAGCAACTCGCGGCGCTGGACCAGGACAGGGCTGAATATGCGGCCCTTCGCCTGCGACACTCCTACTACACCGGAGGGGATAGGTGTGGCCGGCTTCTGGCCCATAAACTGCGGGAAGCGAGACAGCGACAGGGGGTGCAAACCATCCACCCTGCTGGGGGGGACCTCACATCAGATGATGTAGCCATCGCAGAAGCCTTTAGAGACTTCTATGCTAAGCTTTATTCGGGTGATTCCCTGGACATGCTTTGCAGCTCTGAATATCTGGAGGTGGCGCAAGTTCCCACTCTTGAACATGCGCAGGCCGCCTACCTAGACAGAGACATCGGGACGGAAGAAATCATTGCGGCAATCTCTCGCCTCCGACTCGGCAAATCACCTGGCCCGGATGGGTACTCCGCAGCCTTCTATAAAACCTTCTGTAATCAGGTGGCCCCTTTATTGTGGGATCTCTTTAACGCGTTCGCGCACACAGGCGCCATCCCAGAGGAAATGCTAGAAGCCTCGATTGTCGTTATCCCGAAGCCCGGAAAGGATGCGACTCTCTGCAGCGCGTACAGGCCGATCTCCCTCTTAAACATAGATATCAAACTATACACAAGCATCCTCGCGACGCGTCTGGCCACCTACATACCCCAACTGGTGGAACCGGATCAAGTGGGCTTTATATCCCAGAGGCAAACGAGCGACAACACGAAGAGAGTATTGCACCTCATAGAAAAAGCATCTCGCACACAGGGGGAATACATGTTACTAGCAATCGACGCGGAGAAGGCCTTTGACAGGGTCCACTGGCCCTATTTAGAACAAGTACTACAGAGATTTGGCCTCGGAGACAAGATGCGCACCCGCATTCTGAATTGCTATTGATCCCCTCAGGCCACAGTTCGAGTTAATGGGCAGACATCCTCCCGCTTCCCCATAGGCAGGGGTACACGACAGAGTTGCCCCCTCTCCGCCCTCCTTTTTGCACTGTACATGGAGCCCCTAGCGCAAAGAGTCAGACGCCACCCCCTTATCACTGGGATCAAATTCGGCGGAGACACACATAATATAAGCCTCTACGCGGACGACATTCTGCTCTCTCTCACTGACCCTATTCAGACACTGCGAGCACTATTTATTGAACTGCACAGCTTTGCGCAGGCCTCTGGGTTTAAAATTAATATGGACAAATCCACTGCCCTTAATATCTCGCTATCGGCAAATACGCTGGCTTGTACAGGAAGAGCATCCTATCCAGTGGTCCACCACCACGGTCCCTTACCTAGGGGTGCAGCTAGGCTCCACCATTCCAGCCACTGTCACTGCTAACTATGACAGGCTCCGCACCCACATTCGAAGGGAACTGGGCAAATGGAAACACTATCCCCTCTCCTGGCTCGGTAGAATAGCTGCTATCAAAATGACAATTCTTCCCCAGATCCTTTATCTATTTCAGACCCTCCCCCTACGCCCTCCCGTTGGTTGGATCCTTCAGACCCAGTCAGACCGGGCACAATTCATATGGCACGGCCGCAAACCACGGTTCAAGCACGCGATCGCAGTCCTGCCCCCAGAACGGGGAGGGGTTGGAATACCCGATCTACAGCTTTATTTTTATGCTGTACAGCTTCGCTACCTGGTGGAATGGAACCGCCTAGAATCCGGAAAACACTGGTTGTTCCAGGACCAGGCAGTCGCAGCCATGCCCCTGCAGGGTGTCCCCTTCCTTCGGAAGAAGCATAGACCGCCTAATCTCTATGCTTCGTACATCACGAGCGCGATTATGGAGGCATGGGACCGCACCGCTATCACACACGAGCTGACATTCCCCTCCCCCCCTGACACCACTGTTTAATAACCCTGATTTTCACCCGGGAGTAGACCCTAAAGCGTTCACGAACTGGCGCTCCACCCCATGCAGATCTCTGGGTCATCTGTTCGATCTAGAGGGCATCATTCCATTCCCACAGCTTAGAGCGAACTATGGTGTTCCGGAGACGGAACGCCTGCCATATCTACAACTCAGACACTGGGCACTCCAACCACAGGTCAAACCTGGCGCTCAACGCCTGTTAACCCCATATGAGAAGTGGCTGATCACCCGAACTTCCGATAAAAACTTATCTCTGACCTCTATCAACACTTACTGGCAACCACTACCCTTATATATAATGCTGGACGGGCACGATGGGAGCGGGAGCTGGGTAGGACTTTATCTCACAAGGAATGGGACGGCATATACTACAGGGCCCGACACTCGGCCTATCACGCAGGTCTTACGGAAACGCTGACCAAGGTTGCCACCTATTGGTATTACACACCAGAGCGCCTGCATCAATTTGACTCCCACCGTAGCGCATTGTGCTGGAGGGGCTGTGGGGAGGTGGGAACCCTGGAACACCTTTTATGGAGCTGTGCCCGCATCCAACCATACTGGACACCAATCCTCGATGACATAGATTCTCATCTCGATACTCAACTCCCGCGCTTCCCAGCATACATCCTCCTTGGACTGCCCAACCCGTTAACTTATCCCTTGAAATCCCAGAGGGGCCGACTAATCGCCATTGCCCTAGGGGCAGCCAACCAGAACATATTAGCACATTGGCGCTCACCCCAGACTCCCCCCCCCCCCCATTCAGGTTGGCTACAGAGGCTTTGGACGATAATGGGGATGGAGAAACTATCCCTCACACTGGTGGGCAGGGGGGATGAATTTCCGGAGTTGTGGCGCCCCTTCCTGACCTTGCTTACAACTGAATTCCGGGAATTGACATGCCCTCGCTAACTTCGGCTTCTCCGTTTAGCAGATACACAGCTCCCACCAAAGCGCAATCCCAAAACGCTACGATAAACTGCCTTACGCCCAGCACCCTTCCCTGGGGCTTTTTCGTTTTGTGGACAGGAGGTGGGGGGTGGGGTGGGGAGGGGGGGGGGGAGACAATTGTTATTCTGTTTCCTTTATTCCTACTGAAGGCTTTCTTTTATAGACCCGCTCCCAGCATATTACTTGGTAATACTCTCATTATTGACATACGTTGTCTGTATTGCACTGTCATTAAGGAGCAGGGTGTCCTGTTCTTCTTTCTATGTTCGAAAATCAATAAAAGATTTAAACCATAAATGTAAACTTCCACTGGCAGGATTACATTGAGAGGTGATCACCAAAGAGAAGTAGGAATGTCATGGAATTAGAAGGAAAGGAAAATGTTACTTGCCCTTTAAGCATCTGTCCGTAGCGTGTAGACCTGTAGATTCACATGTGCTGCATACTCCTATCATCTAGTTTTGGGCTCGGCCGCTGCAAGTTGTTTTTGTTCAAAGACGTCTTTGGAGTCACATGATGTCGAGTGACTCCTCCCTTAGTAAGCTAACCCGGACATTGGAAGGTGAAGTAGGCAGCATAGGACATCCTGGACAAAGGGTTTGATGGGGTCCAGTTGTTTTATATTGCAGTAGTGCACAAGCCTTTTCCACTTGGCGGCGTAACAATCATGAATGGTAGGTCTATTGGCTTTCTTGAGAATATCCATACATTCTTCTGGTAAACTGCAATGCCGAAGCTCCAAGACCTCTGAAGCCAAATTGCCGATTTCCACGTCTGTAAAGTACTCCGCTAGAAGGTTTTGTTCGATGGTGTATCGCCCAATGCCTAATCCACTTTACTAGTGCAGAGAGCATGCCATTCTGTTTCTGTAAGTGGAACATGGTGGTCATATTGTCGGTCTTCAAAAGACCAACCTTGCCTTGGATGTTCTGAAAAAGAAGGCTTTGAGAGTTAGATTAATGGCTAGAAGCTTGAGATAACTGATGTGGATACCTTGTTGCTTAGGTGCCCATACATCCTAAATTGTCATGCTGTAGAGAGGTGCTATTCCATCCAGACATATACCCGCCCGAGGTAATGGTCACTTGCAGAATTGGGTCCATAATGCTTTCTCCCTGTAACAAGTTGCTGCTGTTCTACAACTGCAGAGTGATGGGCACTGGCCCTTACCAACAGAAGATCTTTCCAGTGACATTACACCTGTAACCATTGTGCCGCAAGGCACTTCAGTAAGAGATGCATGTGAAGCCTGGCATGGGGAACTAAGGCAATGCAGGAGGCCATCATCCCTAGAAGGCACATTACTGTTCTGACTGTAAGAGGTAGCAGTCACTGAAATACCAATACCCTTTGTTGGTTGGGTACACTGTGCTGGTGATGGTATTTAGGGTAGACCTCAGGAAGGGCTGAACATGAACAGGTTGAAGATGTGACTTTGAGATATTTATTGTAAATCTCAATGCATGGAGCAGGGAACTAGCAGCTTGGGTGTGTGCTAGGCTCTATTGCCTGCTTGTTCTCTTGAGCAGGCACTTGTCTACATAGGGGAACATGTGGGTGCTACTCTTTCTCAGGTGGACCGCTACCACCTCTAGATATTTTATGAAGGTCCTTGGGGCTGTAGTAATCCTGAAAGGCAAAAGCTTGTATTGAGAGTGCTGTCCAGTTATCACAAACCAGTCAAGGTATTGATGAGCAGGTTGCATGGGTGTGTGAAAGTAGGTGGGGTGTTTAGTGGGGTTGAGAGGAGTTCTAGACAATACTCATGCTGGATGAGTGCCAAAAGTCACTGGTCGGAAGTGATTTCTTCCCAGCGTGGAAGGAGATCTTGAAGTCTTCCCCAGAAAGGTGATGTGTGATCGGGTGGATGCCTGGGAATTCAGTGTTTACAGGGAGAGGCTCCCTTTCTGGAGGTCTCTCGATCCTACCCTTGTTAGAGTGACTACAGCTGTATGTCCCTGGCACATAGCCTCTACTGCCCTGGCGGTGGCAAGAATGTTGCAGACTTTGACAAGTTTGCGGCTGGTCAGGGGAAGTGGTCCTGGTTTCTCTTCTATACTGCTGCCTATGAAAGGAACCCCTGCCAGATGGGGTTTGTAGTGCACCTATTGACTTCACAATATCAGTGTCCTTCTTAACTTTTTCCAGCATCTCATCAAACTGCAGTCCGAACAGATGCTCCTCACCAAATGGCAGGTTGATGAGATGCTGCTGGACCTCTGGTTTAAAACCCAATATGCAAAGCCAAGAGTAAGAACCGAGTATGGTGGAGGTGTACCTCCTCTAGCAGCTATGTTGCCAGCAACGTCAATGGCACAGCGTATGGTGGCGTTAAGGATTTTTTTTCTTCTGTCACTATTCCCTCTTCAAGGATGGCTTCCTCCTTGGGCAGCAAGTGCATATCAACCTTGAGGTAGGCAGCTGCATGTTAGATAACCCAATGGTAATGTTGCAGTATCATCAGGGTGGGAAGGCTCAACTGGGATGTGTTCTGGATCCTCTAGTGGATCAATAACAATCTTCCCACAGGTCCACTGTAGGGTGGAGGTGGAAGGGGGTTTCATAGTCCTCTGGCATGGTTTAAGGGCTACCAGTGTCTGAGTAAGAGTGTGGGGATACTTGGGGAGAGTCTTGCAGAGACAATGGTGGAGATGGGAGTGCTGATGGAGGAGGGGGGATGTGGACCATGAGGAGCAGCGCTTGTAGCCATGTCCCCATGCCTCTTAGGCGGTGACAATAGATCCGATGGCTTGTCTGGTGTAGATTTGTTGTCAAACGCCAGCCTCCACTTCTTAGCCAAGTCTCTGAAGTCTTTGTAGGAGACACCTTGGACAAAGATCTTCCCAGCATGAGGGTGGATGAAGATTCGCTGCTGTCTTACATCCAGTTCCACTAGGGGCTTCTCCAGGATTGGCCTTTCTACGTGGCCGGATCTGGTCAGATAAAAGGGCTCCCGGAACCAATGCAAACTTCGGCGCAGAAGGAGTGGCAGGTGCCGATAGTGTATTCAGCTTTGAAGAGTGTCGGAGATTTTTGGCGCCAGAAGAGCTCTTGGGGTTGAAAGGCCGATGAGGGTTAATGCCCTTTGACTGATCCATTTTCTGCTCAGATGCCTTTCCATGGTGCTGAAAGGAGCCCAACTGCGGTGTAGGATCTGAAGGCAGCAGTTTTTTTCTTGCACAGGACTGGATGCCCGGCATACTCGACAGCGGTCTCTTATGGAGCTTATGGGGAGTTTGGACTTCAGCATACTCACAGCTCTGGGCATAGACTTGCGAGATCCGGTACTGGTGGAGGTCCATGGAGACTCTTTGATGCCCCACTCCTCAGCATCGCTGGAGTCAATGACCTTTGGACTGGATTGGTCAAGTGGAACGCTTGGAGATTCAACATCTTTCACCTCAGCGCAGAGCAGGTCTGGTTCAACGAAGAGGTCACAAGCTTCTTCCATTGGGCATCACTGCATCCTGATAGGAGCCTAGCGCCTGTCCCTTTGGTAGCGGATAGTCTTCTTACAATGGAAGGCGAGACAGAACGTACACTCAGCATTGTTGTGGTCCGAGGAGAAGCAAAGATTACAAACGCTATGATGGTTCGCCCAACGATTCTTAGGAAGGCATCAAGGACATTTTCTGAAGGAAGTTCGTTCCATCACCGTCTATGTCTCAACATCCTCCAACCCTGTAGAATGAAGTGAGGGCTGGGAGCCCTCAAAGGGCGTGGACATTTTGATATTTTGGGACCCGGTGTTACGTGGAAGTCTACGAATGGTGTCAGCATGGAAGGGAAAAAACTGAAGAAAAATAACTGCAAGTGTCAAATTATTTATCAAAGGTAGGAGAAGTTTGAACTGTGAGGGCCTGAAATAAGAATGTGTAGCAAGTCGAATCTGGGAGTCCCATCGGTACACATTCGAAACCAATGGCGGAGAAAAACAATCTAACAACGGAGTTGGTGCCCATGCGCGTAGCCTACTAAGACAGGAGTCACTTAAAATCCCTTGACTCAAAAAACTTCTTCGAAGAAAAACAACTTGCACCGTCATAGCCCAACACTAGAAGCAAAGCATGAAGAGTAGTAAATACAATCCTCTGCACACGTAAATATCATTTACTGTCAAAAGTTTACAGTTCTAATTAGTACATTTTCAAGAGATAAGGTGAATAAAATATGATAGTGGTCCACAAGGTTGATGTTTTCTTGTTCTTTTATTCGGAATGCCCAGCCAACACGTGTTTCGTCTTAGGGGAGTACCCTTAGACTTCCTCAGGGCTGCAAGGCTAATTGGGTCTGTGTGAAAAGTTCTCTCCGCCGGTTTTACTTCCGTCCCGGCTGTTCAAAATGTGGGTTCCAATTTTCATGAAATATCTTCATGTGACAACTGTGCGTAATTTCTTTGGTTACTTGAGACACTCGTAAAATTTCAGGTCAACCCCTCTCATTAATTCGGTGTTTAAAATCCAATCCGATTTTTCAAACTTGCACCCCTTCTACGGGTACCTTGATCTGTACGAGGAAAGCATGTACGCTATTCTGTGAATCCCATTGTGACCCGGAACAGTGTTCCGGATCACAGTGGGATTCAAGGAATAGCGTAGAAGGAACCCGTAGAAGGGGTGCAAGTTTGAAAAATCGGATTAGATTTTAAACCTCACTAGTATAGTGAGGGAACTCATTATACATGTACTGTGCTTTGTGAAGCAATACTTCTATCTAATATCATGCATCACTGCCAGTTTCTGTTGAGGTCTGGCATATGCGAATGGACAGCACTGCATGCCACAGATGGTTAAAGGGTGATAAGATTTTCCACTTGTAGCACGTGGGGCTATATATACACACATAATCTGCAGATACAGTAAAGCAGTTACTTTCTCAAGCAGAGGATGCAGATGTCTGGAACAAAGTTCGTCAAAGTCTTAGGCAAAATAAGGACTTCCGATGGGCAATTAGATCAACACAATAGTGTTTGGTAAACGTGTGTGGTGTTGAGCATTTAGCAGCTGCACAGATGCCTGCAATGTGAGTGTTCACTCAAAAGGCCATAGTAGCAGCCTTCTTGCAAGTGGAATGAGCTCTTGGCACTCCAAGTAACATGCGCTGAGCTATAGCAAAGCATGTTTGAATATTCTTGGAAATCCATCTGGCTATACCGCCCTTGGAAATAGGCTTTCCCACGAGGTGCCTTGCAAAGACAATAAAGAGTTGTTTTGATTTACAGATGGGTTTAGTTCTGTCACTGTTATACATTAATGCCCTCTTCGTCTTGACATCAAGGGTATGCAATGCCTTCTTTGGAACGGACTCTGGATTTGCAAAACAAATCTATCCCTGTGCACTAGTACAAAAGGTTGCTTCACTGTAAGCGCTGTATCTATTTGATTCTTCAAGGGAGGAGGTAGCTACCAAAAAGATTACTTTCCAAAACAAAAGCAGCATGCCACAAGATTGAAGTGGCTCAAAAGGAGCCCATATCAATCTTGTCAGAACTATATTCAAATTCTAGCAGGTGCTGGAAGAGTTGTTGGAAGATTACTCTTTTAAGGCCTTCCATAAAGGCCTTAATTACATGTATTAAAAAGTGACAAATGTTCCCTGTTTTGCATGTAGGCTAAAATAGCAATATATAAACAAATAAATAGAAGTGCATGCCAATACTGCATTATGCAAATGTAATAAACAGCAAATTAAGTCTTCAACAGACGTTTCAGTGTCTTATCTATTACCCTAAACCAGTGGTTTTTAAACTGTGGTCCAAGTACTCCTGGGGGTCCAAAAGCCAACTGTTCTTACAAAATTAAATAAGATTAAAGTTAATAAATGAAAATTTATAAAGAATATACAAATAAAAAAGCTAAATTGAAAATGTGGAAACCTTTTCCATAGTTAATTGTGAATCAAACAAAGAACAAGTAACTTACCTTCGGTAACGATATATCTGTAAGAGACATAGGTTAGTTATGGATTCCTCACCTTAGAATTACCCCCAGGCGTCAGACTGGATCCGGAGAATTTTTTCCTCAGCAGTACATCTGGGCGTCGATAGGTGGCGTCGGTCGACTCCGCGTTCGTCGTTGGCGTCGTGGTCACCGGAATGACGTTGCGGTATCTACTTAGACACCGCCTTCGCGAGCGGACGTCAGTTCTTTACACGACATTCCACGCCAGAAGCGCAGAGCCATGCAAGACACTGACCACTGGTGCACAAAAACTAGGGCCCTGAAAGGGGAGTCCCTTACCGTAGAAATCAGTTCGCAAAACGGGGAGGATGGGTGGGGCGGTGGGGAATCCATAACTAACCTATGTCTCTTACAGATATATCGTTACCGAAGGTAAGTAACTTGTTCATCTGAAAGAGACAGTTAGTTATGGATTCCTCACCTTAGAATAGATACCCCGGCAATACCAACCCAGATGGTGGGTCTGCGAACCAAGTTCACACCAGAAAGTCCTGGAGAACTGAACGGCCGAAGAAGCCGTCCCTCTGGACTTAGCTGTCCAGGCAATAGTGTTTGGTAAACGTGTGCAGTGAAGCCCACGTAGCTGCCTGGCAGATGTCAAGAAGGGGGACTCCACGTACCAAAGCAGTAGTAGCTGCCGTCGCCCTGGTGGAATGGGCACGCAACCCAACTGGAGGTTCCTTTTTCACTAAGGAATAGCAGATTTTGATGCAAAGAACGACCCATCGGGAGATGGTTCGTTTTTGCACGGCCCAACCTTTCTTGGCACCCACATAACCGACAAAGAGCTGGTAATCTACCCGTAATTGTTTTGTGCGATCCAGATAGAAGGAAAGCGCACGTTTTGGATCCAGACGATGGAGCCTCTCTTCCTCTTTAGAAGGATGCGGAGGCAGAAAGAAGGTGGGCAAAGTGATGGTCTGTCCTATATGGAAAGAGGTCACCACTTTGGGAAGGAAAGAAGGCCTAGTGCGGAGGACAACCTTGTCAGGATGAACAGCCAGGAAAGGAGGCTTGCTGGGCCAAAGAAAGAATGAAGAGGAGAACCTCTGAAAGGGGGGCAGAAAGGGGATCCACAGCCTTTGCTGTGCACCATGCCACAAATTTGTTCCATCTACAGGCATATACCGTTTTAGTGGAGGGACGCCTGGCTGCCAAGATAACATTACAGACTTCGGGAGGAAGATCGAAAGCTGTCAACTGTCGCCGCTCAATCTCCACGCAAGGAGGTGGAGGCTGGTCAGGTTCGGATGGAGGACCGTCCCCTGCTGCTGCGACAGAAGATCCTCCCGAAGAGGCAGTCTGATCGGAGGATCGATGGCCATGTGTAACAGCTCGGGATACCAGACTCTTCTCAGACCAATCCGGAGCCACAAGAATGACTTGGGCCCGGTCGCGCTTGATCTTCTTCAGCACTCTGGGCAGAAGTGGTATAGGCGGAAAGGGGTATAGAAGACCGCAACTCCACTCGCGATGAAAAGTGTTGCCTAGCGAGTGCCGCCTTGGAAATTCCAACACGCAGAACTGCTGACATTGCGCGTTCTCTTCGGTGGCGAATAGATCTAACCAAGGATCTCCCCACTGCTGAAAGAGGCCTTGCACCACCTCCAAATGAAGACGCCATTCGTGATCCATCATGCACCTGCAGCTGAGTTCGTTCGCCCTGGCGTTCAGAGAACCTGCCAGGCGTTGAACTACCAGAGATATGCCCTGATTTTTATTTATTTATTTTATTTATTTGATGAGTTTTATATAGCGCTGGCTAGACCCGGAGGTATCAGAGCGCCTTACATGAGGTTCCACAAAATTACAAAATTACATCAGTTACAAGTTACATCAGTTGCTAGAAAAACATTACAAGAGCATAGAAGACGAGATAAGTGAAGGGGGTAAGGGTAAAGGGGTAGGAGGGAGATACGACGGAGAGACGAAGGAAAGTCTGCCCAAAGTCCGGCTGGGTAGGTGACGGTCGAGGGGGAAGCCCAAAACCCATCTCCTCTATAGCTATCAGGTAGCTCCACCGGGCATCGGCCAAATAGCTAGGTCTCAACAGGGAAAACATTTAAAGAACATAGAGGACGAAATAAATGGAGCGTAGAGGGGTAATGGGGTAGGGTAAAGGGGTAGGAGGGAGAATACGACGGAGAGACGAAGGAAAGTCTGCCCAACGTCCGGCTGGGTAGGTGACGGCCGAGGGGGGAAGGCCACAGCCCATCGCCTCTTTAGCTATCAGGTAGCTCCACTGGGCATCAGCCAGAAAGCTAGGTCTCCACGGTCGGGGGTAAGTTCACAGAATCAATGTCCTGATGGGTAGGCCGGATGGGGGAAAGGTTCGAGGACTGGTCGATGTCAAGGTTTTTGTCCCATAGTAGTAGCACAACGTGGAAGTGACCACTGTGGCAGCCGATGTTCCAGCCATATCCAAAGGCGGAGAGCCTCTTGACATAGGGTCCACGACCCCACCCCACCCTGTTTGTTGCAGTACCACATGGCGGTGGTGTTGTCCCTGAACAGCTGCACCACTCTTCCCTGAACAGAGGGAAGGAATGCTTTTGGTGCAAGACGAATCGCCAAAAGCTCCAAAAGTTTTTTTTTTTTTTAAACATAGTTTATTGAAAGCTCCAAAAGGTTGATATGGAGCTCGGACTCCGCCGGAGACCAGAGGCCTCTGATCTCCGCCTCTCCCATGTGGCTGCCCCACCCCAGCAGTGATGCATCTGTCACCACTGTGAACTCTGGTTGGGGAAAGGAGAGGGATCTGCCGTTGACCCAATCCCGGTTCATTAGCCACCACTGCAACTGGTGTACAGCGCCCTCCGAGATCTGGACGCAATCGAAAAGATTCCCCTGATGCTGTGCCCACTGGAACTTCAGGTCCCACTGTAGATCTTGCATATGCCACCTGGCATAGTCCACCAGCAGGATGAAGGAGGCCATGAGGCCCAGTAGCCTCAGGGTCATTCTGACCGAAACCCGGGATAGAGGCCGAAAGATCGGAATCATAGCCCGAATATCCCGGACTCGCTGCTCGGGAGGATAAGCCAGAAACTGCGCTGTGTCCAGAACCGCTCCGATGAAAAGGAGCTTCTGAGAGGGGATCAGGTGTGACTTCGGCACATTGATGGTGAACCCCAGCGAATGCAGGAGGTCGGCCGTAGTCTGGAGGTGGGAGACGACAGCCTGGGGCAAGCCCGCCTTTAACAGCCAGTCGTCGAGATAGGGGAAGACTTGAACCCCTAATCTGTGCAGATGAGCTGCGACCACCACCATTACTTTCATGAACACCCGAGGGGCGCTGGTAAGGCCAAAGGGGAGCACGGTAAACTGAAAGTGCTTGTGGCCTACCGTGAACCGCAGGTAATGCCGGTGGGCCGGCAGGACGGGGATGTGAAAATAAGCGTCCTGCAAGTCCGACGCTACCTTCCAGTCTTCAGGGTCGAGAGCAGACAGGACCTGAGCCAGTGTCAACATCTTGAACTTCTCTTTCCGGAGGAAGCGGTTGACGTTCCTAAGATCCAAGATAGGACGCAGGCCCTTGTCCTTCTTGGGCACCAGAAAGTAGTGGGAATAACAACCACGACCGACTTCTGGGACAGGAACGCGCTCGATGGCTCCCTTGGCCAAGAGAGCCGTAACTTCCTGTCGGAGAAGTGCCAGATGATCCTCCGACATGCGATGGAATGGAGGTGGCTTGGATGGAGGGGTCGTTTTGAAGGGGAGGGAGTAGCCCCTTTGGACTATCTGCAAAACCTACCTGTCCGACGTGATGTTGAGCCAGTGGGGGAGGGGATGGCGAATTCTGCCACCCACTGCCAATTGATGGGCCTGAAAGGTCGGACTAGGAGGGTTTGGAGGCTGCTGCAGAGGAGGCGCTGGTGGACTGGTCCGCCCGCTGGCCCCCGACCCACGGCGGTGGGATCCACGTCCCCGGCTGCACAGAGGTTGGACAGCTTGCGCAGGCCTGTGGCTCTGGGCGGAACGTGGCGGGGCACCCCTTCTGTAGCCACGAAAGGGGCGAAAAGCAGACCGCGCTGGGCGGGAGGTGGAAGCGAGGCCTAAGGATCTGGCTGTAGCCCAAGAATACTTAAAGCGCTCGAGCGCGTGGTCTGCCTTGTCGCCAAATAGGTGACGGCCATCAAAGGGCATGTCCAAAAGTGTTGCTTGGACATCCCCTGAAAAGCCAGTGGACCTCAACCAGGCGTAGCGTCTCAATGCTACTGACGTGGAAATCGTCCTGCCCAGTGAGTCGGCGGTCTCCAGCCCACACCGGATGGTGAACTTCGCGGTCTCTCTCCCTTCGGCAACAGCACGGGAGAGCACGGCCCGGGCCTCCTCCGGGCACTGTGGCAGCACCTGCGCAATCGCATCCCACACCGAGTCGGAGTAACGGCCCAATAGACATGTGGTGTTCATCAACCGCAGTCCCAAGCTAGAGGAAGAAAACATCTTCTTCCCAAGGTAGTCCAGCTTCTTGGATTCCCTATCAGGTGGTGCGTTAGGGAATGCGCCCTTGGACGTTGAGGCTTGGACTACCAAGCTCTCAGGGGTAGGATGGAAAGAGGAAAATGGGGTCGCCCGGGGCCGGGCGGTGGGCAATCATCCTGTCCACACGAGCCCCTGTGTTGGGGTTGGACCAAGTGCCCAAAAGGATGTCTGTAAGGGCCTCATTGAACGGCAGCAAGGGCTCCGAGGAGCCTGCTGCCCGTTGAAGCACCTCTGTCAGGAGGTTAGTCCTGACCGCCACCGTAGGAAGCTCGAGGTTTAGGGCCTCGGCTGCCCTACGCAACACCACTGCGTAAGATGCACCCTCCTCTGTAGCCACGGTAGGGGGAGATAGCATGCCAAGGTCTGGGGAGGTATCCAGACCACTGGCCTCACCCAACTCCTCTCTCCAGTCCGGTTCCTCCAACTGGTCTGCAAGAGGGTCCACAGACCCCTCCCAGTCCTCCTCACCCTTTCCTGTGAGCCACTCAGGGCGGTAGGGAACATCAGGGGAGAACAGGGGTACAAAAGTACCGGCCGGCGCCGGTACCAACATCGGTCCGGCTCGGTGTCCTCATCGAGGGGGAGGCCGGGGTCGACGCCGGCTGGGGACACAACCGGCGTCGGAGGCGGCGGGGATGTCGTCACTGGATTCGGCGCCGGAGGAGGTGTCACAAGGTCGACCAGCGCCGATCCGGATCCAGGACTGGATCCTTCGGGGCCCTGCGGCGCCTAAGCCGCCGACATCGAAGGCCTAGAGCCCCCAAATGAATCAGCGGGGCCCGAGGGCGCGCCGGCGGAGTCGGGCTGCCCAAAGATGGAATGCAAGGCTTCATAAAAGCTTCGAAGCTGTGCAGGGGTCGCTCCGGCTCCCGGAAAGGGAGGGGAGGCCGGAGTCGACCCAACAGGCTCCGCGGGCGGAGCCGGACGACTACCTTCCGCTTCCCGCGTCGGCCGACGGACGGGGAGAACGCAAAGAACGACGATGCGTCTTCGCCTTCTTCTTGTGCTTCGACTTACCCGAAAACGACGACTTCGATGACGAGTGGTGGCTCCGCGACCGGTCCTACAACCTCCCTCTCGACCGGGACCTAGAACGGCGCGGAGCGGACTGCCGGGCCTTGAGAAGCTTTCGAGACCGCTCCCGCAAAGACTTCGGGTTAATGGCCTGGCAGTCGAAGCACGCCTTGAAGTCAAAAAGTGACTCGAGGTAGCGCTCTCTCCGGATCTGCGCTGGCTGGCGCAAAAATAGAAAGAACTGACGTCAGCGCACTTGGGCGGCGTCTAAGTAGATACTGCGACGTCATTCCGGCGACCACGACGAACGCGGAGTCGACCGACGCCACCTGTCGACGCACGGAGGTACTGCTGAGGAAAAAATTCTCCGGATCCAGTCTGACACTTGGGGGTAATTCTAAGGTGAGGAATCCATAACTAACTGTCTCTTTAAGATATATATTTTTAATTTGAGCAATTGTTTGGTGTTTACTTGATTTTGTATTTTTCTGCATTGTTTTGAGGTTCAAATCATAAATATTGCTTAGGCCGGGGATCCCTGGCTTCCAATAATGTCTCAGTGGGGGGTCCCCGGATTCCAGTAATGATTTAGTGGGGGTCCACAGAAGTCAATAGGTTAAGAACTGCTGCCCTAACCATAGTAGACAAATCAAATCTTTTCCATTTCGCAGCTAAGCAAGCTGCTTGGTGGGCTTGCACATTTCCCGCAAGATTTGCATATACTCCTCTGGAAGAATGGGGGTCATTGATACTTGCCTCATTTTCCTCACCACGTATGGGATCAGAAGCAGTGAAGTAAAAGCGCAGATGAAAATCCCTGACCAATTAATTCACAGTGCATTGCCCACTAACTGTGGGAGTTAGAACATGGAGGCAATTTTTGGCATTTTGTGTTGTGTGTGGTGGAGAAAAGATTGCTGGCGGGAGTGCTGCATTTTTTTTAAAGCACTTGGGCATTCATTTACATTTGTGGACTTGCTGATGTTTCCTGCTTAGCAGGTCCGCAAAATCGTTGTCCACTCCTGGGAGATGCCCCCCTAGCAGCAGAATGTGATTCCAAATGGTCCAATGCCAAATCTTTGGGGCTAACTCAGACAGTGAGTAGGCATGAGGCCCTCCTTGCTTCTCAATGCAGTAGATCGCCATCATGTTATCTGTCTTGAGGAGCACTGTTTTATCTTGAACAAGAGGGAAAAATGCTATGAATGCCAATTTTATCACTGTGTGCTTTCGGTAATTAATGTGAAGCTTCCGTTGTTCTTATGTATGTCCAGGTTTCCCACCCTAAGAGTGAAGCGTCAGTGGTAATGGCAATTTGCAATACGGGGTCCAGTAATGGCCTGCCAAACACATTTGTTTTGATTCACCACAGGAGTGTGTGCTGGGTTCTAGGCCCTACTAACACTAAATCTTCCTATTATCCTCCTCTTGTGCCCACTGCCTCTCTAAGCACTCCTGTAGTGGACATGTGTAAACTTGCATGCAGCACTATGGCTATGGACAATCCAATCATCCCCTACATTTTCATTACTGTTCTCAATGTGAGACAATGTGATATCTTTAAAAGGAGGCAGCAACCACTGGAGTGCCATCACAGTCTCTCAAATTGGGTAGCTGATGGAGTTTAAAACAGCTCCTAGAAAAGGATGGATATGCAGCGGCATGACGTGACTTTTTGGTATTGATAAATGTCTAGCTGGTGAAAGAGACACTGTCGTTTGAGTGTGTGCTAGGCATCGTTGTCGGCTGCTGCTCTTTATCAGCGAATTGTCTAGGTAAGGAAACACATGAATGGCATTTCTGTCCAGGAGCGCAGGCACCACTGCTAGACATTTGGTGAATACCCTTGAGGTCATTGAGTCCTGAAGGGAATACCTTAAATTAGAAGTGTTGTCCGCTTACCACAATGGGGATATGAAATGCATCGTTCATGTCTAGGGTTGCCATGTGATTCCATTGGCAGAGAAGTGCAATGACATCTTGCTGGGTCGTCACCTTGAAGGGCTCTAACAGGATGTACAAGTTGAAGGACCTGATATCTAGGATCGACCACAGAATTCCATCCTTTTTGGGGATAAGGAAGGAGAGGTGCAGTCTCTTTGACCCCACTAGTGCGGATGAACTGGTCCTATGGCATCTTCGTCAGGAGTGCCTGCATTTCCTTCTGCAATAGTCTTCTGTGGTCTTGACCAGGCTGGACAAAATTTCCATTATACTGGTGTAATCGTTCATATTTTTGGGTTATGGGAAATTCCTAGGTTATGGGAAATTTCTAAAATTATGCCACGTGATGTAATCATGCCATGTTTATGGCAAAATTGTATTGCAGGAGCCCAGGAACAACATAAACAACCAGAACACGAGCAGATGTTCGAGGTACTTACATTTTTGTGCATGGTTTCTTTTTTTTTTTTACTGTGAAATGCATCCCTGTGTTCAAATAGGGTTGGTTTCTGCTTTAGCGACCCCTTAGAATTTTCTACATCTTTTCTGCAAAAATATTAATGAAATCGATTTATTTAGAGACACAATCTCTAAATAAATCGATGTATTTAAATATGGGCTGCCTGTCTTAGGCTGCCTGTCCTGCCTCACTCTGAACAAGGAGCCAGAAGCCAGGAAGTAAATCAACTTTCTGCAATGTGACCCATTATGAGGAGCTTCCCTTTCTAAAGCCCTTCAGTGCCATGGGAGTCTTTGGGGATATCCACTGTAAGCTAGTGACGCTGCTGGTGTCACGGTTTCGGGCATTGCAGGCAGTATCCCTGCATGATGCTTGGTGTCATTCACAGGCATAGATCCCACCCTTTCCATGCGTCACAGGGTAGGATTGGATGCGAGTGCGTTAAATGAGATTTAGCACCAGATCCTCGGTAATGATAAGTGTTAATGTTAAACTTGTATTAAGTACATGTTGCTGAGACGCCTGCTCACGCTGACCTCTCCCACTGTGACACCGTAGGCTGTTGTTGTAGGAGGATGGCCCCTTTAGAAGTGGAGCTGCTGTATTTGTTCCCTGGCAAAATTGATCCAAAAGTCATACAGGGATTTTGCTCCCTGGCAAAGTTGATTCAAATATCCTAAACTTTTGAGGGAGTCAAGCGCAAAGGGAGAAATATCTGCAAATGGTGTCTGAATGTGTTCAATAACAGAAAAATGTCAAAAACCATTAAATGCTAGGAGTACGCCTATTGAGAATATGAAGCACATACATGGTGCTTAATATGACCCTGATGCACAAGTTACTAACTTGTGTAACGATATATCTGTAAGAGACAGTAGTTAGTGATAGATTCCTTACCTTAGAATATCCCCAGGCGTCAGGCTGGATCCGGAAAGTTTTGCGTAGCAGTACCCTTGCGCGTCGGTAGGCGGCGTCGTGCGGCTCCGCGTCCGTCGTCGGCGTCGTGATCGCCGGGATGACGTCGCGGGCAGTACTTAGGCGCCGCCCCTGCGCGCTGACGTCAGTTCTGTACACGACTTTCCGCGCCAGGAACGCAGAGCCATGCAAGAAGCTGACACAGGTGTCTGAAAAATACTAGGGCCCTGAAAGGGATGTCCTTAACTCCTAGAAATCAGTTCGCAGAACGGGGAGGATGGTGGGCGGTAGGAATCTATCACTAACTACTGTCTCTTACAGATATATCGTTACACAAGTTAGTAACTTGTGCATCTGAAAGAGACACGTTAGTGATAGATTCCTTACCTTAGAATAGATACCCCAGCAATACCAACCCCGGTGGTGGGTCTGCGAACAAAGATCAGACAAGGAAGTCCTGGAGGACAGAACGGCCAAAGAAGCCGTCCCTCCGGACCTGACTGTCAAGGCAGTAATGCTTAGTAAACGTGTGCAGCGAGGCCCACGTAGCTGCCTGACAGATAACCGGCAGCGGAACACCGCGGCCCAAGGCCGTGGTAGCAGCCGTTGCCCTGGTGGAATGGGCACGCAGCCCAACAGGAGGCTCCTTCTTGGCCAAAGAATAGCAGGTCTTGATGCACAAGGTAACCCAGCGGGAGATGGTCCTCTTGTGCACCGCCCGACCTTTTTGGCGCCCACGTAGCCAACAAAGAGCTGGTCATCCACCCGGAAGTGTTTTGTGCGGTCGATATAGAAGGAGAGCGCACGTTTTGGGTCCAGACGGTGGAGCCTCTCTTCCTCTCTGGAAGGATGCGGAGGCGGAAAGAAGGTGGGCAAGTGATGGTCTGCCCAATGTGGAAAGCAGTAACCACCTTTGGCAAGAAGGACGGACGCGTCCGAAGAACAACCTTGTCTGGATGAACAGACAGAAAGGGAGGTTTGCAAGAAAGAGCCTGGAGCTCACTCACCCGCCGAGCGGAGGTGATGGCCACCAGAAAGGCTGTCTTTAGAGTCAGAAGACGAAGAGGACAGTTATGCAGAGGCTCAAAGGGAGCGCACATTAAAAGGTAAGAACCAAGTTCAAGTCCCACTGAGGCATCACAAACGGAACAGGAGGGAAGAGGTGAGTAATGCCTTTTAAGAACCTGTTAACAACAGGGGACTTGAAAAGGGAGGGCTGATCAGGAGCCTGAGGAAGGCCGAGATAGCACAAAGATAACCCTTGATGGTACCCAGGGCAGAACCCTGTTGGGCCAGAGAGAGAAGGAACAGAAGGACCTCAGAAAGAGGGGCAGAAAGGGGATCCACAGCCTTTGCTGTGCACCATGCCACAAATTTGTTCCACCTGCAGGCGTATACCACCTTAGTGGAGGGACTCCTGGCTGCCAGAATCACATCACAAACTTCGGGAGGCAAGTCGAAAGGAATCAACTGCCGCCGCTCAATCTCCACGCAAGCAGGTGTAGACTGGACAGGTTCGGGTGGAGGACCGTCCCCTGCTGCTGCGACAGAAGATCCTCCCGAAGAGGCAGACGGATCGGGGGATCTATGCTCATATTGAGTAGCTCGGGATACCAAACTCTTCGAGCCCAGTCCGGAGCCACAAGAATGACTTGGGCCCGGTCGTGCCGAATCTTCTTCAACACTCTGGGTAGAAGTGGTATAGGCGGAAAGGCGTACAACAGACCGCAACTCCACTCGCGACGAAAAGCGTCGCCGAGCGAGTGCCGCCTTGGAAATTCCAACGCGCAGAACTGATGACATTGCGCGTTCTCTTCGGTGGCGAATAGATCTAACCAAGGCTCTCCCCACTGTAGAAAGAGTCCTTGCGCCACTTCCGAGTGAAGACGCCATTCGTGATCCATCATGCACCTGCGGCTGAGTTCGTCCGCCCTGGCGTTCAGAGAACCTGCCAGGTGTTGAACCATCAGGAACATGCCCTGATGTTCCAGCCATGTCCAGAGGCGCAGAGCCTCCTGACAAAGGGTCCAAGACCCCACCCCGCCCTGTTTGTTGCAGTACCACATGGCGGTGGTGTTGTCTGTGAACACCTGCACTACCTTCCCTTTGACAGAGGGAAGGAATGCCTTGAGTGCAAGCCGGATCGCCCGGAGCTCCAGAATGTTGATATGGAGCCGGGACTCCGCCGGAGACCAGAGGCCTCTGATCTCCGCCTCTCCCATGTGACCGCCCCATCCCAGAAGGGACGCGTCCGTCACAACTGTATGCTCTGGCTGGGGAAGGGAGAGGGATCTGCCCATGACCCATTGCCGGTTCGAGAGCCACCACTGCAACTGTTTTGCAGTCCCCTCCGAGATCTGGACGTGATCGGACAGGTTGCCCTGGTGCTGCGCCCACTGGAACTTCAGGTCCCACTGCAGAGCCCGCATATGCCATCTGGCATGATTGACCAGCAGGATGCAGGAGGCCATGAGGCCCAGCAGCCTCAGGGTCATCCTTACCGAAACCCAGGATAAAGGCCGAAAGATCGGAATCATAGCCTGAATATCCCGGACTCGCCGTTCGGGAGGATAGGCCCGAAACTGCGTCGTGTCCAGAACTGCTCCGATGAAAGGAGCTGTGGAGAAGGAATCAGATGCGACTTCGGCACATTGATGGAGAACCCCAGCGAGTGCAGGAGTTCGGCCGTAGTCTGGAGGTGGGAGACGACTGCCTGGGACGAGCCCGCCTTCAGCAGCCAGTCGTCGAGGTAGGGGAAGACTGAAACCCCTGCCCGGCGCAGATGAGCTGCGACCACCGCCATCACTTTCGTGAACACCCGAGGGGCACTGGTAAGGCCAAAGGGGAGCACGGTGAACTGAAAATGCTCGGGGCCTACCGTGAACCGAAGGTAACGCCGGTGGGCCGGCAGGACGGGGATGTGGATATACGCGTCCTGCAAGTCCAACGCTACCAACCAGTCTCCTGGGTCGAGGGCAGTCAAGACCTGAGCTAGGGTGAGCATCTTGAACTTCTCCTTCCGGAGGAAGCGATTGACGTTCCGGAGGTCCAAGATAGGACGCATGTCCTCCTTGTCCTTTTGGGCACCAGAAAGTAGTGGGAGTAGCAACCACGCCCTACTTCTGGGGTCGGAACATGCCTCGATGGCCCTCTTGGCCAAGAGGGCCGTGACTTCCTTCTGTAGAAGCACCAAGTGATCCCCTGACATGCGGTGGAATTGAGGTGGCATGGCTGGGGGGTGGTCTCGAAGGGGAGGGAGTAGCCCCTTCGGACAATGTCCAAGACCCACCTGTCCGAGGTGATGGTGCGCCAGTGGGGAAGGTGATGGCGGACCCTGCCCCCTACTGGCCTGCTGTGCACCTGAAAGGAGGGACTAGGAGGGCTTGGAGGCCGCGGACGGGTTGGAGGTGGTGGCCTGACCCGCACGCTGGTTGCCCGATCCGCCACGGCGGAATCCACGTCCTCGGCCACGCGAAGACGCCTGCTGCGCGGGCCGGTGGCTGGGCTGCTGACGTGAAGGGGCGCCCCTACCGTGGCCACGATAGGGGCGAAAAGCAGAAGGCAGCGGAGGGCGTGTAGCAGTAAGGCCCAGGGACTTGGCAGTAGCCCGTGAGTCCTTAAAGCGCTCCAACGCATGGTCTGCTTTGGACCCAAAAAGACCGACTCCATCAAAGGGCATGTCCATGAGAGTATTCTGGACATCCCCTGAAAAACCAGTGGTTCTCAGCCAGGCGTGGCGTCGGAGCGCCACCGTCGTTGCAATCCGATCTGCCCAGCGAGTCGGCGGTGTCAGGCGCCACAACGGATAGTGTATTTGGCCGCATCCCTTCCTTCCGCAATGGCGCGGGAAAGCAGTGCCTGGACCTCCTCAGGGCACTGGGGCAAAACATCCGCCACCGAATCCCACAGGGAGTGGGTATATCGGCCCAAAAGACAAGCGGTGTTAACGGACCGCAAGCCAGCACTGGAGGAAGAAAACCTTTCTTCCCAAACTGATCCAGGCGTTTGGATTCCCTATCCGGAGGAGCGGTAGGGAAGGCGGTTTGGGAAGCGGAGGCTTGGACAACCAAGCTCTCAGGAGTGGGGTGGACAGAGAGAAACAGGGGGTCGCCCGGAGCTGGGCGATGGCGTCGTGACACGTTCCGATCCACAGGAGCCCCTGTGTTGGGCTTGGACCAGGCGCCCAAAAGAACGTCAGTGAGGGCGTCGTTAAACGGCAGCACAGTCTCCGCAGAGGAGGCTGCCGGCTGAAGCACCTCTGTCAAGATGTTAGGCTTGACCGTCAAAGTAGGGAGCTGGAGACGTAAGGCCCCAGCAGCCCTACGCAACACCGTACCAAAATTGGCCCCCTCCTCCGTAGCCACGGGAGGAGACAGCATGCCAGTGTCAGGGGAAGTATCCAGACCACTGGCCTCCCCTAGACTCTCTGTCCAGTCCTCATCAAACTGACAGTTGCGCGTCAGAGGGTCATCAGACCCTCCCAGTCCTCCTGGTCCTCCTCTGGTGCAAAATAAGGAGGAGGAGGGACATTGGGGACCCAAGGTCCCATCGGCGCCGGAGCCGGCGTCGAGCGACGTCGCTCCGGGTCCATGTCCGGAGCCGGAAGGAACTGGGGACGACGCCGCCCGGAGCCCAGGGCGGCGTCGAGAACGGCACCGGAGACATCGGCGCCGGCGGAGGCGTGGTTAGGTCGACCGGCGTCGATGGGGGTTGTGGAGCCGGGATCGAGGCCGGGGCCGGAGCCGGAATCGAGGCTGGAGGCACGGGCGACGCCGGGGCCGGAGCCGCCGGCGACGCCGGAGCAACCCCATCAGGGCCCGCGGGGCCCGAAGGCGCACCGGAGGGGCCTGAAGGCCCGAAGAGGCGGGCCATGGCCGACAGGAATTCCTGTATTTTGGCCGGATCCGCCCCCGAACCCGGGAAGGGCGGGTATGACGGGGGCGACTCCACAGGCATGTCCGGGGCCGCGGGGCGGGGACGGTGCCGGGAGGGGCCTCAGCCGAGTCGCGAGACCGGCGAGGCGAAGTCCTAGAGCGATGATGCTTTTGGACTTTTTGTGCTTCGACTTACCGGACGAAGAAGACTTCGACGCCGACGACCGGTGTGGACTCCGCGATCGACCCCTGGACCTCTCACGCGACCGGGCCTTCCGCGGAGCCGAATGCCGGGCCTCGAGGAGCTTTCGAGACCGCTCTCGCAAAGCTTTCGGGTGGAGGGCCTGGCAGTCGGTACAGGACGCCGTGTCGTGGCCTCGGCCGAGGCAGAAGAGACACTCCCGATGCGGGTCGGTGACGGACATCATCCGCGCACAGGCGCCGCATCGCTTGAAGCCGGGCATCCCTACGACACCTCGAAAGATGGAAAAACAGTGAAAAAATCACCAAAAAGTATGGTCAAAAAATGACCAGGGCACTGCTCTTCCCGGATCTGCGCTTGCTGGCGCGGAAAAAGAAGAACTGACGTCAGCGCGCAGGGGCGGCGCCTAAGTACTGCCCGCGACGTCATCCCGGCGATCACGACGCCGACGACGGACGTGGAGCCGCACGACGCCGCCTACCGACGCGCAAGGGTACTGCTACGCAAAACTTTCCGGATCCAGCCTGACGCCTGGGGATATTCTAAGGTAAGGAATCTATCACTAACGTGTCTCTTTCAGATTTATTTTGATTAGTCGGCGCAATGGTTCTAGAATTATTTATCCCCACTCTGGACATGTTTTGATTTTAAAGAGACGCCTTGTGCATGCTAAATATGGTATTAAACAGACATTGAAACGGGCCTCTGTCTGGCCCTATATTTATGCCCTTAACATTAATGACAAGAACACTGATTGATTGTGTTATTCCTGCTGCTCAGCCAGTGTGACTGTGGTGGTGGAATGTTGGTGTGAGAGGTGGCTGTGGAATGTTGGTGAGTGAGAGAGTCAGTTGGAGGATGGGCTGAGCAGCAGGAAGGCTGCTCCTGGTGGGGCTCTACATTGCAACATCTATCCTGAATAAATCAACCTTCTTATTATCTACATGGACCAGGCGTGTTTATTACAACAGATTCCCAAACAATGAATGTTAAAAATGTTAAGGTAATGCATGTCAGCAATTTAGTTCCTGTTTCACTTTCACGTATTTTACTTAATCCTGTATTTCCTAAGAGGTTTAACTATTTACATTGTGTTGTGTTTCTTTTTGTGCATCTTATTACTCTTTTATAGCGTATACTTTAAACAGAGTCGCTCAAGGTGTTTATGATGGGCCACGGTTGAGAGCTCTGGCACTGAGGCTGAAGGCAGAGCGAGCTTCACACAGTGCCTGCCAGTGGGTTGGCCACTCTGTAGAGCACACAGAGCAATTGTCATGTATTCCAGTTGCAATTTAAATTCTGTGTGTGTGAAGCGAATACACAGTTGTCAAAATAGTGACAAAACGAAAGTAAAAGAAAATAAATTTCTTACGAGTGAGTGAGTTAGTACAGTGAATGTTTGGGAGCGGTGAAGTGAAGGAGATGTGAGAAACTGCATTCAGGAAAGAGTGAAAAGAAGGTGCTGAAGACGAAAGAGCTGAGGTTTAAGATATGCAGATGGACAAGATGTGGAAAGAATAAGGGCATACATGTCTAACTGAAGAGCAATACTCCTTCTATAAGCCTCAATAATATTCAATAGACAGTCTCACAATTTCAAAATTGAAGCATTTTTAATATTAATTATTTACAACAAAATCATCGATGTTACTCATTTATTTTAAACAGGTAACAACCATTGACAAAGTCAATAGTTCTAGCAGGTTTTAGGTGTATTCCAGTTGTTGTGTTGTATTATCTGGATACACTAACAGAAAGCTCATAGAGATACCAAAATACCGTTCAGGTGGCACACTATGAGAATCACAGAAATTTAGTTTACATGTGTAAGCCACGCCTGTTTTAGAGATCCCCACTTTTTCATCCCACTTAAAGCCCTTTCTGCATATTCTATACGCCTGATTGCAGCCCGCAGCTGTGTGTGCTTCAACTTCACCAAGCCTAGTCTGAGCATATTCTTCAAAAGCTGATGCTACACGCAGTGCAAGACACTGGGCAAGCACACACTTTAAAGGACCTGTTATTGTCATATGGTACAATTTGCACACTACAGTACCTGTTGAAAATATTAATGAAGTAAGATATGGGCAGGGTCACTGTAATTTGCTCGCATTACAACTTTAAGACAAGCCTAGCCTCCTTCTGTTCAGAGAACTCATCAATCAGCTCACAATGTTATTTTGAACGTTGATGCTTGTACTTTGACTAAAGAATTTTGTGTTTTAAACAAAAACATTTCGCAAACATGGGAAATTACCCACTAGAATAAACAAGTGCATATAATTGGATACATTTTGTTAAACTTTTTCATGTATGTGTAAAATTGTTGATTACAACTATCAAATAATCTCTCTGCTAAGCGGCCAGGTCAAGTGACAGTGTACACTTGCATTATCAAGTATTCAGTTAATGAGGCAGGCAACCTTGTTCCTGACCAGCACGTTAACACACATTAAAACACAGTTTACCTAGAAAGTTAGTGTACATTTCTATGTTATTTCAGTTAACACTGGGATTGGGCAGCACCATCTCTTTTCAACAAGTGGGTACACTTGCCAGGTCGACAAGGCAGTTTAAAACTTCACTCACAGACACTGCAGTAGCAGATCAGAGACATGGTTGCAGGGCTACTCATGTAGGTGGCACAACCAGTGCTGCAGGCCCACTAGTAGCATTTGAATTACAGGCCCTGGGTACACATAGTGCACTTTACTAGGGACTTACCAGTAATCATATATGTCAATCATAAATAAACCAATTACCAATACAATTTAGGGAGAGAGCATATGCACTTTATCACTGATTAGCAGTGGTGAAGTGCCCAGAGTCCTAGAGCCAACAAAAATGGGTCAGAAAAAATAGGAGGCAAAAGGCAAAAAGTCAGGGGATAAACCTGCAAAAAGGGCCAGATCCAACACTGATCTTGCTCGGAGGGGGAGTCAAGTTAAAATTATTCCTGTTGAAGGGTGGATGAAAATCTTGCAGTGTCTGACGTTGTGTGAGCACCGGAATAGAACTGATGCTGGCCGCGTGAAGACGCTTTGCAGAACGCCAGAAATTGAAATTGCCGAACACGCACCTGTGTTCTTACCCGCGGCAGCAAAATGAATACAGAAACTTATACCTAGATTGGAATACATTATTTGCGCATTACCGTACCTTGCAGTTTAGACCTGCCGGGTTCGAATTATCACCGGCAATTCGAATACATTGCTCCATTACTAAGAATACAGATGTCCATGCACCTGATCACACCTGATTAATGTAACTGCACTCTACTTTCCAGCCGGGTTGGAATTATCACCGGCTTTGGGATTTACGAGTTTCTGCACCATTCTACACAGCCCTGAAGAAGTCGTGGGACTATTTCCCTAGACGAAACACGTGTTGGCTGGTTGCTTTGGCTGGTTGCTTTTCAACGCGATAAGAATAAAAGGATCAACGAGTGTAGGGTTGTTTTTTGAGTTGGCTTCAAAGCAGATTTCGACACAGAAGGGGTTTTATTGAAGTCTCGGAATTGAACTGGTGTTGATGTGGGCAAAGGCCCAATACCCTTCGATTTTAGGCTTTTCTGGCGCTGAAAAGGGCTTGCGGGGTTGAGAGGGCTCGGAGTCTGGAACTGGACCCGAGGATGGATGCCTTTTTTTCGCTTGCCTCAGGCATCAACGAGGGCGCTTACGAGGTGGGCCCCCAGAGAGTTGCTCCTATTGTGACTGTGGTGGAATGGAGGCTTTAGGAGATGTTTTTGTCCAAGGATCCTTTGCTTGGGTGAAGTAGGAGTTCAACCTATTCTTTTGCCTCTGAAGCTGTGGTGGACAGTATCTCTCAGATCTGCTCCCCCACAACAGCTGAATGGCAGTTTCGGGGACAAACAGGAAGGGCATTGTCCCCATATCATCCTCCTCTAACAGTCAATCTTGATATAACCTGGTTTCCCTTGAAAAATCGGCTTCAATGTCCCTCTATGTCGAGTCCAGGCACCATTACTGAACAAGTATTAATGTCTTCCATTGCTGGTGGAATGAGCTTGCATACTTTCAGGAGGTTGCTTCTTGGCCAATGCGTAACAAATTTTTATGCAGAGCACGACCCCATCTGGAGATGATCCTTTTCTGTCCAGCTCTACCTTTTTCGCACCAGCATACCCCACGAAGAGTTGGTCATCCACACTCTCGTGGGCGGTTAAGGTAGAATAACAATGCTCCTTTTAGGTCCAGACGGTGGAGTCGATACTCTTCTTTAGAGGGATCTAGAGGAGCGTAGAAATTAGGCAATGTGATGAATTGGCTTGCGTGGAAGCGAGTGAACACTTTCGGGAGAAAATAAGCTTGTGTGCGAAGCACCAGTTTGTCAGGATAGATTGAGATGTGAGGAGGCCTGGATGAAAAAGCCTGGAGCTCACTCACTCTGCGGGCAAATGTACTGGCCACGCGGAAAGCGGTTTTAATTGTAAGGAGCCTGAGGGGATCATTATGGAGAGGCTCAAAAAGGAGCACACATCAAGAATGTTAAAACCAGATTAATAATGGAGGAAAGAGATGAACAAGAACTTTTAGAAACCTATGTACAATAGGGGACTTAAAAAAGGGAGGGCTGGTCAGGCAATAGCAAAAAGGCAGGAGCAGAAAGATGGCCCTTAAGAGTGCCCAGATTAGAGCCCTGTTGGGTAAGGGAAAGAATAAAAAGGGGGGCAGAAAGGGGATCAATATCTTTTTCTGCACACCATGTCACAAACCTTTTTCCAAAGGCAGGCGTACCCTATGTTGGTGGAGGGACGCTTGGCTGCCAAGATGACGTTGCAGACTTCGAGGGGAAGGTCGAAATCTGTCAACGGCCGCCGCTCAATCGCCACGCAAAAAGGCGGAAACTGGACAGGTTCGAGTGGAGAACCCTTCCCTGCTGCTGCAACAGAAATGCTCCCGAATGGGAAGCCTGATTTGAGGTTCTATGGCCATACTCAGTAGCTCTGAATACCAGACTCTCTGTGCCCAGTCTAGGGCCACAAGGATGACTTGGGCCCGGTTGTTTTTGATCTTCTTGAGAACTCTGGGCAGGAGTGGTATGGGCGGAAAGGAGCACAGAAGGCTTGCACTCCACTCAAGACGAAAGGCGTCTCCTAGCGAGAGCGAAAGCTGCCTTTGAAATCCAGCATGTAAAATAGCTGACATTGCACGTTCTCAGCGGAGGTGTACAGATCTAACTAAGGCTTTCCCACTGTTGAAAGAGGCCTTGGGCCCTCTCCGGGTGGAGACGCCACTCGTGATCCGCTAGGCATTGAGAGGCTGAGTTCGTCTGCTCTGGCATTCAGAGAGCCTGCCAGATGTTGAACCACCAGGGATACACCCTGGCATTCCAGCCATGTCCAGAAAGGCTGGGCCTCCTGACAAAGGCTGTACGACCTCACACCGCCCTGTTTGTGGGAGTACGACATGGAGGTGGTGTCCATAAACACATGCACTAGCCTTCCGTTAATAGAGGGTAGAAAGGCCTTTAATGCCAATCGGATCGCTCGGGGTTCCAATAGGTAGATATGGAGTCCAGATTCTGCTAGAGACCAGAGACCTCTGAACTCCACCTCTCCCAGATGGCCACCCCATTCCAGGAGTGACGTATCTGTCAATACTGTGAGATCTGATTGAGGAAGAGAGAGGGGTCTGGCTCTGACCCAATTCGCAGTTCCCTCTGAAATCTGGACCATGTCGGAGAGATTTCCTTGATGCTGTGCCCACTGGAACTTCAGGTTTCACTGCAGAGCCCGCATATGCCATCGGGCATAAGTAACCAGCCGGATGCCATGAGTCCCAACAGCCTCAAAGTCTTCCTCATCGAAATCCAGGATAGAGGCTGAAACATTGGTATCATAGCCTGAACATCCTGGTGAAAGGGAGCATCTGAGAGGGAGTCAGCTGTGACTTTGGCATGTTGATAGTGAACCCCAGCGAGTGCAGAAGGTCCACCATACTCTGGAGGTGGGAGAAGACAGCCTGGGGTAAGCCCGCCTTTAACAGCCAGTCGTCGAGGTGGGGAAAGACTGGCACCCCTAATCTCCGTAGATGAGCTGCAACCACTGCCATCACTTTGGTAAACACAGGGGCGCTGGTAAGGCCAAATTGGAGCACAGTGAACTGAAAATGCTCTTGGCCTACTGAGAACCACAGGTAATGCCGGTGGTGAGGCAGGACGGGAATGTGGAAATATGCATCCTCTTTCTTGGGACCAGACAGGACTTGAGCTAACATGAGCATTTTGAACTTCTCCTTCTTTAGCAAGTAGTTGAGGGGCAGCAGGCCTAAAATAGGATGAAGGCCTCCGTCTTTTTTGGGCACCAGAAAGTGCCAGGAATAACAACCAAGACTCACTTCTGGCATCCTCACCCCCTCTATGGCTCCCTTGGCCAAGAGAGCTGTGACTTCCTGGCTGAGAAAGGACAGATGATCCTCTGTCAGCTGGTCATGAGATGGTGGCATGGAGGGAGAGTTTGTCACAAAGGGAAGGGAGTATCCCCTTCAGACAATTTGCAAAACCCACCATTCTAATGTTATCGACTGTCAGAGGAGCAGGTGATGGTGTATAGTGTGACCAACTGGGTGTCCATGTTGGTAAGAAAACAGATTAGGAGGGTTTGGAGGCTGTAGCTGCCTGGGGGGAGGGGACGGAGGCTGGTGGTGGAGTACCTGACTGCTGGCTGCCTGACCCACGAGGTCAGTGGATACCGCGCCCAGGGCCACACAGAGGCTGGGGAGTATGTGCAGTGGCTGGGAGGGTATTGGAGCGGCTGGAAACCCCTTCTGTAGCCACAAAAGGAGCAAAAGGTGGATTTAAGGTGACTTGAGGCCATAGAAAGGCCCAAGGACTTGGCCGTAGCCGACCGTTCTTGAACTGCTCCAGCACTCAATACGCCTTTGTCTCTGAAGAGACAGGTGCCATCAAAGGGCATGTCCATAAGAGATGATTGGACATCCCCCGAAATACCAGTCATCCTCAACCAGATGTGGGGCCTGAAGGCCACCGTCGGCAAAACCATTCTGTCCAGTGAGTTGGTCGTGTCAAGTCCACAATGGCTAGTGAACTTCGATGCAACTCTCCCATCAACAACAGCCTACAAGAGCATAGCACAGGCCTCCTCAGGGACCGTTGGCAGCACCTGCGCATCCGTGTCCCACAATGCATGGGAGTAGTGGCCCAAAATGCATGCGGTGTTCACAGACAGCAATGCCAGCCTGGCAGAAAAAAACAATCTTCCTCAGAGTCTAGCCTCTTGAATTCCCTTTCCGTTTTGGTGGAGGGGGGGGCATGGTGGGGGGGGGGGGGCTGGGGAAGGTGCATGGTATGGACAGTGCCAGGATTTACATGGGGCTATAAAGCTTGGACCACCAAGCTCTCTGGGGTAGGATGTTGGGTTTGGATCAAGACCCAAAAAGGATGTCAGTGAGGGCCTTGTTGAATGGGAGTATCGGTTCTGAAGGGGAGTTTCCTGGTTGCAGCCCCTCAGTCAAGACATTAGTATTGACTGCCACTGGGGGCAGCTGAAGGTCCAGGACCTCAGTCGCCCTCTACATCACCACTGTATAAGATGCTCCTTCCTCCATAGCCACGGTAGAGAGAGAAAGCATACTAGTAACTGGAGAAGTATCCAGTGCACTCGCTTCACCCAATTCCTCACATCAGTCCATGTTAGGGTTATTTTCATATGGCTGGTATTCCTCGGGGTCCAGCGACCCCCTCCCAGTCCTCCCTAAGTCATAACCCAAGGGAATAGGGCTCAGGCTCTGATCTCGGAGTCAAAGATCCCAATGGTGCCGGATAGAGCATGGGTGAGGCCCCTTCTTCTCCGTATCGGAGATCAGAATGGGGATGGCGTCGCCGATGCGTTGGCACCGGCGTTGAGGAAGGTAGAGTTGGTATTACTGGTCTGAATTAAGGAATGAATACTTGGGGCCTGAATGGAGTCGCAGTCGCGGAACCAGATGGGGCCCCTGCCAGCCCCGCAGGTCCCAAACACGCACCAAAGGGGTCGGGCCGTCCAAAAATGAGGCTCATGGCCTCATAAAACTCTTCCAGTTGCGTGGGTGTTGCTCAGGTTCCCGGAAAGTCGTGGAGGTGCAGAGTCTGCCACGGAGCCAGGCCTTGAATGCCGATGCTCCCTCGTCTCATTGGCCGACGGACGAGGAGAAGTCAAAGACCTCTTTGACGACTACTTCTTCTGATAGGACTTATCCGAGGATCTCGGACTTCACAACCACTCCCAAGACCTCAAACGTCACGTTGTCACACAAAAAGCCGCCATGAGCTTGAGGGAGCGCTCCCTTAAGGCCTTGGGATTCACTGCGCTGCAGTCAGAGCACGACTTTGAGGAACGCTCAAGGCACCACAGGCAAACAAGATGCAGGTCTGTCACTGACATCTGTCGATGACAGACACCGCAGGGCTTGAAGCCGGCCTTTTTGGAAAACAATCCTGCCACACCAGGAGAAAAATGAAAAAAACCTCAAAAGAAGTTGACAACAAGTAAACAAACAAAAAAAAACAATTCCAGTCACAAAGTGACTAACGGGGTAGCGCTGGCTGGCGTGGAAAGAAAAGAACTGATGTCAGCATGCCAAGGTGGCACTTATATAGGTGCCGCGGACGTCACTTCTGGCTCAGACGACGCACGCAAAGCCAGACACCACCTACCGGCACATAGGGGTACTGCTCACGAAAAATCTTCTGGATCCAATCTGACGCCTGCGGAAACTCTAAGGTAAGAAATCTGCGGCTAGAAGTCTCCATCATAATATCGCTAATAAGCACATTAAATAGCTTAGCCGCAATTACAGCCTTGCATGAAAGCCACAATTGCAGTCTTGCATGAAAGGTGAATGAGTTTTAGGTTTACCTGGTAACATTTTGTTAGCTAAATGATAACATGACATTGTACAGGATATTCATCTGGAAAGGGACTTCTTTATAGTAAGGACCCTCTTCCAATTAATGGTACCATTATTACAAAATTTAGACTCAATTGCATTAAGTTTCCATGACGAGAAGATTTTCAAAAGCAAGGAAAAACTTTCTGTAGATCCTCTAACAGTCTTTAATAACAAGATTGTGAAGAACAACCTTCGAGTTGACTTCTGTAAGCTGTAATAGTTGTAACTATACAGACAAAACTTTACAGATGAAAACTGCAGCTCTGATTTCACATGATGAAGATACAGAAGAGCGTTTTTTTCAAGGCAAGTAACTGGATTAGCGACCCGCTGCTTTGGTCAGTTTGTATTATTGCACAACCATCAGTCAGTCTGAAACAGAATGATGTCAGAAAAAGTCACTCTAGAAGGCTTATATGAGACAGAGTGTTCCTTCTTCGACCTAAGTCCTTGAATCAACTTTGCGCTCAAATGAGGACCCTATCCCAACAGGATGTCCTTATCTTTCCAAGAACCTGTTAAACTGTCAAGTCATTCAGACAATGACTTCGATACGACACCTGAAGCGACATCAGTCTGGGACAAGTGCCTTGTTATCTCTTTTTCAAGGTCAGATAATAACAATAAAATAAAGAATGTTTTCTGAATTGACGTGTTTTTATCTTATTTGTTTAGAAGAATAGGTCTAGGACTAGCATCTTGATGCACACACGTCATATGAGACATTCCTAAGGCTATGTAAGAAATTCCCATATCAGATAAGCCGCAGTATTAAAGGACCGACAAGTGACCACTTGGGAGGAGAGGTGCTTTGCCCCAGATTATCAAGCAAGATGCTGCCAGAAGATCTTGACGGAGACTTCCAGACTGCCGAGATGCCACCACATCCTGTCCTGCGCTGAAAGTGGATACTGAGCCAAATCTAGGAGGAGAGGAGCTGATGTGTGTTTTCCTTTGGAGGGAACACTCTCTTCCGGCTACTAACTACAGCCTCCTGCTGTAACAGGTATGCAGCGCGTTGATTCTCCCTAAGAAAGTATAGATGCAAGTTGCGCTATTCCAGGCCCCTAATATAGTACACAGAAGTAGGTTTTAGGGTGTTAGGTTGCTAGAAGATATTTCAACTATGGTAGAAGTGATCACATTCTTTTAGTTGTTTGCAACATGCTTTAATGCTGTTTTAATAATATTCTGTCTGGTTATTTTAGAGGTGCAAAGCAACAGGGTGAGCCTTTTGAAATAAACACAAGCATGAAGTATCTTTTCTTAGTGAATTACTTGAATGTGATATTGTAAAGAGCGAAATTGGGCTTTCAAATTAAAACTGTGTCCCTGAATCCCGGTTTAGGGACTGTTAGTAACCTAGAAAGCATATATACCATATCAACTATGTATTTGAGTGGGTCTACAACAACCTGCTATTTCACATTCAATTGCTGGTGCAACTAAGTTCACTTGTGACACCTGTGGGTGTGAAAGCAAACCCTGTAGAGCTACGTGACATGATGCTACTGAGCCCAGTATCAATGAACTTTGTCTTGTTGTTGGGTACACATATGCTTACTATTGAAAATACTTCTGATTTATGGCATCCACTCTCTCTTGTAAAGAAACAGTTTTCCTTGATGCGCATCTATACATATGTCATGAAAATGGAGTGGTGTTTAAGTGGACTTCTGGTGGTTAATGTGGAGCCCAAGCAGAAAAGTAATGGTCTGGAAATCTTGAATCACTTGTTGGTGACTGCTCACTTTTATCTAGAAGTCGCCCAGGTAAAGATAAATTAATATTTACTACTTTCTTAAATGAGCGCTCCCACCTCCATGCATATTGAGAATGTGCTGGAGTTCACTAGAGGCTGAATGGCAGGTTCTTGTTATGAAAATATGACTTACTAATTTAACCTTCAGGAATTTTCACTTTCACACGCTAATGGCATATGAAAATACACATGGATAATAGTCACTGCAAAATCCAACCTCCTAACTTGAGTAGAGAAAATATATGGTGCAGAGCCAGCAAGCACAGTTTTTTCCTCATGATCCACTTGGTAGCATATTTCACATATTTTCTCAGGCCTTTTTTCTGAATCAAGAAACATCTCAAATAAATCCCTTTTAATTTTTGTGCAAGTAGGACTTTCTATGGCATGGTTTTGGAAAAGAACGATCTCTTTGTGCAACAAACATATGCAGGCATTGGTGAAATCACCAATGGTGACATGCAGGCATTGGTGAAATTACCAATGGTGAAGACTTGAACTGAAGAGCAAAACCACCACGCACAATATTCAGCACTGGTCTTTGATTATGTTTGCCATTCTATATGAATAAACAAGATCACACCACCCTGCATGAGGCATGGCAAAGTGTGGACAGGCAATTGGGGGGGAGCAGCAAAGGGGGGGTGAGGAGGGGGAGTCCTTACCTATAATCAGATGGGAACTCCTCCAAAGAGGCCTGCTGCAAACCTTTATTTCAGAATAATCTTCTCTGGTGAAAGGGCTGTCACCAAGATTGGTGTTGATAAGATCAGATTCACCCTCTACTGGAATGAAGGGTGATAGTCTGGGTGTGAATACTACTACTTAAAAAGCTTAATTCCTCCTCTTACCCTATTGCTTCTGAAGTTTCCACCTTGTTTTTCATTCTTGCATTTACTTGTCAGGATATGCACCAAAACGGACTGCACCAGAGAAAGGGAAATTCATAATCTTCAACTGCAAATTCTTCTTCAGCATTGACAACTGAAGCCACAAAGAACTCCTTAAAGAAATGCCAAGGCAATACTCCAATCGATAAATCTGCAGATTCCAGATAAGGGCTAATAACTTGGTTTGAAAGCCACATGGGGAAATGTACAACTTTGGCAAAGTTCTATCTATTTTTCTCTCTAAAAGACTGGATGGATTCCCTCACGTGTTTATCATAGCAGCTGAATAAGGCACTAGCTGCTTTTTATTTTTTTATTTTTTTAACAGTGCATACTGTTTCACACATATTCCTGCAAATCAAATACTGCCACGTGAGCTCTTTTTCATGATGAATTGACGTTTTTGTCAAAGCTATGACAAAGTCTGTCTTAAGGTTGGACCTGAGAAACAGAGGATCTTGTTTGGAAGGTCGTTATTCTTTCAGTGATCTGGGTACAGCCACCTTAATGATTCCTGGGGTCAAAAATCTCCCTTCTGCAATTCCAAAACATCCAGCACCAAGGGAAGCAAGTGTCTTGGTTGTGATCTTGGCCACAAGGTTTTTATGAACAAAAAAATACTGCGTGTGGCTACTCAAGCGGAATATTAGATTTTGCAGATCTCAATATCAAGACATCATGGAATTTCGTTATGTCATGAATAAAGAGATATGTGAAGGATATCCAGGAGGAGATATTAGTTTGTGCGATGCTGAATTCTAGGACTCGGAATCTACATTCAAACCCCTTCTTGGTGAAGGAGGAGTCAGTGTACTTCCTCTTTTACAGAGGTGGATCACTCTATGGACCAGAAGAACGAGCTGACGGGAGGCATCAGTAAATTGGTCAGAACTGGCAACAGAGACATAATGATAGGTTGTAGGGTCCTCTCGATGTAGGAAACAGATACCTTTGCCTGGTCAGAATGAGAACCTGCAGAGAACCATGAGGAAGATTCAGAGGTGGTAGTGGTATTTGCAGAGAGTCATCAGAAGTAATAAATATTATTTGAGGTTCGGCCACTTTGGACAGCTCATCACAGATACTTGACAACAAAATTACATTTCCTGCTGTCAAATCTCTTGGTGTAACATCAACGTTTTCAGTGTTGTCATTGAGAGGAATGATGAGTTTCTTCAAGTCTAAACATCAATGCTTCGAGTGCTCCAATGCAAAGTGAAGGGACAGAGGCATGAATCTCAGCGTATCCCTTTACATCAAAAGACGTTTCTACTTTGAAACTGTACCAGATTTTTTATCTATCCAACTTTGACAACGAGCATATAGCTACTGCACCTGGATAAACACAGAGACCATCAATATGATAGAAAATGCCAAGCAAGTCAAGAACGCTTATGTCTCTTTTACCTCCTTGTTTCCCTGGATTGCCCTCAGTCGGGTTCCTTTGGGATGAGAGTAGAGTTTCAGATGAAGGATTGGTTTCCCTTTTTTGCTCTGACATGCTCCTTCTGAACCTTTTTAGTAAAAATCTTACTTCCCCAAAAAGCCTTAATGATCTTTCAACTTCGTCCTTCGCATTTTCAAGCTAAAGTCACATTCTTTGGATCAATGTCAGGAGAAAGAAAGAATGACTGACACACACACACACACACATGCACGCACACACATGCACGCACACACACACACACACACAAGCACACGCACCCACGCACACACACACACACACGATAAGTTACCATTTTCTTTCTTCCACACAATGGGCACTTCACAAACAGCGAAAGCATTGTGGAAAAGTTTTGGAAAAGCTGTACTGATGACAGTGAAAAACAGATAACCACACCAAATTGCCTACGCCATAAGGTGAAGTTGTTCAACTGAAGAAAAAGAGAACAATGATCTAACAAAGGTTCATAAAAAAAGAATTGTGTTCTTGATTCCTTCTCACATGAACCAGAAAAAAAGAAATGAGGCTGTGCCAGTAAAAGGCATGTAGAGATTGGAAAAGGGCTGAGGCTCCTTAAGCAGTAGTATCTAGATTCACTCTTTTTAATAAAAGCTGCTTATCAATATACCTATCCCTTCATTTTTGTTTAAATAACCATTTCATGTAGACAACAGGTTCAAGGCAGAAACCACAATTATATTTTATGGCTTTTCTTTTATTTCTGTAGAAGCCATTAGCCATTTCTGGCTGGAAAATTCATTCTTACACAGGCTGCTATATTTATATATTGGAAATTAAAAATGCTGATTTCTGTACCATTATGTAAGGCTTTATATGTGGTAAAAGTGTTCAACAAACCGCATAACTGGATAGGATTATCCTAATGTTTATCACTATCAATTAAAATCCAACAGTAGGAAGCTCTCAACAAAGAGAAAATAATACCAAAGCCAGTGTAGAGCGCTCTCAAGAAGACTGCTTTTTGGTAGATCCACTCCCCGCTGTGGTGATCAAGATTATAATATCTAACTGGAATGAGGGAAAATAACCTGGGTTCGTAGTTGAACAGCATGTGTAAGACATTTACTTAGATGTGACAATCTTGCCCTTCTCAACAAAGAGATGATACCAGCATCAGAAGCTTAGGGGACTATACCTGCAGAGAGCTCAAACTCATAGCTAGATTGAGATGTTCATCCTTGTTTTTTTAATTATGCTGAACGTCTATACCTTATTGAATTGAGATTATAGATTGAGATCTGCGTGGATCTGAGTTTATGCTCGACACATAAGCAGACTAAGTTTTCAGTGGACTGTATAAAGAATTGAGTTTGTTTCCCTCTTTCTTCTTCCACATCCTCATTCAACTATTAAAGCAATAACTCATATTTTCTAGAGTTACTTAAGACTGTTTATCCATTAAATAGCAATATATTTTATGTAAGTACCAGTCCATTGAGTATTTCTACTCCACTTGTTACAAAAGTGATATAGCTTTGGATATCTTAAAATACATATTTTTCTAAGTACGTAGCTACTGTTTTGTAATCTTAATTTGTTGAGAAAAACTGTTAATAGGGATATATAAATATAAAATGGTAAGAGACCTATTATGAAAGAGGCAACCTTTGAATGGGCATGTTGAAACATTTTTCATAACTGAAATATAGTCTTTTGTTACAATCTCATATTATTCCTGAGGCGAGGTTCTGGAAGCGCAAGAGTGACTTAGACAGAGAAACATTTGGTGATCTGTACTGCACAGGAATTACACACAGATAAACCTTTGGAGCTGTGCAATAGTCTCACACTCACTTGTGTTTTCAGATCTTCCAGTGAACTCTCAAGCGGAATTTCAAGATCACCTCCATAGCTCAGCTCCGTCTCGGTGTGTTCCAAATCTGGGGCATCTGCAAAACAGGTGTGTGATACGAAGAGTGGGAAAGGGACAAAGCAAGACCATTCAAAGGAGCAATACATGCATATTCAGAAAATAAGGACTCGCTGTGTACTATGGAGTAAGAAATGGCCCGGCAGCAATGAACAGAGAAGAGGCACGTGCAATATGCACACACAAGGCACGCGTGAAAATGGGTCCTCGAGAAGTGGGAAATGTCTTTTCACACCAACACTAGGTTAAAGCTCTGACAGATGAGAAATACATGAATTGTGTACATACAGCGTATGCTTGCACAGACAAGGTATACATTAAAATAGCCCAAATAACACCAAGCTCACAGAGAAAAGGTGCATGTCATGTACATGAGCAAACTGAACAGCAACCAAAGACAAAGTAAAACGCATGCACAAATGATCCAGGGCCATTCAAGTGTGAGTCAAAGATTCACCATTCGAAGATCGATTTTTAGGTTAAATTGTCTTATCTTCAAATCTAACATTTTTACTTTACCTATGGTACTGAGCTTAGGTAACACAATAAGATGGCCATATGCTAACTAGCAGTGCTGTGAATTAGAATTATTATCAGTATTGTTAAGATGATCAAAGCATACTAATGTGCAATGATAATCCATCAGTACTGCCTTACCTATAATATGACATAAGGTTAAGAAAGTAAGGAAGGCTAAATCTTAGTCCCAAATCTTTCATAAAAGCAGGTTTCTATCATATTTGCAGGAGAAGTTAGCAGATGAAACTTAAATCAGAAGAGACTATTTACAAAAAACAAAAAAAAGTACTTGGATCTATAACCACCTAATAAATATCTAAACTTTAAGCCATAGAGTACTGCGCACAAGGCAGGCCATAAATATTTGTGTGGGTTGGGAACTGCTGTTTACCATCAGTTCCCCAGGACCACCAGTACACTTGCACACTAATAAACTACTTTATTATTTTGTTTTTTAAACTCACTTTATTGGCATTTAAGTGAATAAAAAACCTTTACAAGAGCAATACATAACTGTAAACTAAAGGATCTTCACTATTCTACAGTCAATAAAGTATATGTTTTCAGTACATGATTTCCCGAATCTCTCGCCCAGCAGTCTCTAGATTGGTTACTATATACCATCGAAAGGTCAGTAACCCAGGCCTGTGTCTTTTATGGGTGTGTCAATCTGACTCTCTCCTTCCTTGGCCCCGATACTGAGGCCGGTTGCGCTATATAGTCTGTGGCAGGTTTCGAGCCCAGCCTTCCATTTAATGATACTGTGGGAAATAATTTTGCTCCAGTTTTGTACAATATCCCTTTTTTGCTAAAACCATCACCAGACTTAGTAGAGCCACATTTGCCTGCATGTATCCCTCAAGCTATAGAATGTTGAGTAGAACTAAGTTTTGAGTGAAGTCAGGTTGGTGGCCTAGAACCCCCTGGAATGTTTGAACAATGCCTTTCCATAAGGAGCAAATGCATGGAGGAAGTTGCCCTGCTCAGTCAGGCACCCAAGGCAAGTTGAAGTGGACACCTATACTTATCCATAAACATGTTGAGGTGAAGTAGACCCTTTGCAGGTATTTAACTTATATCTGGTGGAAATCACTATTTCAGCACCATGAATGCAAAGGCCCGTTCCTCCTCCTCAAGAGGGCCCAAATCCACCTCTCATGCCTGTCTCAGTTATAAAATGTGTCCTGGGTGTGTATAACAAGAAATCTATAGATTGTAGAAATCTTTCCCATTGCTGACATTTGGCTTCCAAAGGCTTGAAGGCAGGCAACTCTTCCAATGTGGCAAATTGTGACTAATGGCTCGTTTGAGCTTTACAAATTTATTTATATTTAACTTTATCATTGATTGTGCCATCTTTTCCCACAAAGACCATTTATATAGGACATACAGCTTTCCTTATTGTATGAGATATTTGGAAAACCTTTATCATTGTTATAAATGCAGTTTATTAATGTGATGTTAATGTCCTACAAGTATTTACCCAAATAGTAAAACAGATTGAATGATGGTCTTTTTAAACGATTTTGTATGAATAAAAAGATTTGTTATTGTTAATCACTGTTCACCGAGTCTTCTCCTGTTAGTTAAGAATCATGGTCTTGCACATCCAATAGACCAGTAGTTGCCTAGGGAGGTTTTTCTTTTTTTACAATTCCCATTAGTTTTTTAACAATTATTTGAGGTCTAGGCAATGAGAGTCTTATGAATGCATTAATCCAAATTTCTCTCGAAGTTACTCAAATTACTTCATCTGGCCAGAGAAGGCTATCGCCCCCTAGCATGGAATTTTCAGTCTATGAGGTTACGTCTGCCATGCCCAGCCCTCCATTGGCACTCTCGGGAACCCATTCTGCAAGAGAAAAAATCTCATCAAGGACGTGAGGCTCTTTAGAAAACAGGAGGGAAGTCAAAAAATATAATTTTGCAAAACATATAGCACTTTGGACAGGGACACCCCCTTGACCAATGCCACCCAACCTACCAGTGATAGTGGGAGGGAGGAACAGTGAAGGGCGCCTAGTATAGGCAGTATATTGTCTGACCAGACAGACTCCTTGTTCGCTCTTGAAAACCCTGATACTTGAACCCGTCATGTTTATCTGAATTCCTGCCTGTTCAGTCCAGGCAATCACATCAGAAGTGACATTAAGAGGGAATAATCTACATCTGGTCCAGTGGGCCCAGAGCAAAGCGTGGGTGTCAAACTGATCGAGGATTTGTACGGCCCATGGTCCCGAGTCAAGGGGATAACACAGGTATGTCAAGAGATTATCAGCCTATAAGGACACTTTGCCCTCTGTGGGTTGTGACGCGCAAAGGACTGCCAGCCGTGCGGCTTCTCTGGGAATCTGGATGAAGGGTCCAATTGCCAAAGTGAGTAACAGTGGTGAGAATGGATTTCCCCGATGGGTGCCCTGCCTTATGGTGAAAGAATCTGAAAGGTCAAAGAATCTGAAAGGTCTCCTCGCTTACTCACCCACCCAATGGGTTTATTACGCAGCAGACAAACAAAAGAAATAAAGGTCAGGTTGAAGCCCATATGAGTGAGAGGTAGGGCTAGGTGGTCTCAGGTGAAGTTACTAAAAGCCTTTTTAAATTCTATTAGTAGTATTGCAGTCTCACAGCAGAAGAGTCTACAGTCTGTTTCCCAAGGCTAGTGTGTTGAACAGCAACCATACGTTATGGGGCATGGATTTATTTGGCAAGAATCCACTTTGGTCTTGATAGACCAGTTCATTAATCATCGTAAGGAGGAGGTTTACTAGGACTTTCCTCCAATTTTTTTTACCTCAGGGTTGATAAGAGAAATGTGTTTATACAAGGCTCATCTATCCGATAGGTGGTTTAATTTTAAGAAAACTGCGATGACGACATAACCTTGGTCCCGTGAGAGACAGATGGCATCCCCTGCTGTTGTAAATACAATAACGGTTGTGGTTATAAGCCCACTTGGCCCTAGAATTTTACCTGAATACGGTTGTTTAACTGTGTCTGAGATTTCATCAGGTGTCAGTGCTTTGTCTAGACAAGGTACTACCCCTTTGCGTAAGGTGAGTGTAAAGATCCACTTCCACGCAGTTTAAGAAGACAAAGTAACTTTATTGTGGAGTAATCACAGGTACCTCCAGCTTAGCTTCACAGCTACAAGCAACTCCAATGCTTTTCAAAGGATAACATTCCAGCCTGGCAACAGGCCCAACATTCCATTACATGTAGGAAAACTCCACACATCTCCCCCCTTTTATACAGCCCTATACAATAATAAATTTACAAAACGTTACTAAAAACATTAGTTATCAAGAACAGGTAAAGGAGCACGACATTTACAAACATTTCCAGTGCTCCAAGCAGAACCATCAGGCAGAATAACAATGTCTTTTTTTACAGTTCTCACTTGTATTGGTTTAGAAAATTTGCTGTCTACTTTTATGACAATTACACCACGTCTCACAACCACCCAATCTCCTTTTATATGAAGATTTTTTACACTCTTTCTGGCATCGTAATTCCTCGCCGCAGAGCCAACTGTCGTTGGGCCACATCTCTTTCTACAGCGGCCCGATTAACCCACATACAATCTCTATCCTTCAGCCATCCAGGAACTTCCTTAAGACCTGGCTCACGTCCTTTAAGAGAAATAAATGGCGAGACACCAGTCAGAGTGCGGTGTCACTCTATATGACCAGATAAGCTTCTTAAGTTCTTCATACCATGACAATCCATTAGAAAGTGACAATTGGATATTTTCCATTATCAAGCAGTTAATTCTTTCAACTAAGCCATTAGTTTGCGGCCTGAACATAGCAACTCTTTCGTGCTTGATACAAGTTTGCACAGAAATTCTTGCATTTCCTTTGACACTAGCTGAACACCGTTATCAGACACTAAACATTTTGGAATTCCCTCATTTAAGAACACTCTCTCCATAAATGCAATCACTCTGAGTATTCACACACTCCGTGGTTTCAACCACAAACCATTTGGAATGATAATCAACCAGAACCATTAAGAACTTGCTACGTGACTCAAGTTTAGCGATTGGGCCCAAAAAATCAATTGCTACTCTTTCCCATGGGCGCTTGGGAAATGACATACATGCTAAAGGAGGTTGTCTAATCACCTTAGTCTTGTCGGCTTGGGCACATGCACAGCATTCCTTCACAACATCCTCTATGTCACCATCCATACCGGGCCACCAATATGACTGTCACACCCTTCTCTTAGTCATATTTCTTCCTAGATGCCCCTCATGGGCAATGTTCACAATTTTACTCCTTAGTCTAACCGGTGGCACAAACTGACACCTTCTCAATAATCTACCATCACAGACACTTAGTTCATCTTCAACATGGTGATAACTTCTAAAACGAACATCTTCAATGAGATTTTCGTTCCATCCCTCCGACACACACTTTACTACACGCTGCAAGATAACATCATTTAACATAGCATCCCTCCATTCTTGGTTACTAAAAGCAACTTCCTCACTACTACTATTAAACACCTCTTCAATAACATCATCCACATCCGCATCAACCTCTTCTATTGGCATCCTTGACAAATAATCAGCTACAACATTTCTGAATACTCTAACATACTCAACTACGAAGTTATATTCAAGTACCGACAACATCCACCTGGAAATTCTGGGAGTAACACTACCCTCTAAACCTCTGCCTCCTTTAAATAAATGAACTAGGGGCTTGTGATCTGTACGGAGTTTAAATGGTAAACCCCAAACAAAATATCTAAAGTGCTTTATGCCCCAACATGCCAGGGCTTCCTTTTCAATTACCGAATACGATAATTCTGCATCACGCAACCTTCTAGACGCAAATCCGATGATTTTTTTCATCCCCATCACACACTTGAGTCAAGCCTGCACCAATTCCAATTGCACTGGCATCAGTTGTAATGAAGGTTTTAGCCTTGACATTAAAATGACCAAGGATAGGAGCTTCCACAATACAACTCTTAACCTTGTTGAATGCACGGTCACAGTTATCATTCCACTCAAATACAACTCCCTTCTTCATTTGCATCCTCAGAGGTTCAACTATTTCTGTGAACCCCTTCACAAACTTTGAACAATATTCTGCTAAGCCAAGAAATGACTTTAACTGGTCCTTATTATGAGGAGTAGGAGCATCTTTGATGGCAGAAACAATACTTTTCTTAGGCTTGATGCCATCTTTAGATATTTCATGGCCCAGATATGTTACACAATTTTTCTTTGATTGACACTTTTCTCTTTTTATGGTCAGCCCATTACTCCTCATTCTCTTCAAGACCTCTTCCATTACCACATCATGATGTACATCATTTTTTCCCACAATCAACACATCATCTTGAAAACACAAGACATCACTCATGCCTTCAAAAATTCCTTGCATCACTCTCTGAAACACCGCTGAGGCAGATGCTAGACCAAATGGCATCCTGCAATATCGAAATGCCCCCACCGGTGTAACAAATGAAGTGAGATGTCTTGATTTCTCATCTAGATCAATTTGATGATATGCAGCAGACATATCGATTACACTAAAGATGGCACCACCACCCATACCTTTCAACATCTCAGAAATGTTGGGTAAAGGTTGCCTATCAACCCAAATGTTCTTTTTTAAGTCGCGCAAGTCCACACATAGGCAAATTTACCCCCCATCCTTAGGTGCGACCACGATGGGAGCCAACCACTCAGAGGCTTCGAGAGGCTCTATAATACCTTGTGTAAGCAATTTTTTGAGTTCGTCTTGTAATGGATCTCTCCTCAAATACGGTAAATTTCTGACTTTATGCACAGTAGGAATTGCATATTTTAAAGATAATCTTGTGTGAGAAATTCTTGAGTTTACCCAAATTATCAGAAAAGACCTCAGTATACCTTTCCATTAAGTTTGTCTGATATGTTGTATTACTATCATGTACCATTGTAGACATAACAGGCACATCGGCATTAGGATTAAGAATTATATTTAAATCTTTTTGGTGACGCCAACCTGATAAATTGGATCCTTGCTTGGTCAAATATACTCGACCATACACTTTTTTCCCACTAAATGAAATTGTCATCCACTTTAGTCACAGAATATCAATTGTTTTGCCACCATAACCAACAGCCTTAATGTCAGGCTTGATCCAGGATTCAACATCGCTTTCATTTTTCCATACCCTGGAATACATATCCTTGGATATTAGCGTATACAAACTCCCTGAGTCAACCAGCATCATAACATCATGCTTATCCAAATTTATGACACAGTGAGGTTTGTCTAATACACACGTACTTTCCCTAATAAAACCACACTCCTAGACAGTTTGATCATGGCACGATTCTAACGGGACTTCAAAATCATTGTAGTCATCGATACACAGCATCAATTCTTGAATATTCGCACATGTGTCGTCCACTTCTTGTATCTGACCAAATTGAGTCTTGGTCCTGCAAACGTTGGCAAGATGACCCCTTTTCCCACAAGCTCTACATAAAACATTCTTAGCCATACATTTGAGACTGGAAGCTATATGCCCAGGACCACCACAACGATAGCACTTAACAATCCATGCTGGAGCAGCAGCGTTAGTTCGAAGAGTATCATTAAATTTGTTGAGAGGCTTAATAATCTGTTTCACTACTTTAGTTTCATCAACACATGCTTGGCCTTCAGCCCCTTTTGTAACTTGATCTTTCTGTTTTATGGAATTGCTACACTTTTCCATTTCTTTTATCCACAAATCAGTATGCTCTAAACCAGTGTTTCCCAAACTGTGGTCCGCGGACCCCCAGGGGTCCGCGACACATTCCCAGGGGGTCCCCAGGAGGCAGTTTTAAAAGCACTGCAAAGTTCCTTGTCTAATTAGCAGTTTTCGAGCAACAATAAAAGTGTCAAAATAACGCCAGTGATTAATGCACCTGCTGGAGAGATGAGAGTTTTGTCCAGTTGCAGCTTTGAGTAATCTAACGTAGCACAGAGGGTTAATATGCCTACTGCAAAGAACATGTACCATGCATTTTAAAAACAGTGTTTTATGTGCATTGGTCAGTGGGTTACTGCTTTTGTCACAGAGATTTTTTTGTTACTCTGAAGTTCATAAGTGACAATCGTAATCTAGCACAGTGACCTATAAACTGTCATCAAAGAGCTGCTTGCAAACTGCATGGTACAAGTTAGTAACTTATGTTTTTCCCAGTCTTTCATTATCCTAATGCTGCTAAAAAGGTTTATTTGGGCGGAAATACATTTTTATTTTATAAAGTCAATGCTAACCACTGGCTGATGTTCTGAATCCCAAGTTTGCGCTTCTCCGGATCAAGCACTCTTTAAAAATGCCTACCAGTATGAATGACATGTGAATCCTACACATTGTAGTACCCTTTGCCTTATGTAACATTTTCTATACACTGATTTACACGTATGATTCATTGTCGCTATATGTGTGTGATGTAAAGTGCTCTGACATCCTACAATGGTATGAGAGATACTATAAAACAAATGAAATACATGTGACAGAGAGGCTATGGGAGGCACTGTTGAAGGGTGATAATAAGGGAATCATTGAAGAACCCCAACAAAGATTGTCGTATCCTGGTGCATAGTAAGGTCTTCATTTACTATTCGTTAAAAGCCAATACAATTTAATATATAATGATAAATGTGTTTTAAACTGCACCAATGTTTCCTAAATTTCTTGGGGGAGAGCCTCCCAAAGCCCCCTTTGTAGTGGTCAGACTCACACACTGCACTTGGTGTGCACCGTATGGTGACTGGTCTGAAAACATTTGCCAGGGCTGCTTTGGGGTTCCAGTCTGGCCCTAGCAGGAGCAGGAGCCTCGTACTGCGAAATAAAACCAACCATTTAAAAGTTAGTCACGGAGATGCAGCACCAACTTTCCCATTAAAATGTTTTGTGTTTTGCAAATTCTTTGAATATAAAATACTAAGGGGGATATTTACAACAGAAGTGGCGGAGCGTGTCGTTAGCCTCCTTGGCTTAACAACACGCTCCGCCACTTCGGAAACACAGGGCTGCACCATATTTACTTCGGAAACACAGGGCTGCACCATATTTACAAAAATATGGTGCAGCCCTGCGTTTCCCTGTGCTGACGCTACACTTAGCAGTGTAGCGCCAGCTGGAGAACCCTTGCACCATAGTGCAAGGGTGTGTAGATGCAGTGGAAGATTGTTTATGTGCAGGAAGGTCCCCCTTCAATCTTGAAATTCCGTTTTGTCACTTCTATGTGTGCTGCTTAATGCAGCACACATGGAAGTTACAAAATGGCATTTTAAAAAGATTGTTTATGTGCAGGAAGGGTCACCTTCCTGAACAAACAATCCAAGGCGTTTGCTTTTTCCATGTGTGCTGCACAAAGCAGCACACATTGAAAAAGCAAAACGAGGAGAAATAAAGGATTTCTCCTCATTTTGCCAAGTTAAGACCTGGTTTTCCCTGGCTTAATTTTGGCGCTACCTCCTATTTACGCTGCCCTTGTAAATAGGGGGCAGCGTCAAAATAAATGGGTGTTGCGGTGGAACGCCCACCGCAACACCCACTGCCCACCCCTTTCACGCTAGGCATTGTGTGACAGGGGGCCTTATTTACAAGGCAGCGTTAAGCCATGTTAAGTGGCTTAACGCTGCCTTGTAAATAAGGCGAAGCCTCTATCGCCACGGGAACGTTGCAAAAAGTGACGTTCCCATGGCGATAGGGGCTTCTAAATATGCCCCTAAAATCCTTAGTAATTCGAGTATTTGTTTTGTGTGCACGTGTGTTTATTTTTTCTGAATTACTGTTTTAATGTTTGAAATTTAAATCATACAAATTGCTTGGGGGTCCCCGGCTTCCAGTGGTGACTCAATGGGGGTCCTCAGGAGTCAAAAGTTTGGGAACCACTGCTCTAAACCTTTAGCAATCTGAATGGCTTCATCTAATGTTGGATCCTTATTAAATAATTTTTCACGTACTCTCTTGTTATTAGTTCACCTCACTATTTGGTCGCGTATGAGAGAGTCTCCCAAACCTTCAAAACGGCAAGTTAGTGAAAGACCTCTCAAAGCGGCAACATATGACCCAATATCTTCATCTATTTTTTGTGTACGACAAAAGAATTTATGCCTTTCTAGTACAACATTCACTTTAGTAGTAAACCGTAAATCTAGCATTTGCATAGTAATTTCATAAACATTGCTTGTTTGACCATCACCCATTCCTAATGAAATTTCAGGAAGGTCTTCATATAAGCGACGTCCTTCAACACCTAAATGGTGAAGTAGGATGGCTTGCCTACGCACAGGACCATACTTCTCTGCAGCACTAGCAAGAATGTAAGTTAAAAATAATTTTTTCCAATCTTTCCAAAGAATAACTGGATCACCTGGAGTAGGAAGAAAACTTGGTGGTGTAGATAATCCCTGGTCAGCCATGTTAATCAGTAAATATAATCACAAAACACAGTCTCACCTGTAAAGAAGCAAAGGTTAATGAAACAACAAGCTAATATAATAAACTAAAATAAAAAAATAACAAATCAGATTGTTGATTGAAGAAATGTTGTCTTGAATAGATAATGCACAAAGAAATGTCGCTTGAAGTAATGTCAGTTGAGCTCCTCTCGAGTTGCACAGTTATAATGTAGAGGATAACCGGCAAGTTTATAGTGAAAACGTAGTGTTCCTATTGAAAATAACGGAATTCTTCCCAACTGTCCAAGATGGCCGCCAGGACGTGAAGTTTACGTCGATTTTTTGAAGGAACTAGAGCGTGGTTAGTGGGCGTGCACACCGGCGTGAGGAGGCGTCACGGAGAAGGAGTCAGTGCGAGAGACGTTAGCGCAGAGAATGAAGCTACGACTATGCGCGAGTCCCAATGTTGCCTCAAAGCCTCTCGGTAAGCAGCGTTCGAAGACGTTACTAATGTTTATTTTCAAGATCTTGATGTTTGCCAAATACAAGACGTTATGAATTATTTATATCCACAGTAAGGGATGCTCATTACGAAATTCAGCAACACTATAAATCCTCTCGATGTCCAACACGCAATTTTCACCATAACCAATAAGACGTTATTGAATATTTATATCCACAGTTAAACAATGCTCAACATGGAACTTAGCAGTCATTTCTTTCCACAGTTAAACGATGCTCAAGACGGAGTTTAGCAACACTGTGAAATCCTCTGGATTTTTGCTTTGCAATTTCCATTTAGCGACGAACGTTAACAAATATTCATTCTTGCAGTCTCGTAATTTAACCTCGCTGATAATACTTCTTACAGCTTCAGTTACAGGCAAGCATACACTTAACGCCACGCTGGAAGTGCTGGTTGATATGGTGAAATTTGCATCTAACAGTGACTAAAATCGATATCACAGCCACATCATGTACTCCAAGTGCAATACAGTAACCAAAAAAAAGAAGAGAACCAATTTCATAAGTTGAAAGGTTCACAGCATACAGCAACAGTTTGCCCAACTGGGGGTGCACAAGGAAAGTACTCACAGTAGTACGCAGAAGTTCAGTTGTAGAAGAATTGTAGTAAGTTGTATAGACTTGTACTGGGTCCTTTTGTAGAAAATCCTTTAGTAATAAATTCATCCAGGGGTGGAGGTACTGGTTGTCTGCCCCCTGCACAGATCAGGTCAACTCATCGCCAATGTAAAGATCCACTTCCACGCAGTTTAAGAAGACAAAGTAACTTTATTGTGGAGTAATCACAGGTACCTCCAGCTTAGCTTCACAGCTAAAAGCAACTCCAATGCTTTTCAAAGGATAACATTCCAGCCTGGCAACAGGCCCAACATTCCATTCATTACATGTAGGAAAACTCCACACAGAGACAGCTGAAGTGAGGACGGGTGTGTGTCTAGAGTCTCGTGCAAGATATGTTTGAGTGGTCATATAGGGTGCTGTACTATTGGGCAAATTCTTGGGGTATTTATTCTGGGTGGGTTATGGGCTCACTGTCTTCAATTAAAATACTACTAATATGTCTGCCTTCCTCTTCCCTGCGACTTAACCAGTGGAGTAATTTCCCAGTTTTATCTTCCTGGTTGCAGGCGGCTTTGGGATGCAAGCCATATCTTTTAATATTCATCTAGCTGGGCCTGTTGGTGGTTTATTTGAACTAATATCAGCTTCTGGAGTTTAAACTCCGAGTGGTCTACCCGATATTTATCCTCTGACTCCAACACCATCCATTCCAAGTGAGCAGTTTTAAGAGCCTGTTCACATTTTGAATGCCACTTGTTAGAAATGGGGTCTCCAGTTGGTAGTCAGCATGCACCCTGTCCAAGTAGGGGCCCTGACTCTAGTCGGGGTAAGCAAATTACACAGCTAAGATAACCCCTGCTCAACCCCTTGGTAGCTTGGCACGAGCAGTCAGGCATTTCTCAGAGGCAATGTGTAAAGCTTTTGTACACACGTACACACACACACACACACACACACACACTAACACAGTGAAAACTCTACAAAAGGACTCCACACCAGTTTAGAAAATAGCCACTGTTTATCTGAATAAAACAAGACCAAAACGATAAAAATCCAACATACGCAAGTAAAGAATTTTGCAAGAATAAACTTAAAAATACAGTTCCTTGAAGTCAATGGGGCCAACCGGAGCTATCGCGCGTCATGAACAACACAAATCCAACACTTCAGTGATACGGCGTCGGACAGACCTGCAAAACAGTACCTTTGGAAGTGAAGGGGCCTTGGGGACCTCGTGATGAAATCCAAAGAAGAGGCGATGCTGGCGGGTGTCGGTTCCAAAGGTTGGGCAGAAGTCGTTGGAGTCACGCCGTGATGTCGAGGTCAGGAGCGCTGGAGTCGGCGTGGCCAGGGCTACGATGTTGCGGCCGCTGCGTCATGCCCTCCATGAACAGTGACCACAGCTTCGGGGCAGGCAGCGGCGGGGCTGAGCGCAGTCGTCGGCAGACCCAGGGCTGCGATGTGAGATGGGGTGATGCTTCGTGCTCTTCACGAGCAGTGCCCTCAGCCACAGTGCAGGCGTTGGAGACAAGGTTGGAGTCGATTGCACTGTCGCCTGTACACCAGAGGCTCCGAGGTCGTCGAGGCGATGCGTTGTGCTCGTCACGATCGGGGCTCTCGGCTACAGTGCAGACAGCGGCGTCGATAACGGCGGGAAGCAATGTCTTCGGTGAGGCCGGGGCTGCGTTGTCGTCACGGTCGATGCGTTGTGCTCCTCACGAGCAGTGACCACGGCTTCGGTGCAGGCAGCGGCGTCAGGTTTGCTTTTCTGGAGGTTACAGCACAACCACTCAGGTCCAAGGGCGCAGGACTAGTTTTGGCACCCCTTGGCCACGCAGGACTCACAGCAGAAGAGTCCCAGTGCTGGTAAGAAGATGTGGATGAAGTCTCTGATACAGGAGGCAAGCTCAACGCAAGCCCTTGGAGAAACCTGGAAAGCAGGATGTAGAAAGCAAAGTCCAGTCCTTTCACTGCCCGAAACAGAAGCAGCCAGGAGCAGGCCAACACAGCAAAGAGCAAAGTGGTAGTCCATCCTTACAGCAACACAGCTCTTCTTCCTGCCCGAATGTCCTTAGTCCCGAAGTGTTCCGAAGTTATGGTGTCAAAACTCCAGTACTAATACCTTTTTCTACCTTTGAAGTAGGCAAACCTCAAAGGAAAGTCTTTGCAGTGCACAAGACCCTGCCTTTCCCTGAACTGGCTCCAGACACACTACAGGGGGTTGGAGACAGCTTTGTGTGAGGGCAGGCACAACTCAATTCAGGTGTCAGTGACAACTCCTACCACCACTCTAGCTCAGGAAGGCCCATCAGCCTGATGATGGGCCATCAGGATATGCAAGGCACAAGAGTCCAACTGTCACCCTCACCCAGATGTGGATTCTACAGAGAGGCAGAGGCACAGAATGGATAAGCAAGAAAATGACCACTTTTTAAAAGTGGCATTTTCAAACACGCAATTTAAAAACCAACTTCACCAAAATATGCACTTTTAAATTGTAAATTCAGGGACCCCAAACTCCAAAGTTATATTCCTTCCCAATTGGAAGTTACACTTGTAAGAGGTTACAGGGCAGCTCCAATGAAAACCCTTTGGGAGAGATAGTCCTTGCAATAGTGAAAAAGGAAATTAGCAGTATTTCACTATCAGGACATGTAAAACACACCAATACATGTCCTACCTTTTAAATACACCGCCCCCTGCCCATTCGGCTTCCTTGGGCGTACCTTAGGGGTGCCTTACATGTAGTATAAGGGAGCGTTTGGGCCTGGCAAGTGGGTGCACTTGCCAGGTCGACATGGCAGTTTATAACTGCCCACACAGACACTGCAGTGGCAGGTCTGAGACATGGTTGCAGGGCTACTTATCCGGGTGGCACAATCAGTGCTACAGGCCCACTAGTAGAATTTGATTTACAGGCCCTGGGCACACCCAGTGCACTTTACTAGGGTCTTACCAGTAAATCAAGGCAAGAAACATGTTGACCAAGTAAATCATTACCCCACTGAGCTATATAGGACCATTATATCCTAAGGTAGCGGACACTATTTTATCTAGGCTAGTGATCTCATTCATTAAACTGATTGTCCCTGAGCATCACTTCACTCATTTTAACTCACTTTTTTCACCAATCTACACTAAAATATTAGCCCTACACTCCCACTTCATCAAACGGCTATTTAAAAAAAAAAAGATATCCGGCAAAGTGCCCCATCGTGGGTGCCCATCGGGCATTGCAGCGTCAGCCCGACGAGGAGCTAGCCCAATGATGAAGCATGACACCCATTCGGGTGTGTGAGGGCCTGCGCTCCTATTGGAGCATGTTCCTTACCTTGGAACCATCCGACTTAGTCTTTCTCTAGGAACTGCATACCTTGTTTATATTTTCATTTTGCTGCATCATCATGACAGCCAAGGGAGGAAGAGGTTTCAGTCTGCTAGCTCAATCATGATGGTTCTCCACTTGTACTCCTCTTAGGAGAGGCCAGCCAAAAAGCGGTTTCCTCATTTATTGGTCCCCTAGTCTCACCCTCCAGCAACTGGGCAGGGTTAATGGTCTGATGCCTCTAAATCTTATTGCAAGTGTATAGTTGGCAATTCGGCATGACACAGCCTCACCTCTCCAGGAGACTCATCTGACCCAGGCGCCACTGCAACTTCACATAGGCGTGTTCTTCGTTGCTTCCAAGCTGGGACATTGCCTTTATTAACTCTTCCTTTGTCTGGGGTCACCACCTTTTCCCCGGCCACAAGGAGTCTGGTCTGCCACAACACTACCGTATTCAAAGTCACATCTAGAGTAGGTCTGCTCAAGGCGAAACACTACCTCCCTCAGAGTGTTCACCATTCCCAATCTTCTACCGGAAAGCAGACGCTCTGGTCTCTTGGGGACTGCTCACCGAATTATAATGGGATGAAGGGACTAACACTTGGTTTCTAGTCAGTATGTTACAGAAGTCGCAGACAAGCTGCAGAGGACTACGAAGATGCATTTATTATCTTGACCTCCTACAACAGAGCATAGTTTATTTATTTTGGTGCAGTTTCAGGAAACGCTGTCACCCTCAGCTTTCTTCTGAGCCTCTGAGAGATGGAAGAAAGCAGTTTGTTGGTATTTGGGGAGGCTGGAGTCCAACTGAGAATGATGGATGAACCATGTCCAAAATCTCACCCTCACAACTCACCTGTATTGAATTCAGTTACAGGCTATTCTGAATAGTTCAGTTTTCCAGAGTTCATTAAATTGCATGCAAGTGGGTTCAAGCTCTAACTAGGGCATTACAGAGACCGGGTCCTTCTACAGCCCAAATGGTGATTAATCAGGTGGATGGACATCGAGCAAAGGACTCTTGCAAGGGTTTATTGAGGTGCCAGTTATAAAAACTAGCATCTCCCTTTGGGTACATAACTAGGTAACAAGGTAGACAATCACAGCTTAATAGCAGAGGTGATAGATGTTAAAAACTCAATATACTGTATTATACAGTAACAGACATCTGTAATGTTCAGTGAGTTCTATCCGTTAAATGAAAAGCAGGACTTTTATTGACAGGGAGAAGAAAAGATATATGAGCTCTGTAGAGCTAGCTACTAGATTTTATACAGTACTGTCCTTTGGAGCTATTGACACAAGGAACTTTGGAATTATTAGGTTTCTACCTTCCATTAGGATTTTGCCCCACAATATTGCATTGGTTCCAGTGTTAAAGCTGAGGTGCATCTTTTCTCTTTCCGTGCACTGGTCCAGCTCTGCGTACCAGGCTGGACAACTCAGTCGACTGAAACCTCAGCACCCCAGTTTCAAGCATTCAAACATAAAAAGAATATAACAGGCACTGGCAAAGCCAACAGGTACTAGGCCTCTCCTTTTAATGGTGTTACTTAACCTTTTGGATTTGCAAATGCTTGTTGCTGATGCTGTACAACAGGGGCAGTAAAAAAATGAACCATTCTGGCAAAAACAAAAACACCCAAAAGGGCCAGTCCCAGCATGATCACTTCTACATGTGCAAGCATCACCATGCATGTCCATGTATGAATACATCATGATACTGTAGCGGCCATTTTTTTCTGTATGGCTTTGCCAGCATAACAGACAAATGCGACATCATGCATGCGTGCTTCATGATGCGGTGGTGGACATTTTTTTTTTGTTCCAAGTCCGCCATGGAGAAGTAAATAAAAAAGCAGAGTGTGTGAAAGCACATTATGAAGAAAGGGGTGATCTGCTGGCAAATTGCAGCTGTCGGGTCCTCAAAATAGAAAAAAAAAACTATTTGATGATGTAAAGTGGAGAAGCAGAGGAGGAGAGGGGGTCGAGTGTAGGGAAGCAATTAAATGTCAATGATTGAGAAGGAAGGGGCGAGGGGGCAACAGATGAGTGGGAAGGAATGAGGAAAAAAAAACACATACGAAAGAAAAAAGCAGAGTGAAGAGGTAGGAAATTTGAAGGGGAAGCAGTCAAAATCTACGTATGTATGTAGCATTTCAACAGCGTAAACCTAGCCAAAAGGCAGAGGAGTTCAGTATGAGGTGGAGACTTGCTTTTTCCCATTGTAAAGTAGCTATGCTCCATGAAATGGACAAACACAAGAAAAGGAACACAAGCCATAGAATAAAAACTAAGCAAATGAGACTGACAAAAAAAGCCAAGCAAAGATAGGCCGTGGACCGACACAAAGCTCAGTATTAGTACTATACACCGTAATTCTTGCAGGTGAGACAAAAAAAGCATTACCACATCACTTCTGATACTGGATGATGACTTACACCTCTGCTCCAATTTTATAAACAGGTTTCTAATGTTGGCTTGTACAAGCTATACATATACTGAAGCCCCTCCCCAAGTCACCTTGTAAATTTATGCTGCGGACCCTGGGTTGCTTGTGTTTCGGTCCAGGGAGGACGTGGCCTGGCAGCTCGAACTGGATTGTTGCCACTAGAGCAGGGCTAAGACTGATTTGCATAAGGCTGGGTCCAAACTCAGGTGGCGTGGTGTGTAAAATATCGATGGATTGGAATGCAGTCCGACTAATAACCAGTGGCTGAGAATAATTCAAGCATTTCATTCATCACTTTTTTGTATAGTTCAGGGCTTCCTGTCAGGCATCTCTGCACAGCTGAAGTTCACAGTGCGCAGGGCTGCGAGAGGGAAACTCAGATCTGCTCAAGACTTTCCAGGCCACTCCATGAAGGGTGGTATGAAGAAAGTTGTTTTCATGGCAGTTTTCATGGCAGTGGCAGTGTTTTCATGGCAGCGGCGTAGCAAGGGGGTGGGGGACGGCACGAGTTATGGGGGCGGCAGCCTCCCCCGCTCTTACTTGCCGATCTCAGGGCGGCATTCGTCATACCCCCCCCACCCCCAGCTCAATCGGCCGCCCCTCGTCGGCAAATATAAAAACGCCGCCAGCACCCCCCGCTGCAAACACGGACGGCCACAGTGCTTGCTACGCCACGGTATCATGGCCTCCACACGGCTGGGGAGCTTGTGCTGCGAAACAGAGTTCACGGTCCAGCTTTGGTTTACTGCTGAGTTGAAAACAGGGCTCGAGTCGAGGGTAGACGCGGGTAGACGCTGTCTACCCACTATTTTCAGAGGGTAGACACGGTCTACCTTGTTGCACAGCTGGCTGCTTTCAGTGGAATGCCGCGTTCCTTTCCTATTTCTCCCGAATTTACAGAAATATGCTGAACTTGCATGTCATTTTCTGACACCGGGACACTTTCCGCAGCGCCTGCACATGTTGCATAAACACAGGGACCTACATGAGAGCTTTACCACCACACGAATTATAATGGCATTCCCTTCCTTTTCATTAGCGAGGACTCGTGGTTACTAATGTGATGTAGTGAGAGAGAAATTAATTTTACCTTTGCTTTAGCTCTATCGTGAGGTAAAAGAAAAGTCCTTGACTCGAAGTGACGGGTCAGGGCAAAGTTTAGATTGTGTTCAATGGCGGCCCTGAGACTGTCTGCAGAGGTCTCAGATGAGAGACGCAAGAGGCAGGCTGGCAGTACCACAATTCATAAAAGGAATAATGAATTAGGTCACTGAGGCTTCAACTGATGAAGTAACGGAACACGCTGGGTACTCGGTCGGGCGTGTAAAGACTAAACAGAAACAACCTTGAGAGGCCGTGCAAAAATAAAAGGCATCTGTATCAACGCGCAATCATGTGCAGTTAGTTACCTGTCAACACGATTTTGACGCTTTTTAGGTTAAATGAATAACTTGCTGTGTGATTTTCGTGTTGGTTACCTATTTCTTCCAAGGCGGAATCACATAATAACTTGAGTTACAAAAATTGTCAGTTTTATGTGAAACAGCCTGGTTAGTGTGTTTTTTCAATAGTTGCAACCCTTACCACAGAATAGCGTCATACAGTTTAATTGAGCACCTGCTGCAAAAACATATATTGAGCTCTTATGAAAAACGTGAATGGTTGAAATAATCTCTGAAGTACCTTATACCAAGGGATGAGGGCAGCAAACGTACTCAATGAAGTCACTGGTGTGCTTCATAGTGTTTGAATCCCAGTGTTCAAAGTCATTCCTGACACAGGCAGGGCACAGTCCCCTGAAGTTCAAAACTCGGATAACTGCTCGAACGACTTCTAGTTTTTGTTTTTTTTAAACAAAGGGCAGATTTATTATTGGGCCAGCACTCACTATGGAGTCCACCAATGGCCCTTGTCTCAAATTGGCTAGTGTCTCAAATAGCGGGGGCTACATCTAAACTCGCCTAAATCACCAGTTCCCACTGGTTAAGGGACTTCAGGACAGGACTGAACTGTAAGGAAAACGTTACTTATATGTAACATTCAGTTTGCAGCTTGCTGTGCTGTCGATCATATTAATGCATACTACAGCCATACAGTGTTGGTCACAGACATTGCAAGTTTTTGCTCTAAGAGGTTCCCGTTTCAAGGTTTTTGTTGTTGTTTTTTTTAAGGTCATCTCTCTTTATTTTTTTGTTTAAATCTGTTTTTATTGATTTTATACAATTTTATTAAAGGTGACAGCTGTCTTGCAATGCATCGTCCAACAGTTAAGGCATACATAATGTTCCATGTGCATCTGCTGCACATCAATTCCGTACAATGTTTAAAATCTGGTATACGGTACGCAGCATATATGATCGATGTGCCTAAACAGTTATCCATTAGAAAGCATGTACATTATTCGTCTTCCAGTCATCATTATATACTTTGTAGATTTACAGGTATTTGCAATTAAATAGAACTTGAACGTATATGATATCCTGTAAAGTCTATAAACAGATGGAACAACTTAATAAAATATAAACAATGACATTGACCCGGTTATCTTATCGCTTTCCCACATCCTCGCTCTTACTTACATTGCATTTTCGCGTATGTTTTCCACTCAGTGTTTCCTTTTTATGACGTCTACACTTGCACATATATTTAGCTAATGTTTATATGTCCATGGTATGTCGCGGCGCACCCTGTAACGGCATATGTATCACACTCTATCTGTTCTCCTATCCCTCCGCGGGCTGCCCCTCAGGCCCATCCTCCTCTGTCTGCTGCAGCTCACATAAGAAGGCGTCCCAATGTATCGCTATGGGGTCTTGACGCAGCCCCAGCGTTTCCTCACGTCTGATAGCGATACTCTCTGCCTTAGCCCATGCAAGCAATGAGTGGCGCCATGCCCGCGCTTGTGGTGGATCTGCTGCTTTCCACCGTTTAGTGAGGAGCCTTTTGGCAACCACTATCCCCAGATCCAGGAACCTAGATGTTACTTTTGTGGCGGGCGTCCTCCTAAATTGGTGCAGCAAGTATACTGACCATTCAAAAGGCAGCTCACGATTTGTGCATGCGTGTAACATTCTAGCTATTGCGCTCCAGTATGCACCTATCTGGGGGCAGCTCCATAACAAGCTACGTAAGCTCCAAGTGGTGCAGAATTCTGCCGCTAGGTTACTTTATAAAATCCCTAGAATGTCCTCAATCTCCAATGCTTTGAGAGATTTACATTGGCTTAAAGTGGAAAGTCGGGCTACGTTTAAAGCCCTGGATTATATGTTTAAGATTAAGATTGGGACTGCCCCTCAATACCTGCAAAATCTGGTTCGCCACTATCAGCCCTCTCGACTGTTACGCTCTACGACACAGGAATTATTCATGGTTCCCAGGATCAAACTCACAAGAATGGGTGGCCGTTCTTTTTCCTATCTTGGTCCTCTCTTGTGGAACTCTCTTCCCATAGCGATCCGCAAAGAAACACTTCACTTAAAATTTCGTAAATTAGTGAAAGCTTGGCTGTTTAATCAATAGTACTTACTCTTTTTTATTTGTTGGTTCCTCTCGGTCTGCGCTGGGAAACCCTTTTTGGGTAGCTACGCGCATTACAAAATCAATTAACATAACAACATAACATGTGTATCAGGTCAGCTCCTGGCTCAGCACACCTCGGGCATGCCCCGTCTGCGCGATGAAAATACTGATTGATCGTGGCAGGTGTGAGATAGGCCCTGTGGACAATATACAATTGGATTTGTCTAAATCGCATGTTTCTGGGTATGCGTATCGTACTCTCCAGTACCCGTGCCCATTCCTTATCTCGCAACTGGCGCCCTAAGTCGAACTCCCACTTACGACGAAGTGGGTCTAAACTAATCGCCGCATGGGTCCTAAGGGAAGCGGCAAACCAACGTATAAGGTGCCTGCCACGACATGTAGATACTGTATAGTGAGGTGCGGGCGTGGTTCAGTCGTCATGTCCCCCCATTTGGCCGCCAACGTGGTTATCAGTGAGTGGTGTGTAAGAAATTGTCCCGGCGGGAACCCCTCTTCGTCTACCAAAGTCGTGTATGGTATGAGTGTCCCATCGCGGTATAGGTCCCCTAGTGTCTGGCTACCCCCCTCTAGCCAGTTCGCAATCTGCTGCGCTGTGAGCACTGTGAGTCCATTAGGGGATCCTTCCAGCGGTATCGCCGGCGCATAGGGGGTGACGCCTCTGGTGATATACAGACACCTGCGAAAACATTTATACGCCACCGCAAGCAGCAGCGGTGTTGGTACCTTCGACTTAACGGCAGGGTGGAAAAGTCTGGTAACTTGTTCCATCGAGTGAGGCGGCTGTGTGGTAGCCGTATCTGTGAGATGTCTATCTGCAAGCCAGCGCGCCACCCATTGCAGCTGAGCAGCTAAATAGTAATGCTCAAAGCAGGGCGCTGCTAGGCCCCCCTGGTCAGTGGGTAAGTATAGTTTCGCTAGTGCCATTCTATGTCTTGAATCTCCCCATATGAAGTCTCTAATGAGCTTAGTTAGTGTAGCAAAAAAGGACGCAGGGATGTACAAAGGCAGATTGGCAAAGTAGTATAGAAGCCGGGGGAGGATTACCATCTTGGCCAGGGCTACTCTGCCTGTCACTGCTAGCGGGAGTGTGCTCCAAAACCGCATTTGTGACCGGACTGCTGTCAGGGCTCTTCCCAGGTTTCCGTCAAACAGGTCCCTCGGCTGCCGATAAATCCGGATACCCAGGTAGCGGAAGGTATCTTCTCTCCATAACACCTTTTTACCGTGAATGGTAAAGTTCGGGTCTCGGCCTCTCTCTCGGAACGCGTATATACAGGACTTTTCAACATTTACTTTTAGTCCCGATATGGCTGCGAAACTCTGTAGTAGGCGCTCCAGCTGGTCAGGGATCCTCTCTATGTCTTTAATATAGACTAGAAGGTCATCCGCATATAGCGATACCTGGTGTACTGTGTCTCCCAATGGTATACCATCTCCCAATGTGGTGCGCAACACTTCCGCCAATGGCTCAATAGCAAGCGCAAATAAGAGGGGGGACAAAGGGCACCCCTGCCTGGTGCCTCTGCGCACTGGAACAGCGTCCGATATGTATGGTCCTAGTCTCACGCGAACCGTAGGGCCTGTGTACAATAGGTTAACTAGTTGAAGGAACCCTAAACCCAGATCGTATTTAAACAGCGCCGCAGATAGGTAGCCCCACTCCACAGAATCGAAGGCCTTCTCCAAGTCTAGAATTAAGCATCCTGCTCTAGGCCATTCTTGTGGAGCGCCTGTCACCACTCTAAAAAAAACGCCTTAAGTTAAGGGAGGTGCTCCGTTCTGGCACGAAGCCATTTTGGTCGGCATGAACCAATGTAGGGACTACCGGCGCCAGTCTATCGGCTAATACCTTGGCAAGTATTTTATAATCTGTGTTTAGTAGGGCCAAAGGCCTATATGAGCCAAGCGCCGTGGGATCCTTATCCGGCTTCAGCAGGGACACTAGATATGCCTCGCGCATCGAGGGAGGCAGTTCTTGTTTCTCCAAGGCAGTAGTATACAAGGCGTGGAGTTTTTGCGTTAGAGACTCTCGGTACGCCTTGTAATACTCCGCCGGCAGGTCATCCCGCCCAGGTGTTTTCCCGGAGGCCAGAGATCCTATGGCGTCCCCAATCTCTTCTAGCGTGAGCTGGCCGTTAAGGATTTCCTGGTGTTCCCCTGAGGCTGTAGGCAACTATATGGAACCCAGAAACCCCTCCAATTCGTGCTCAGCAACGTGCCCTTTGGATTGGTATAGCTGTTTATAATGCTCCGTCAGAGCTTTGTGTATTTCGTGCTGCGTATACAACAGAGTCCCTGCCTGTGTACGTATAGCCCCTATTGGAGTGCGGGTGTTGTCCTGTCGTATCAACCAGGCAAGTAATCGACCCGCTCGGTCAGCTGATGCATGTGTGCGGGCTGTATGTGCTGCGTAATTATGGCACCTTAAACGCTCCAATAAATCTGCATGTTCCGCGCGCAGCTGCCCCAGACGTCTAGAGTCTCTGCCCTCCCCCTCCCCTTCCCGTTCATACCTCAACAGTTGGGCCTCTATTTTTGTAAGCGAGGAGGTCAACTGCCTGCGTATATTCCATGTGGCCCCCAGGCAATGCCTCCTAACTGTCGTTTTGAAAGCATCCCATTCCACGAGCGTATTACTCGCCGTACACTCATTGAGTTCGAAGTAAGTATTGCCGTCTCTAATGGCGATCGGAACTCTGGGTCTTCCAACGCGTTTGTCTGGAGACGCCATGTTGGTATGGGAGGACGGTCCGCTACCCAGTTAAACTGCATCCACAGGGAATTATGATCGGAGTGTGTCCGGCCAAGGTATTCCATCTTCTTAATTAAGGGGAGCAGTGACTGGGATCCCACCAACCTATCCAACGGCACGTGTAGGCCGTGCACCGCTGAGTAATAGGAGTAGATGCGCTCTGTTGGATTGAGCGTGCGCCATATGTCTATGATAGCCCAATTTGTGAGCCAGTCCGTGAGTGCCTGGGCATTGGAGACAGCGGAGGTTTTATTTAGGGGGGGGAAATGATCTATCCAGATCTAAGCTGAGTACTGAGTTGAAATCCCCTCCCAACACCCAGGGAATACCAGTCCAGGGGGTCAATTTCCGCGATAGCCGCACAAGGAAGGAGGGTTGATCTACATTTGGGGCATATACGGACCCCAACAATATTGTTTGACCGTTTAATCTCCCTCACGCAAAAGTGTATCTACCCTCACCCAAATTAGTGTGCCTCTCGCATGCGCTGAATATGTGGTACCAAATACTTGTCCTCTCCATCGCTTGCGCAGTTTCTCTAACTCTGTTTGAGACGTGTGTTTCTTGCAGCAGGGCAATGCCGACCGACTGTCTCTGCAGGTAGGCGAATATGGAGTACCGTCTCGTGGGTGTATGCATTCCGCGTATATTCCACGTCAGTATGTTAACCTGTGTCATGGCAATCACGTGTGAACGTCTTTGGGAGCAGGAGCGAGCGATGTGTTTTCGAGCATTTATTACCTGTGTGGGACTTCGAGTCTGTCTGTTGTAACCAAAACTGCGATAGAACCTGTAACATTATAACGGCTGGGGGCGAACATTGCAAAGATGTCCGTCCAAACTGCTTGTCAACAATGACAAGAAAGAAACTATTCCAGTACAGTGCCTGGTGAAGGGTATGTATAGCGCGTATTCAACTACAATAATATCATCCCCTTCATGTCTAGAAGGTTTACCACCGAGTAGCCAACCAAGTCAGCGCACAGTGGCTACCAATCGCTGGGCGCATATGTTATGGGCTGCGGCCATTTGTATATGGTGGACCTATAGCTGGTGTGTGTATCAGTGCATGGTGGATCCATCAGTATGACTCTTGCGTCTTGGCAAGTGCCCCCACCACCCCTCTGAGTGCACCTGGTGTCACTGATGTCGCATCCATCTCTTTTTAGTGAGGTTTCTCAGTTCAATGTGTCTAAGGTTTAAAAATGTGTTTCAGTTACTCTCTGCTACATTATCTACGTGTAGGGTACACCTCATGGCGGCTAACATATCAGGGATGCCTAATTCAATAGCACATTTGTACGTACAACAATCTCTATAATTGAGTCTCTACTTGCGTGGAGCGTTTCCAACTCAGTTCATGATGGCTGCCTTCCGTCAGATGACATCATTGGCAGTCTGTGGGGTTACCTCGGGGAGCCTCGTTTCATCTGGATCGTCTGGACCAGGGGAGGATGAGCCACTGGCTGCCGCTGAATCAGTGGAGCACACTTCCTGATGTTCTCGATACTGCACAGATCCCATCGCCGGCACAATGTCTAGGGCGTCGTGGCGTTCCAGTCTGCTCCTTTCTGGGCTAGGCGCCGCAGTCACTGACTTCGCAGGTCTCCGCTTCACTCGTCTCCCCCGTCGGCGGGTTCTTCTGCCAGGATTCTTGGTGTGATCAGCGTCTTGTGGGCGAGTTCCCGACCACAAGCCCGACTCCTCCAGCCAGTCCCAGACCTCCGCGGGCGAGTCAAAGAAGCGAACTCCATTTTTCGTCACCACTCGCAATCTGGCTGGGAACAGGAGGGAATAGGGCAGTTCCAATTCTCGAAGTTGGCGCTTCACCGCTGTGTAAGTGCTTCTGTGCCTCTGCACTAGTGCTGTGTAGTCTGGAAACAGCATAACTTGGTTTCCTCCCACCCTGAGGTCTACAAGTTTCCGTGTCTCACGCAATATTGCGTCTCTGTCCCTGTAGTTAAGGAGCTTGAAGAGGAACGGTCGCGGTCTGGCTCCTGGAGGTGGCCTCTGTGCTGGTACTTGGTGCGCCCTTTCAACTGCAAAATGCAACAACAGCATCCCGGGGGGTAATATTTCCTGGAGCCAGCGCTCAACATAGTGTTCCGGTTTTCGTCCCTCCTCTCCCTCCGGGAGACCGACCACGCGAACATTATTGCGTCTGGAGCGACCCTCCGCATCTTCGACTCGGTCTTCCAGCACGTGCATGCGGTCCAGAATATCTTGCAGGGCAGCAGAATGACTGAGTGATTGGTTTCAGTACCGTAAGCGACTGACTGTGCAGATTGACCTTCTCAGCTAATTTACGGTGGTCGGCATGCAGGAGTGAAATCTAAGGTAACCTTATCAATCCTGGATTCTAAGGATGTTCTAGTTTGTTCCAGTGCATTGCCGATCTTTCCCACTGCTGCAAGTACTGAGTCCAGCTTAGCTACCAATGCCGTGTTTGGTGGATCCGTTGAGCTTTCTCCTCCTATGCCCGGCGGCTCCGAGCTGCTTGCGCGCATGACACCTTGCTGTGTGTTAATGCGTAGTCGGCCCATCGCTAGCTGCTGCGCGGTAGGCATTCACATCCAACAGGTAACCGCGTCACTTCCGTTATGTTCGACAACTCAGCACAGTCAGGGGTGTTGGTCGACTCAACACGCTCCAGACTACTGCCTCAGACGCCAGGTCTGTTGTGCGTTGAGCCCTTGTCAGTTGTCTGTAGTCAGAATTCAGAGTTGGTTGACAGTAGGTCCCTTGTCTGGAGTAATCAGTGTCTCCCTTTGTGACGCTCTTCTTCTGGTACACATACGCTGCAACCCACTCGAGTTCCGTTAACGCTATGTGCGCGGGCTTTTCCTGTCGTATATGGTAGCACCCAGTGACACACCGTGCCCAGCAGGTGAAAGTGGGTTTCTCTTTACAGCGCCGCGTCCGCTTCTTCAGTGTACGGATCACGGCTTGGACCGCCCGACAGCGCACTGTCTCTAGGTCCCTTATATCGGCTCCCGCATCATTCACGGCGATGGTTCAAGGGCCCCTCACATTCAGTGGATGGATAGACAGAGGTCTGTGGGTTCCACTCAGCATCAGGCGCTTCAAGGTCGCGGCGCCTTACAGTTGCTGTCTCACCTGTGCGCAGTGTCCGCAGCCGCGAGCGTCCAGTGGGTCCCTCAGGTTCTGGCACAGGCACACACAATCGGGGTGCAAGGTGAGGAACAGATCGTGCGTTCTCCCCAGTCCGCCTTACACACTAGACTCAGCACCATCCGGCGCTATAGCTGCGTATGAAGCTGCGCATTCGGTTATAGGTCCAATAGTTAGGTCCGCTCACCAAACGGTATAGGCCACGTCGGGTTCCCGGCCAGCTCCCTAGGAAAACAGTCCCGGCTCTCCAGTGGGCGTCCCAATATGCCTAGTCTTGGTGTCCCCTACGATCCTCAAGCATCTCCCTCAGCTTTGGGACAGTCACACATCATCTAGGATGGGTAAAAAGTTCCCTTGGGAGCAACCACGCAGGCAGAGTCCAGCTCACCACACCACTCGGGGACGAAGATCTCCCGGCTCCCAGCACGGGGCGTTGCTCAGTCTATTTCACCCAGGCAGGGTCTCATCAATGCCCAGGGGGGTGCAATGCATAGGGCGCATGTGAGGGTGTGTGCCACTCACCGACTAAAAGACTGATGTGTCCGCACTCCCTTGCATATCAGCTAGGTGTCCAAGTTGTCCGCTTCGCCGCCGACGCGGGAGCCAGGTCCTCCGGGTCGCGCTCCACCGAGGGTCGCTTCCTTTTACTGATCGGTGGAGGCGCGCCTGCTGCGCCACAAATCCTTCCACTTCTGTCCTGCCGGCACCCCTCGTGGAGTCTCGCAGCTCCCTCCCGTAGCGACTCAGGAGTGGGGACCCGCTAGTGTAGTGATTGAACCACGAGGACGTCCAGGCCGCCCCCAGCACCGAGTGAAGGGCCTCGACCCAGTCACACCGCCGTAGGCACCAGTGTAGTGGCAGCAGCGATAGCGACACCTCCTCTCAGCGCTGTATCAGTGCCTCGGCAGCAGGCCTGCAGGGCTCGTCCGCTAGTGTCGCGCAGCCAGGACCTGCGCCGCCGGGCCGCCAAGGACAGGGCCCGGGTGTCAGTTGATTCCTAGGCGCTTGCTATTCAACCAGGTCTGCCGTGCTGGCGGGACATGTAGGAGCCTGAAACGTCCTCGGTGGGGCTCACCGACACAGCGGTAGTGCATCCAGTAAAAAAAGGGGGGGGGGGGTGCCTCACAGTCGCTGGGACCGTCACTCGGCGGGGGACACCTGCACGCGTACGCTCCGGAGCTCCGTAGGCCGCTTCCTCGCCGCGCCCGTCCCCACAGGTCAGGGCCGCACTGCGCTCAACAGCAAGCGCAGTCCTATATTTATCGAAGGCCGCAGCTTTCCCTGTCGGATGGCAGGAGAAAGTCAGGATAATTAGGGGATTAGGTACGGAGTCTCACAAAGTTGCGTCCGCCATGTTGGCATGCTAGCCACGCCCCCCCCCCCAAGGTCATCTCTCTTTATTAGCATATTTATGCCATAAGATACTAAAATAACATGTTGCTAATAATAAACTTACCAGTTACACAGAAAATATCAACTAAAACCTGAAAATAATAAAACCAGTCACAATTATATAAAACTGTGGCTAATCGATAACCATAGTAGGGGCTCTCTGTGCCCTTCTTGTCATAAACCAGGATCCCATGATATAACTAGCCACAGGCTGGTAAATGGTTTGTGACTCTGATCTGGCGCAAAGCGCTAGTGCTTCTGTGCAGGATGTAATTGAAAGCTGTTTAAACAATGGAATAAGTCATCTAGTACGTAAATGCTTAGTATTAGTGCAAACTAGCATAAAGTGCGTGATTGACTCCTTGCCGCCCACTTTGCAATCACAGAATTCAGAATCGATGCAGCTGTTGGAAAATTTAGCAATGCACGTTTTAATGAGCAAGATGCCCAAGTGGACTTTTAAGTATAAAGTGCGAAGCGCCTCGAGGCTAATTACGTTCAGATATTGTTCCATGCCCAGGGTGTGCTTAATGTGCAAATAATTGAAAGTTAAAATGGACGAACTCGCTGAGCCAATGCAAGCCTTGAGTTTAGCATGCAGGAATGCTTATTTGACCATGGCAGCAGTAGTACTGGTAATATGAACTGGCTCTAGTCGAAGATCCTCAAGGCCGAGGTTCTGAAGTCTGTTTTTCACATAGCTTGCCCAGGGATTGTGATGGATTTTCCCTACGGAGGACTCTTCGAGCATTGCTCTCCGGTATGATTCTCCAGTACGGCTGCGATTTAAGCGCAACCAATGCAGGACCGGGGCTGGGGTAGGGCCACAAGATCAGAAATAGGGACCAAGACCATTTTCAGATATACGTGAAGAAGAGGCGTGCCAGGGCTCAGAAGTAATAGTGATCTCAAAAAAGCCTTTTCCATGTTTTGGAGCAGTTTGCTGTTACTATACCCCCATAATTCTGCATCGTAGATTGCTGCTGCCACTGCTTTTTGCTTATATACTTGGATAACAACACCCAACGAGTGGCAGCCAATCTTGTTCTTGAGCCTCAGAATTGCACAGGCAGACCACTGTAGGGTGCCAGCTGCCTTGTCAACGTGGGCCTGCCAGGATAACTTTTTAGAGATCCCCAGATAGTCATAGACTAACAATTTTGAGTACCTTGCCAGCAATTCTTGGTGGTTTTATCAGCAGTGGAGATGATCCCAACTGCATTACTTTTGTCTTTTGCATGTTAATAACAAGGTATTTTAAGCAGCAGTAGCTTTCAAGGATGTCCAACACCTGTGCAGCTGTTTTTGTGTGTAGGATAGTATGACCGAATCAACTGCAAACAGTAGGATGACTGACTTTTTTGTTGCCCAGCTTCGGTACGTCTGTGTACCCCTCCCCTTGAGTGAAAAATCTTCAATTGTTCAGGAAGAAGGAGAACGATAATGGGGTGAGGACGCATCCTGACACCCCTCCCCCCCCCCCCGAACAAATGTCAAAATAGGGGGAAATGTTTTTCAACTTCTAGTTCTTTGAGCGTTCCTCATAGCTTTGATCTATTTACCAGGTCGAAGGCCAGTTTAAGGCCAATAAAGGACAGGCAAAGCGGGTGCTTGAGCATTTTTGTGCATTTAACACATACCAGAAATAATGTTATGGCTTGGCTGATGGCACTAATGCCCTCTGGAACCCTGCCTGTGAATTTATGTTGACCGTATTCTTGTCCACCCAGGCCTGCAGCCTGTTCAGAAGGGCACGCCTAAAGATTTTCCCAGTACTTTCTAAGTGCGATATTGGCCAGTAACGAATAGTTTCTTACCTGTCGGTGTAGTTTTGCAGCTTGAAGAATTTCTGGATTCACTATGCTGTGCATTATTCCGCCATCTCGTGGTTGGGTCCGGATTCGTAGTCTTTTCTTTGTTTTTGTGTTTTTTGTTGTTGTTGGCCCAGGTGGGCGGCGACGCCCCACCATTTGGTGTCTTCGGTGACGTCGTCGCGCTTCCGGCGGAAGCTCCCACCTTTGGTAGCCATCTTCGGATTCTTTTTTCTTTTCCTCTTACAGTTTTTTGTTGTCTATGTCTTTAACCTTTAATCCTTCAATTATTCTTTGATCCCTCTAAACCTTGTATGTAGTCTAGTTGTACCCTTAACCTCCTATGTTATCTTCCTGGCGGAGGCGGGTGGGATCGCTAGTGAATCCAGAAAGTCTTCAAGCTGCAAAACGCACAAGTTACTAACTTGTGTAACGATATATCTGTAAGAGACAGTAGTTAGTGACAGATTCCTTACCTTAGAATATCCCCAGGCGTCAGGCTGGATCCGGAAAGTTTTTTCGTAGCAGTACCCTTGCGCGTCGGTAGGCGGCGTCGTGCGGCTCCGCGTCCGTCGTCGGCGTCGTGATCGCCGGGATGACGTCGCGGGCAGTACTTAGGCGCCGCCCCTGCGCGCTGACGTCAGTTCTGTACACGACTTTCCGCGCCAGGAACGCAGAGCCATGCAAGAAGCTGACATAGGTGTCTGAAAAATACTAGGGCCCTGAAAGGGATGTCCTTAACCCTAGAAATCAGTTCGCAGAACGGGGAGGATGGGTGGGGCGGTAAGGAATCTGTCACTAACTACTGTCTCTTACAGATATATCGTTACACAAGTTAGTAACTTGTGCATCTGAAAGAGACACGTTAGTGACAGATTCCTTACCTTAGAATAGATACCCCAGCAATACCAACCCCGGTGGTGGGTCTGCGAACAAAGATCAGACAAGGAAGTCCTGGAGGACAGAACGGCCAAAGAAGCCGTCCCTCCGGACCGGACTGTCAAGGCAGTAATGCTTTGTAAACGTGTGCAGCGAGGCCCACGTAGCTGCCTGACAAATAACGGGCAGCGGAACACCGCGGCCCAAGGCCGTGGTAGCAGCTGTTGCCCTGGTGGAATGGGCACGCAGCCCAACAGGAGGCTCCTTCTTAGCCAAAGAATAGCAGGTCTTGATGCACAAGGTAACCCAGCGGGAGATGGTTCGTTTGTGCACCGCCCGACCTTTTGGCGCCCACGTAGCCAACAAAGAGCTGGTCATCCACCCGGAAGTGTTTTGTGCGGTCGATATAGAAGGAGAGCGCACGTTTTGGGTCCAGACGGTGGAGCCTCTCTTCCTCTCTGGAAGGATGCGGAGGCGGAAAGAAGGTAGGCAAAGTGATGGTCTGCCCAATGTGAAAGGCAGTAACCACCTTTGGCAAGAAGGACGGACGCGTCCGAAGAACAACCTTGTCTGGATGAACAGACAGAAAGGGAGGTTTGCAAGATAAAGTCTGTAGCTCACTCACCCGCCGAGCGGAGGTGATGGCCACCAGAAAGGCTGTCTTTAGAGTCAGAAGACGAAGAGGACAGTTATGCAGAGGCTCAAAGGGAGCGCACATTAAAAAGGTAAGAACCAAGTTCAAGTCCCACTGAGGCATCACAAATGGAACAGGAGGAAAGAGGTGTGTAATGCCTTTTAAGAACCTGTTAACAACAGGGGACTTGAAAAGGGAGGGCTGATCAGGGAGCCTGAGGAAGGCCGAGATAGCACAGAGATAACCCTTGATGGTACCCAGGGCAGAACCCTGTTGGGCCAGAGAAAGAAGGAACAGAAGGACCTCAGAAAGAGGGGCAGAAAGGGGGTTCACAGCCTTTGCTGTGCACCATGCCACAAATTTGTTCCACCTGCAGGCGTATACCACCTTAGTGGAGGGACGCCTGGCTGCCAGAATCACATCACAAACTTCGGGAGGCAAGTCGAAAGGAATCAACTGCCGCCGCTCAATCTCCACGCAAGCAGGTGTAGACTGGACAGGTTCGGGTGGAGGACCGTCCCCTGCTGCTGCGACAGAAGATCCTCCCGAAGAGGCAGACGGATCGGGGGATCTACGCTCATACTGAGTAGCTCGGGATACCAAACTCTTCGAGCCCAGTCCGGAGCCACAAGAATGACTTGGGCCCGGTCGTGCCGAATCTTCTTCAACACTCTGGGTAGAAGTGGTATAGGCGGAAAGGCGTACAATAGACCGCAACTCCACTCGTGACGAAAAGCGTCGCCGAGCGAGTGCCGCCTTGGAAATTCCAACGCGCAAAACTGATGACATTGCGCGTTCTCTTCGGTGGCGAATAGATCTAACCAAGGCTTTCCCCACTGTAGAAAGAGTCCTTGCGCCACTTCCGAGTGAAGACGCCATTCGTGATCCATCATGCACCTGCGGCTGAGTTCGTCCGCCCTGGCGTTCAGGGAACCTGCCAGGTGTTGAACCATCAGGAACATGCCCTGATGTTCCAGCCATGTCCAGAGGCGCAGAGCCTCCTGACAAAGGGTCCACGACCCCACCCCGCCTTGTTTGTTGCAGTACCACATGGCGGTGGTGTTGTCGGTGAACACCTGCACTACCGTCCCTTTGACAGAGGGAAGGAATGCCTTGAGTGCAAGCCGGATCGCCCGGAGCTCCAGAAGGTTGATATGGAGCCGGGACTCCGCCCGGAGACCAGAGGCCTCTGATCTCCGCCTCTCCCATGTGACCGCCCCATCCCAGAAGGGACGCGTCCGTCACAACTGTGTGCTCTGGCTGGGGAAGGGAGAGGGATCTGCCCATGACCCATTGCCGGTTCGAGAGCCACCACTGCAACTGTCTTGCAGTCCCCTCCGAGATCTGGACGTGATCGGACAGGTTGCCCTGGTGCTGCGCCCACTGGAACTTCAGGTCCCACTGCAGAGCCCGCATATGCCATCTGGCATGATTGACCAGCAGGATACAGGAGGCCATGAGGCCCAGCAGCCTCAGGGTCATCCGTACCGAAACCCAGGATAAAGGCTGAAAGATCGGAATCATAGCCTGAATATCCCGGACTCGCCGTTCGGGAGGATAGGCCCGAAACTGCGTCGTGTCCAGAACTGCTCCGATGAAAAGGAGCTGTGGAGAAGGAATCAGATGCGACTTTGGCACATTGATGGAGAACCCCAGCGAGTGCAGGAGTTCGGCCGTAGTCTGGAGGTGGGAGACGACTGCCTGGGACGAGCCCGCCTTCAGCAGCCAGTCGTCGAGGTAGGGGAAGACTGAAACCCCTGCCCGGCGCAGATGAGCTGCGACCACCGCCATCACTTTCGTGAACACCCGAGGGGCACTGGTAAGGCCAAAGGGGAGCACGGTGAACTGAAAATGCTCGAGGCCTACCGTGAACCGAAGGTAACGCCGGTGGGCCGGCAGGACGGGGATGTGGAAATAGGCGTCCTGCAAGTCCAACGCTACCAACCAGTCTCCGGGGTCGAGGGCAGTCAAGACCTGAGCTAGGGTGAGCATCCTGAACTTCTCCTTCCGGAGGAAGCGATTGACGTTCCGGAGGTCCAAGATAGGACGCATGTCCTCCTTGTCCTTTTTGGGCACCAGAAAGTAGTGGGAGTAGCAACCACGCCCTACTTCTGGGGTCGGAACATGCCCGATGGCCCTCTTGGCCAAGAGGGCCGTGACTTCCTTCTGTAGAAGCACCAAGTGATCCCCTGACATGCGGTGGAATTGAGGTGGCATGGCTGGGGGGTGGTCTCGAAGGGGAGGGAGTAGCCCCTTCGGACAATGTCCAAGACCCACCTGTCCGAGGTGATGGAACGCCAGCGGTGAAGGTGATGGCGGACCCTGCCCCCGACCGGCGTACTGTGCACCTGAAAAGAGGGACTAGGAGGGCTTGGAGGCCGCGGACGGGTTGGAGGTGGTGGCCTGACCCGCACGCTGGTTGCCCGAACCGCCACGGCGGTATCCACGTCCTCGGCCACGCGAAGGCGCTTGCTGCGCGGGCCGTTGGCCGGGCTGTGGACGTGACTGGGCGCCCCTTCCGTGGCCACGAAAGGGGCGAAAAGCAGACGTGAGCGGAGGGCGCACAACAGCAAGGCCCAGGGACTTAGCAGTAGCCCGTGAGTCCTTGAAACGCTCCAGCGCATGGTCTGCCTTAGAACCAAAAAGACCGACTCCATCAAAGGGCATGTCCATGAGTGTATTCTGGACATCCCCTGAAAAACCAGTGGTTCTCAGCCAGGCGTGGCGACGCAGCGCCACCGTCGTTGCAAGCGATCTGCCCAGCGAGTCGGCGGTATCAAGGCCACAGCGGATGGTATATTTAGCCGCATCACGCCCTTCCGCAATGGCGCGGGTAAGCAGTGTCTGGACCTCCTCAGAACACTGCGGCAAAACAGTTGCCACCGAATCCCACAGGGAGTGGGTGTATCGGCCCAAGAGGCAAGCGGTATTAACAGACCGCAAGCCAGCACTGGAGGAAGAGAAAGCCTTCTTCCCAAAGTGATCCAGGCGCTTGGATTCCCTATCCGGAGGGGCGGTAGGGAAGGCGGTTTGGGAGGCAGAGGCTTGGACAACCAAGCTCTCAGGGGTGGGGTGTTGGGAGAGAAACAGGGGGTCGCCCGGAGCAGGGCGATGGCGTCGGGCCACGTTCCTATCCACAGGAGCCCCTGTGGTGGGTTTGGACCAGGCACCCAAAGAACGTCAGTCAGTGCCTCGTTGAACGGCAGCACAGTCTCCGCAGAGGAGGCCGCCGGCTGAAGCACTTCAGTCAGGATGTTAGACCTGACGACCACTGTAGGCAACTGGAGATTTAAGGCTCCAGCAGCTCTACGCAACACCGTTGCAAAATTAGCCCCTCCTCCGTTGCCACGGGAGGAGACAGCATGCCAGAGTCAGGGGAGGTATCCAGACCACTGGCATCCCCAAGTTCCTCAACCCAGTCCGGGTCAAACTCGCACTGTTGTGTGAGAGGGTCCTCAGACCCCTCCCAGCTCTCCTGGTCCTCCTCAGGTTGAAAATATGGAGGAGGAGGGACATCAGGGACCCAAGGTCTCATCGGCGCCGGAAACGGCGTCGGGCGACGCCGGTCCGGCTCCATGTCCGGACCCGGAGAGAACCGGGAACGACGCCGCCCGGAGCCCCGGACAGCGTCGGAAACGGCACCGGGGACTTCGGCGTCGGCGGAGGCGTGGTTAGGTCAACCGGCGTCGATGGGGGTTGCGGCACCACCGGAGCCGGGGTCGAGGCCGGGGCCGGAGCCGAGGCCGGGACGAAGGCTGGTGGGACAGGCGACGCCGGGACCGGAGTCGACGGCGACGCCGGAGCAACCCCATCAGGGCCCGCGGGGCCCGAAGGCGCACCGGAGGGACCTTGAGGCCCGAAGAGGCGGGCCATGGCCGACAGGAATTCCTGTATATCGGCCGGAGTCGCCCCCGAGCCCGGGTAGGGCGGGTACTGCGGGGGTAACTCGACAGGCACGTCCGGGGCCGCGGGGACGGTGCCGACAGGGACCTCAGCCGAGTCGCGAGACCGGCGAGGCGAAGTCTTAGAGCGATGACGCCGCTTAGACTTCTTGTGCTTCGACTTACCGGAGGAGCGCGAAGACTTTGAATCCGACGAACGGCGGGGACTCCGCGTCCGGCCCCTCGACCTCTCCCGGGACCGGGGCTTGGTGCGGCGCGGAGCCGAATGCCGGACGTCGAAGAGCTTTCGAGACCGCTCTCGCAAAGCCTTAGGATGAAGTTTCCGGCAGTCAGGACACGACTTCGTGTCGTGGTCTCGGCCGAGACAAAAGAGACACTCTAGGTGCGGGTCCGTGATCGACATCATGCGACCACATTCCTCGCAGGGCTTAAAGCCGGGCATCCCTACGACACCTTAGGAGTCGTGAAGACTCGTTGAAGAAACAGTGAAAAAATTCACCAAAAAAGATAGTCAAAAAGTGACTAGGGCCCTGCTCTTCCCGGATCTGCGCTTACTGGCGCGGAAAAAGAAGAACTGACGTCAGCGCGCAGGGGCGGCGCCCAAGTACTGCCCGCGACGTCATCCCGGCGATCACGACGCCGACGACGGACGCGGAGCAGCACGACGCCGCCTACCGACGCGCAAGGGTACTGCTACGCAAAAAACTTTCCGGATCCAGCCTGACGCCTGGGGATATTCTAAGGTAAGGAATCTGTCACTAACGTGTCTCTTTCAGATTACACCGACAGGTAAGAAACTATTCGTTTTGCAGCGTGAATCTTTCTGGATTCACTATGCTGTGCATAGACTTAGTAGCGGTTTTGTTATTGCGGTGGTTGGGTGGAAGATGAGCATTGGTTGCTGAAAATGTGCTGTAAGACCTTCTGTCCTACTTGTGCCTCTTTGTTCATTTGGATATCAACACAGTAGTGTTTGGTGAACGTGTGCACGGAAGACCATGTTGCCGCTTGGCAAATGTCTTGTATAGGTGTGTTCGCTAGGAACGCAACCGTTGCTCCCTTTTTCCTTGTTGAGTGAGCCTGGGCGGCTCCTTGTAATTCTTGTCCTGCCTGCTTGTGGCAGAGTTGTATTGCTTGTGCAATCCACCGTGCAATGGTATTTTTTGTTACTGGTCGTCCCAGGAAACTGCTTGCGAAGGAAACGAAGAGTTGTTTTGTTTTCCTGCATTCCTTCGTCCTTTCTATGTAGTGCATCACTGCCCTTCTGGCGTCCAGCGTGTGTAGCGCCTTTTCTGAGGGTGTTGAAGGTTTCTGGAAGAAACTTGGTATCTGTATTGTTTGATTGATATGGAACCGCGACACCACCTTTGGCAGGAAGTGTGGGTCCGTCCTCATGACAATTCTGTCCTTGTGTATTTGCAAGTAGGGCTCTTGTAGTGTGAGAGCCTGCAGTTCACTGACTCTTCGCAGTGACGTGATAGCCACTAAGAAAGCCGTTTTTAGTGTGAGCATGTGCAGTGTGATCTTGTGTATGGGTTCAAATGGTGATTTCATCAACTGTGTCAGTACAGTGTTGAGGTTCCAGCTTGGGGCTGGCATCCTTTTAGGGGGGCTATTCTTTTAGCCCCTTCCAGGAATCTTTTGACCACTTGGGAGGTGAAGAAGCTTTTCACCGCTTCTCCCCTGGTGTAGGCCACTATGGCTGCTAGGTGAACCCTTAGTGACGAGTAGCTCAGCCCGCTTTGTAGTAGGTGTGTTAAGTATCGCAGTACTGTTGATTCTTTTGTGACTTTTCGTTGCAGTCCCTCTGTAATGCACCATTGTGAGAACCTTTTCCACTTTGCAATGTAGCATTTTCTTGTAGTGGGTCTCCTTGCTTCTCTGAGTACTGCCATGGTGCTTGGAGGTAGTTTGAGGTGTGCGAATTCTAGGTCCTCAGGAGCCATGCTGCTAGGCTGAGGCTGTCTGGTTCTGGGTGGAGCACTTTTCCGTCTTGCATTGTGAGGAGGTCTTTCCTTCTGCTGAACCTGTGTGCTGGTTCCTGCGCCATTTCCATTATCTGTGAGAACCATGATTGTCTGGCCCACTGAGGTGCCACCAATATCAGTGTCATGCTGCTGCTCCTGCATTTGCTGAGTACCTTGTGTAACAGTGGTATCGGGGGAAAAGCGTATGCAAATTCGTTCGACCAACTTATCCATAGCGCATTCCCTAGGGACCTTTGGTCCGGTTGTCTGGATGCGTAATGTTGGCATTTTGCATTGTGGAGTGTTGCAAACAGGTCTATCCGTGGTGTTCCCCACTTTTGGAACAGCCGCTGCACATCCTGCTGGTTGAGTTCCCATTCGTGGGATGCAGACGTCTGCCTGCTGAGTCGGTCTGCTTCCACATTGTCTATTCCTGGAAGGTGTATTGCTAGCAGGTCTATCCTTAGAGGGATGGCCCATCTCCAGATCTCTTGTGCCAGGCTTGATAGCGGTGTTGACTGTGTTCCACCCTGTTTGTTGATGTAGAACATCGTTGTTGTGTTGTCTGTTTGTATCAGCACTCGCTTCCCGTAAAGCTGCTTTTGAAAGGCTTTTAAGGCTAGGAACACCGTTTTTAGTTCTAGGACGTTGATGTGTTTCACTGCATCTTGTTGTGACCACAGCCCCTGACGCGGAGTCTGTCCATGTGTGCGCCCCAGCCCTGCTGTGAGGCGTCCGTTGTGATGGTCACTGTTGGAGTTGGCTGTGTGAATGGCTTCCCTTGTAATATGTTCTTTTCCTTCCACCACGCTATTTCTTGCTGCACTGCGTGTGTGACAACCACTAGATCTTCCCAACTCCCTGTCGCTTGTGACCACTGCTGCTGTATCCATTCTTGGAACGGTCTCATGTGCAGTCTGATATGTGGGACAAGGTGAATGCATGATGCCATCATTCCCATTAGTCTGCTCACCGTCCTCACTGTCAGAACTTGCCCCTTGCGGTAATGACGTGTTTCCCTCAGGAGCGCTATAGTTCTCTTGTCGCTGGGGAACACCTTGGACTGTGTGCTGTCTATTAGCGCCCCTAAGAATATTTTGATCTGCTGAGGTTCTGTTGACGATTTCTCCCAGTGTATTGAGAAACCTAGTGTGGACAGTGTTTGTATGACTTGTTCGATGTGGTCTTTGCAGAGTTTGTATGATCCTGCTTTCACAAGCCAGTCGTCGAGGTAGGGGTATACATGTATGCTCTTTCTCCGAAGGTGCGCAGCAGCTGCTGCTAGGCATTTTGTGAACACCCTTGGTGCGTACTTTAGTCCGAAGGCCAGCACTGTGAACTGGTAGTGTTCGTGGCCTATCACGAATCTTAATAGACGTTTGTGTTTGACGGGTATGTGCAGATATGCATCTTTCAAGTCTAAGGTCGCCATGTAATCCCCTTCTTGGATTTGTGGTATTACTTCCTGAAGTGAAGTCATTTTGAATTTTTGAGTTTTTATGAACTTGTTCAGGAATCTGAGGTCCAGTATTGGTCTTAGTGTTTCGTCTACCTTTGGCACAAGGAAGTATGTTGAGTATACTCCCTTGTTTCTTTGGTTTTTTGGGACTAGTTCTATTGCTCTTTTTTGTAGCAGCTCCTCTGCTTCTAGACGGAGGAGGGCGAGTTCCCTTGCGGGTATTGTCCGATGTCTTGGTTTTTCCCCGGCGGGTGTTTTAGGAGGTCTATGCAGTACCCGTGCTGTATGGTGTTTAGTATCCACTTGTCCGTGGTAATTTCCCTCCATTGTGTGAGGAATTTTCCTAATCTTCCTCCCACCGGTGTTGTATGCTCGGTGGTTATTTGTTGTATGTGTGTGTTCCTCATTTTGTTCCTTTGTGGACTTCTCCTCTCCCTTGGTGTTAACTGGGGAGGGTGTGGTTTGTGTCTGGAGTCACTTTGAGGTGGGCTGCTGGCCCCCTCTTCGGGCCTGTCCCCGTCCGTACCCGCGCCCTCGAAAGGACCGTCCTCTTGGTTGGTACTGCCAATTTTGCTGCTGTTGTCCCTGCAGGTTTTGGCCCTGGTTGTTCCCCTGATATCCTTGCTGGGGTGATTGGTGTGAAGTGGTGGGTGCATTGCCCCCTCTACCACTGGGTCGCCTTGAGGGTTTCCTCTTCTCATCCCCCTGAACTGCAGCGCTCCCATGGACCTTGCAGTTTCGTTGTCCGTTTTCAGTTGAGTCAACTTGTTGTCGACTGTTGCCCCAAACAGTTTCTCACCGTCGAAAGGTGTATTGATGATGTTGCTCTGTACTTCTGGCTTGAAGCCGGAGATCCTGAGCCATGCGTGTCTCCTCTCAGTTACTCCTATCATCATTTGCCTGCTGGAGTTCTCTGCTGCGTCCAAAGCTGACTTTAAGCAAGTGTTAGCGATGGCCTTGCCTTCCTCCGCTAGGTAATTTGCCCTTTGTTGGTGTTCTTCTGGCAGGTGTTTAATGAGCTGACTCATTTCTGCCCAATGCTGGTACGCATGCCTGCTGAGGGCGTTGGAGTTGGCGATGCGCCAGTGTATGGCTGCGTTCCTCTCCACTTTTCGTCCTGTGAGGTCTATTCGCTTGCTCTCCTTGTCTGGAGGTGGGCCTGTGTTGGTGGGCACACCGGCCCTTTTTCTGGCCGTTGCAGCGATAATGGAGTCTGCTGGTACTGACCCTTGGATGTACGCTGGGTCTTTTGTAGAATGTTTATATTTCTTCTCGCTTCTAGGTGTAACCGCCTTGCAGACTGCCGGTTCCCTGAAGGCCTCCCTTCCCTGGTCGAGGACGCCAGGCAACATGGGTAGGAATTGGCTCCTTGTCTGTTGAGGGAGCAGGGTTTCGAAGAGGAAACCTGCCTTTGTTTTTCTTCCTGCATTTCGACCCCATATGTCTTTGCAGCTTTCTGGACGACCTCATTGTAGACTCCGATGTCGTCTGGCGGCGAAGGCCTCGAGGGGTAAGAGTCTACCCTTTCTTCTGGTGACTCTGCGTCGAGGTCTTGCCAGTCTATGTCTTGTACCTCCAAGGACGCCGAGTCCCAGTAAGACTGCATCTCTTCTTCGCCTTCGGCTTCGAAGTAGTAGTCTTCTTCGTCCTGGTCTTCGAGTGGTTCAGGTGTTGTCGGGGGCTCGATGTATTCGGCTTCGAACTCTTCGAGCGCCTCGTGGGCTGGCTTCGATGGGATAGCGTATTGCTTCATCTTGTCGTCGAAGTCTTTTTCCGTTGCAGGATGCTCGCCATCTCTGCCTCGAGCCTCCTTTTCTTTTTCGCCATCTCGTGGGCCTTTTCGGCGTCGAGTGGTGCAGTGCTTCTCTTCGCGGTCGTCGAAACAGACGCCGGGCCTTCCTTTCTCGGTGCCGAGGCTTCCCTTTCGGAGGTGACCTTCGACGCCTTTGTTTTTCGGAAGCTATCGCCGATTGTGAGTCCTTGTCAAAGGATCCGCTCGACTGCTTGTCCTTGGACGCTGTTGCTTTCGTCGAGGGTTTCGGCGGCAACGCTCCCTTCGAGGACTTTGCTACACTTCTAGTAGTGTCGCTAGGTGTTCTGGCTTCACTCTTTCGAGCGTCGCTTTGGTGTTTTGGGGTCGACGACTCCCTTACCTCCTTCGACGTTTTCTTATGGACCTCGACGACAGCGCAGTCCTCTGGTCCCTCAGCGATGTTGTCTTCCTCTCCGCTCGAGAGGCCCAGGTCTCGGAGCGATGGTGCTGGTCCCTGGCCCTGCATGTTGTAGTTCGCCCTTCTCTGTCTGTCTCTCACCCGGAGGGTCTTCGGGGTGAACGCCGAGCACGCGTTGCAGTCTTCGCTGATGTGGTCGAGCGGCAAGCAGAGGTTGCAGACTGGGTGCTGGTCTTTTTGGGCGTACTTGTGGTGGCAGTTTTTGCAAAACTTGAACGGAGTCTTGTCCATAACCGCGCTCAGGGAGCCCCCTGCGAGCGCATTCTCCGTAGGCGTCGAGATTTCGGTCGTGGACCTTCTACCTCGTCGTCCTTCTTGCTGTCTCCGGTACTTGTGTCGTCGTCCGGTGTCTCAGGAATCCATCCTCTGTGATGATATTTCGACTTTTCGAGATTCTTCGTCCAAAATTTTCTGGAACTTCTCGGCAACGATCCAGACCCCACGGCGGAAAAAAGAATCTGAAGATGGCTACCAAAGGTGGGAGCTTCCGCCGGAAGCGCGACGACGTCACCGAAGACACCAAATGGTGGGGCGTCGCCGCCCACCTGGGCCAACAACAAAAAACAAAAACAAAGAAAAGACTACGAATCCGGACCCAACCACGAGATGGCGGAATAATGCACAGCATAGTGAATCCAGAAAGATTCACGCTGCAAAATTATATGGCAGCAACTTGTTTCCTTTTTTGTGGAATGAGACTTTAATGGCGGATCGCCAGGTGCGTTGGACGTTATTTGTTCTCAGGACCGCTTTAAATATCTTAGTCCAGGCCACGGACCAAGCCTTGTAGTCAAGGCGAAACATATCAACTGGTGCAGTCTGGGGCAGGTGCTTTGTTGGTCTTCTCGTGCAAAATTGCTCTTTCTACTTTTGGGAGTAAAAAAAATTAACTGCCCCGTTGGCGGGGGGACATTGCATTCTACCAGAGCTGATGTGCAGTCGCCACTGGAATATATGGTCTTGTAATGATCTACCCAGGTCTGTGCTGGAATATGCGGATCCTGGACCTTCTCTAAATATTCCAGCGATTTTCCTCTAAAAGGATTTGCTATTCTTTTCTTCTGCTGCCTTGATAAAGTCTTGCCACACTTCTCGCTGGTAATTCGATTTCTCACCCCTAAGCATGGCTTTGTATTCTCTCCTTATGGCTCTAAAGGATTGTTCTTGTCCTTGGGAAGCATTACACTCTGTGTACGCCACTTCAGCTTATTCTCGGCTGCTCTGCACTCTTTATCGAACCAACCTTTATCAGGTTTCTTGCTTTTAAGCCTTGTTACCCATGGTGCAGACCAGAGGCACATACATTCCGTTGATGGTTTGCTAATATTTCCTCGTGCTCATTGCTATCCATAGTGCAAGTCAAGAAATGCTCCAGGCACACCTTTTATGAAGTCTTGTTATTCAAGTAGTTCCCTCCGCTCCATTTTACCGATCTTCTGCTGTTGTTTGGAACGATACTCGTGACAAAGTGTTTGACCATTTTCTGCTAACTCAGGATTGCACATTTGAAGCACAAAGACTATCATGGTCTCTTGCAGATCTTTGAATTACTTCCATGTCCAACATCAGATCCCAGCATTCATTTGGAAAGAGAATGAAGTCAATCAGGCTAGATCTTCTACTATTCCGAAATGTGGGCGCTGCAGAACTGTCTGATATCATTCAACTATTTAAAAAGGATATCTGTGATTCGGTGAGGAAATTGCTAAATAATTTCCCTTTCTTGTGCCTGCTGAGAGGAAGAAAACTACCTAATTCTGGTGGCGGGATACCCCAACTGTTCTCCTCCTCACTTTTTGCAGTCTCCCATACGTCTTCCAGTGGATAGATGTTAAGAGTCACCACAGACTGGAAGTTAGTGTTTACTGTTACTGGGAGCTTTGTTCGTTATGCTGCAAACAATTGTTTTTAAGACTGCAAGTTGATCCTCGAAGTTGTTGCGTTTGCTTTGATTTAAATACACATTTAGAATATCAGGCATAGAGCTAGATTTCCTCTGCTCTTGGACTAGCCTAACAAGCAGAGTGAACAGTGGGGATACAATTAATACGATTTTAATTGCTGTACAGTCTAGTTTGGTTGCAAACCAGGTAGTTAAGCTCCCTATCACTCTCCCTTTGCTTAGTTTGCTGCCCTTGACAGTAAACCCCATGAAATCCAAGTGTGCCTGTAAGGCACTAAAAATATTTGCTGCCCACATCTCCTGAAAGCAACATATCCGATTGTAATCCAGCTACGTTCCATGAAAGGATAGTAATCCCATTTGCCCCACTTTGGACATTATCATTGTCCATAGGCTTGCAGACGTGACTAGGAGATGGGGCTTAGTTTCTGTTAGAAACCTGTGGTCTAAACTGTGCCAGCTCTCTGCCATGTTTTCTCTGAGCCGTTAAGAGCTATTAGCAACCACTGCCAGTTAGCTTCATCTATTTAGAGAGCAGGCCTTTTATCTTGTCTGATGGCGACTGTCCTAACGGCAGTAGTTCTCCACTTGGTCACTGTCAAGTTTTTTGAGTCGCTTAGCATGCCTGGTGGAAGTTTATAGCTGCCTTCGGGCCTTTTTGGAGGAGCCTGTGGCTCTCATTGCCCACTTGATACCACACACAATTCCTTTTGATGATCATGTAATGTGCCTGCTGACTTTGCCCTTCTTTGCGGATGTATGGCCAGGTCCATACATGGAGGCAATCTAAGTTATCGCAGATCAACTTTGGGGTGGCTAGTGTATAAAACTTTACTTCAATATACGTACACTTCCCCGTTGTCTCAGACGCTTCAGGGTTCCAGCTACCCGGGTTTACAAGTTATATAGTCTTGCAATGAAGGTAAATTGCATTGATACATAGGAGGTATCTTTAATGATGGGAGTGGATGGTCCTTGGAGTGTTAATCCAGAGAATCCTAGCGATTGTACACATGAAGGCGAAAATGCTCTTTCACTGGGAGTTAATGACACCGTGCCCAAAGGAAGGGCATCCCAGGGTTCCTCAACAGTGGGACATGCAGTTCCTTGATCCAACGTGCTTAAGGCGGTTGTTGCTTGCACAGCGATACTGCTTGGGCTCACACCTAATGGGAGGACAGATGGTTTCACAACCTCTTCTCTTTTAGTGCACGTCTTCGGACTATTTTGTTTCCTTTAACTTTCTTTTTCCTCCTAGGAGCCACTTTTAACGGCAAAGTGTTTTCCGCTTCTTTTTCCATCGCCGCTGGAGACTTGTGAGTATATACAGTTGATTTCCTAAATATTGGGTATAGCAGTTTTTCCTTGTGGCCTTCTGTAGACTGCAAACAGGTCATTTAAATTGTAACTCTCTTCCTCGTCCATTGTTCTGGCTTTTGTTTGTAGCTTCTTCCTCTTTTCCTTGAACTTTCCCTGCAATCGGACTTCTTTTTTGCCCACCTTTTTTAAGCATTCTGCTGGGTTACTGATTACAACGTCATGGATAGCAGAGTCTGGAATCTGGCTTACGTGTCTGCTGTTCTTCACGGCTTCAATTGCCATTTCAATTACTGCCAGGATGTTTGCATTGCCTTTAGGGTCTGTACAGCTGCTGATGGCGATTCCTGATAAGAGTGTGGTTCAATGCTTCGCCCGATGGAATATCGCGGCTTAAATTAACTGCACTGCAGGGTCCAGGGCTAGAGTACACCTCGCTTGTTTGGTCCCCATCATTCGACCAAGCCACTACCTCCCAGACCTCTTGCTCTCCTGCTGATGTATTTTTCCCTCTGGATCTAGAATTCCTCTGGATACTAGCGGACGGGAAATGGGATTGGCAACTCCTTCAGGTCTGGATGGAGGAACAGGCCAGGTACTTGCGCTAGTACTGGTTTGGGTTCATAGCCATATCTTCCAGTAAAGGGGTAAGAAGATTGGTGCTGTGGTCATTATCGGGAACAATACTTAAGTAATGAATACTGAGCTCACCACCCGTTTCAGTGATAACAAGGAGCTGGAGATTATATGACCTTTGCCAGGGCAGGTAGGAGGGCTCCGTACAATAAAGTTCTCTGCAAAGGGAGTGCCTGAATCTAGAGGTGGAGGTACTGTAAAACAGCTACCCAACATCTCATTGAAAGGTGTGTTGAGGTTTAGTGGATTACCCATCTTTGCTGGCGAGATGCTTGGTTCCTGGTTAGTTCACCTTTTAGTCAGTATATGGATAGGGACGTCTGGCAATCTAGTCGTTTAATAGTTGCAAATTAGTTGGGCTATCCTCCAACGAGGGGCCGGAGCAACTTTGTGGTGTTTGTCCATTTGCTTTTGCTCCTCTCAATGTGTAGGCTACTCCCACAAGTGGAGTGTTCGGAAGTATAGGGCTCAGCGATCTTGGGAATGGACTTTTTAGTTCCTTCCACTGAAAGCATAATTGTTTGAGCTATCCAGGGTCTGTGCCAAAGGCTTGCAAGTTGGACAGGGCATCAGCATTGTTCATGCCCCTGCTTCACACCCAAAGTGCCCAAGATCTCGAGAGCTGTCAGGTGTGGGGCAGAAATGCTAGAGAGCAACGTGTTTTGGAGCAACCCTGCAGAGTGTAGCGCGATTATTTGGGGAGATTGTGTTTGCGTTGCAATCAGTACTGGCTTGATTCCCAGTATTCAAAAGAAACAATTGATGGACGGAATGCTGGACAATGCAAACATTCACCCCCAGTCACAAGGATCTGGGTTAAATCAATCATTCTTTTGCTCACCACACCACCCCAGTTTGGACCCAGCAAATTGCAAATCAGTCTTGACCCTGTTCCTTGTGGGAGCAGTCCAGCCCGAACTGCCAAGTCAGGTCCTCCCTGGACCGGAAACAAGCATTTTGGGACCGGTTTCAGGGCATCACCCTTCATCAGCCAGGCTAGCTTGAATCCAGTGGTGTAGTGAGCACGGGACCCACGTCTGGGCATACCCTTCCCACTTAGGGTGACATATGCAAAAGAAACAATTGATGGATGGAATGCTGGACAATGCAAACATTCACCCCCAGTCACAAGGATCTGGGTTAAATCCATCATTCTTTTGCTCATCACACCAACCCAGTTTGGACCCAGCCATATGCAAATCAGTCTTGACCCTGTTCCTTGTGGGAACAGTCCAGCCCGAACTGCCAAGCCAGGTCCTCCCTGGACCGGAAACAAGCATCCTGGGACCGGTTTCAGGGCATCACCCTTCATCAGCCAGGCTAGCTTGAATCCAGTGGTGTAGTGAGCACGGGACCCACGTTTGGGCATACCCTTCCCACTTAGGGTGACATATGCAAAAGAAACAATTGATGGACGGAATGGCTGGGTTCAAACTGGAATGGCATGGGGAGCAAAAAAACGATGGATTTAGGCCCAGATCTCTGTACTGGGGTGAATGTATGACATTGTTCTGCATTCTGTCCATCAATTGTTCTTTCTGCATTTGTCACCCCGCGTGGGACGGGTATGCCCAGACGTGGGTCCCGTGCTCTTCATGCCACTGGATTCAAGCTATCCTGGCTGATGAGGGGTGAAACCCTGAAACCGGTCCTAGGATGCTTGTTTCCCGTCCAGGGAGGACTGGCCAGGCAGTTCGGGCTGGACTGTTCCCACTGGGCGCAGGGTCAAGACTGATTTGTATATGGCTGGGTTCAAACTGGAATGGCATGGGGAGCAAAAAAACGATGGATAGAGGCCCAGATATCTGTACTGGGGTGAATGTATGACATTGTTCGTACTGGGGTGAATGTATGACATTGTTCTGCATTCTGTCCATCAATTATTCTTTTTGCATTTGTCACCCCGAGTGGGACGGGTATGCCCAGACGTGGGTCCCGTGCTCTCCATGCCACTGGATTCAATCTATTCTGGCTGATGAGGGGTGAAATCCAGAAACCGGTCCTAGGATGCTTGTTTCCAGTCCAGGAAGGACCTGGCCTGGCAGTTCGGGCTGGACTGTTCCCATTGGGCGCAGGGTCAAGACTGATTTGCATATGGCTGGGTTCAAACTGGAATGGCATGGGGAGCAAAAAACCGATGGATTTAGGCCCAGATCTCTGTACTGGGGTGAATGTATGACATTGTTCTGCATTCTGTCCATCAATTGTTCTTTTTGCATTGATTCCCAGTATTGACTTGATTCCCTACCGGTCTGGTTGGCATTGAGGAATGGGGTGAGGACAATACTACTTCTGCTCCTTCATTATTTAGGGGCTCCGATTCCCTTACCACTTCTTTACTGGTTTCTTTACGAACCTCGTGGATTTCAATGTTCTCATTTTCCGAGGCCCTCTTTCTTTTTACATTATGACTGCAGCAGCTTGGTTTACCCAGGAGATCTGAGTAGAAGTCAGAAATAAGTTTTTTAGAGTTCATAGGCATTGCACTAGTTGGTCCCGAAACAGTGTTAGGACTTCTTGCTCATCTGCCTGTATTCCCACAGGGCTGGACCGACTGGGGTGACTGGGCTACATAAGATGGAGAGGATTTTGTGCTTGATATTGTATAAGCTAAAATGAAGGAAGGACTTTGACTGTTCAAGGGCTGGCTGTTCAAAAGCGGATACTTGTACTGCCCCTTGTGTTTGGCTTGTTGGAGTTTTTTGGTCTTACTGGCAACAGCTTGTTATAAAGGTTAAGGGATCTTCGAGGGATTAAAACACGCTCCCGCACTTTTGTGATGGGCATGTCTTTGCTCAGGTACAATATATGTTGGGCACTGTCAGGCACAGGAATGCAGTCCAAACGATGTTGATGTGAAACGTAAATTGCGAGTGTATCACAGACCAAACGGGTAGGGCACATTCGCGGCACGAGCACCCCTTCACCAGTTATGCCTCCCCCAAAGCTAGCTCCCCAGTATTGCAATAGGTCACAGAGAAATATTCACTTAATCCGTGAAATAGCCGGAGGGTGGGTGGGTAATGAGGGGGGATCAGGTGACCAGATGATCTAATAATGCTAAACAGCAAGCGGACGAGCAGGCGGACACACAAACAAGGCAGCAGGCACAGTCAAAATCTGATCCAATTCTAATCCAATACAAGCCAGAGCAGAACCAGGGCAGGCTGGTAAAACAAGTACCAGAGCAACCTCAAAGACGTTTACAAAATGATTTGATCTCACAGCCGCAGCCACATGCAATTGAGCTACCTTGTCCCCCGAAGGTTCGAGTGCCTCCCATGCTGTAATAGGGCATTGACATGGCGTTGGAAAGGCGCCGATAAGAAAAATGCAGCTAGAAGGGAGATGTGAGTGGATGAGGAGCTAGAAAAGCCAGTCTGTAACCTGGTGTACCAGCGAGGGCAGGTGGCGCAGAGCAGCTGATGATGGAAGCGAGGATAAAGCTGGTCAATCAAGGGGTGAAGCAGGGATGGTGGTAGCTACTCGGTGAGCAAGCCACATGGGCACCTATGCCAGCCGCCTCCGCACACCGTAGCTCGTCCTTATAAAGTGGCTGCACCTAGCGTGCAGCAACCACCTCCCCTTCTATCAGAGGCTCTGCTGCACCGAGGAAATTAGACACTGAGGAAATTAGGTGGAGGCAATTGGGTACAATTTGTCGAGCGGCTGTGACCCCAAACAAACAGCAGCTGCTCTTCACCCTTGCGGCTCATAGGGTCAGGTCTGGCTCCCGGGCCCTCTGAAACGGACATCTGCAACTCACGGCTCTCTCTCTCCTCCCCCCGCCTTAGGCTCGGCCCCAGGTCCGCCACAGGGTTTGAAAACATGGGCCGACCCCACAAGATGGGTCTGACCCAATGGGGAGTGCCTGGCAGCCAACCGGAGGGTAGAACAGTTGGGGCGCCGGAAAACGCTGGAAATCAAAGTTGCCCACCGAGCCGCAAAACCACTGGGTCGCCGAGGTAACTCCAGTCGCAACCACAGCAGGAGGCAGGAACAGGCAGAGCAACACCGAAGCAGCATCCAGTCTTCGTTCCAGCAGCATCTCAATGAACTTTATCAAGAGGAACACCAGACAGAAGACCTACTTGGTTTCCGTCCAGCAAGCCGCTCATCCCTCAAGGACTCCCCCTTAAATAGTTTTTTCTTCCATAATTTGGAGAGAGTGTGTGTGGAGTGTTGAAAAGCAGGCCAGTGTGTGCACTAGTGCATTGTATCTATGATGATTAAGTATTGATAGGTTAAAAACATCAAGACATGAGCCTGCATCAGCTAAGGTGGGAAGATGCATGAAAATCTACAGCACTACAAAATACAAACCAATTGTTATAGCTTAGTAACTTTTTTCATTTGTAGCATATGCTGATGTAGATCATGTTAGCACAGACTGAAAAACAGTGCCCTCCTCCCTAAAGCAGTGACTTGCAAGCAAATGGGGAAGATGTTAAAAACAAGGTATTAAGGACTGTTTGCCCGACCTCCAAACCTTGAAGGGCATGACTGCCTACATGTTTTGTAAAGATATGAGGCACAGACCAAGTTGCAGGTTAAAAGAAGTCTGCCAGTAGGATGTTTCCTAAGAAAGCCCTAGAGGTTCCTTTTTTACAGGTAAAATGTGCCACAGGCAGAGTTTGGAATGTACATTTAGCTTTATCGTAACAGTTGAAATCAATCTTGCGAGGCCAGACTTGGAGAATGTTTTTCTCAAATGGGCCGTAGCAAAAGCAATGAAATGTTGTGTTGTTTTATGTATGGACTTGGTATAGTAAATGAAGATCAAGTGTTCTCTTGACATGTAAGATGTGCAGCGCTCTTTCAGCAAGTGACTGGAGCTGTAGAAAGAAAATTGGTAATTCAACAGTCTAAATGGAATGAGGAGATGAAAAGCGAGTGTCAGTTTGGAGAACAAACTGATTTTTGTGCACCTGAATGAAAGGTTCCTCCTCAGTTCCACAGTGAGGGCTTGTAGTTCGCCAACTATGTAATTACAATGAGAAAATCTATCTTTCACAACAGAAACTGCAGTGGCAGCAATATAATGGTTCATATTGGGGCCCCATGAGCCAGGTGAGAACCGCACTAAGGTACAAGAAAGGTACTGGTGCTATTATTTGTGATAAATCTTTTTACACTCTCCATGAACGTTTTATCAAGAGGAATCTCGAACAAATATTGATCCTGTCTATTTTGCATGTATGCGTTTAGTGGTGCTAAATGGACCCTGATACAAGTGCACACCGCCTACTTTTTGAAGATGAAGCGAATAGATGAAGCAGAAGTTCGTAACGGCTTGATTGTTTTGGCTGAGGCACCAGTGGACAAATTACATCCACTTACGGCATAGTACACCCGTGTAGTGGGTCTATGAGCCTCTTTTAGAATAAGCATACAGTCTCCAGAAACCTCAAGGTACTAAAACTCTAAGCCTTCTTCAATGAAAGGTTAACTTCTTGACATTTGAGTGGCACTACTGACCCTAATGCTGTAGATCTGAACGCAGTGGCAACTGCTTCAGTGAATGAACAAACATGTATAATAGGATGGAGTGGCATGGACGTCTTGCCCGAATGAGAGCAACTAGGATGAGATGCAGGAGTGCCTGCATCATTTTCCTCACTACATACAGAATCAAAGGTGATGAAGGAAAAGCGTAGATAACTATCCCTAAAGAGTTAATCTACAGAGCGTTGCACTGGGTGTGGGCACCGGGATGCAAAGTTTGGACATTTTGCATTTCTTGTGGTGTCACAGAGATCAATCGTGATGTGTACCCCATCTTTAAATGTACTGATGAAGTGCTTGGGGATTCATCTCAAGTGTCTGCCCATGCGTCCTGAGCAGATCTGCAAAGTCATTGTCTACTCTCAGGAGATGCTCTGCTAGGAAGGAGGGAGGGAGGCTTTAAGTCGAATGGCCCAATACCACATCTGTTGTGCTAAGGTAGACAGGTGGGGCGAGGACATGCCCCCTGTTTCTGGATGTAGTACATGGCAGTCCTGTTGTTTGTAAAGAGACGTCAGCTCTGAAAGATTTATGTGCAACCATTGGATGGTGGAAAGCTCATGCTGCAAACAGGTTAATAATAATGGAAGTGCTGCGACTAGAACAATGGTTCAAACTGTTCCAGAATCTGGAATGCCTTCGCCAGCCAACTGCCTCAGACTATCACCCAGGCAAGCTACTTCCTGGTTCTTTTGGGAGTGGAAAATGGGTAATGTGAGCACTGCCGGCTGGTCAAATCAGAGACAGGTGATGCTGCAATTCCACGATCTAGATGTTGGTCTTAGCCCAGCTGGCCAGGAAAAGAAAAACGATAAGGGGAACCTGTGAGTCCTAGGTGTTCTTGGACCTCTGAGAAGTCCTAAATGTAGCTTCTCCACTCAACTAGGCTGTCTTCCAGGGACAAGGCCAGTCCTCTTCCATAACTGCAGTTCAGTACCAGCCCTCGATCTCTACATAGGTCACACTAGCAAAGCTGCATTAATAACTAGACTATTGCCTAATTAGAAAGAACAGCAACCCCATAAAAGTCCAAATGTGTAACAATTTCTGGTTTAAGCAGACTAGCATTTATCCCACTTTTAGTGCCTCTGACTATCTTCCTTGTCCATCAAAGTGCTGCATTTTACAAAAGTCCAAACACTTCTTTCAATTCTAAAGAAATGCATCTTTGCGTCAATGTGCCTGGGCTACTGGAACGAGGAATCGCAGATCAGGCCAGTTTGGACTGGTTAAGGAAATTTTGTGCATTTCAAGTCAAACAGAGCTCCAAATAGGCCACTGATGCCTTGGTGACTAACAGCAAAAACATAAAGAGGGGGAGTGTGGGATTCACCTAATCAGGGGTTCAACAAAGTGAATGGCCTGGCAGTAAGTCCCACTCCCCCATGCAGCTACCAGGTAGAACAGGGTTCAAGGAGGGCTCTGAGTGGAGTACATTTTAGCTAGTAAATAAGAGGCACAAAAGAATTATGCTCATCTTATGCGAAACCAAGGACACCATCAATGTACTACCCTTGATGTAATCGCCAGAGCCACAAGGATCAATCTGGGTCACAGTATATTGGTTGTCTTAGTAAATCATCTTTGGGTTAGGATTTATTACAGTTTTTGTTCTTTTGGGTTGTTTCATCATGTTTTATTTGTTGTACCAAAAATTGCTTTCCATTTATTCCTATGATAATAGATGCAATTGCAATGCTTAATGTTTGCTGCCCTGTATGCACTGCTATGTTTTAGTATTTCGTCCTGCTATGAAGATGGTACCAAGGTAGAAAATTATGAAGTAATAGACTTTACTGAGCACTCTCTAAATGATTTGTGTTTCTCTTTGTGCTTTTCTATGGTATTTAACTTTTAAGAAGATGTTTTTTAAGCTACACTGTATTGGATATGGGTGTAAGAAGTCTTGTTGATAAAGTCAGGTTGCACTCTCTGTTGTACTGGAGACGCTATGGACAACCACAGCCCTCCAGGATGTAATGCATGCAGGTCAATTTGCTAGAATACCCTGGCTCTTGAACATCAAAGAGTAACTTTACACCCTTAGGGCACCCGACCTTTGGAACCATTCCGCCACTACTTGTTTCCTGTCAAATGCTTGAAGAAGCTTTATTTGACAGCTACAGAGGCCAACGACCTAAGAAGGGCTGACTCCTCCAAATTGGTCAGAGAATCCGTTGATTTTAAGCCTCTGAGAGGGTACGAGTCGTTGGGATCAAGTGATCGTCTCTATTGATAGGAAGTTATATTTTCAATTTAGAGTGGGCACTCTCCCGCTGAGAGCTTACACCAAAAGGTGGACTTTTGGGTCTATTGACATCTGCCCCGCATGCACTTCCTAAGTGGAGAGTGTCGCACATGTTTTCTTTGTTTGGCCAGCCTGCGCCCGACCCCGTAGATTCTGGTTAGCTCCCACCTGCAGGTGTCTACACCAGCATAGCCATCTGGCCGCTCTTCGTATCTTGAGATCAGACTGCAGCTTGCCATACAAGTAGTTAAGTTCCTGGGGGCAATGTGGATACTTCGTAGAAAGGCACTTCCCCCTTCTTAATTCCATGTGGCTTATTGATTTTATCCTTTTTTTCCCAAATTATATTGCAACAATTTTTGATACTTATAATTTTATTCCTGTACATGCAAGTTAATATTTTAATCTGCTACTGTACCATTTTGGCATCTATTTTCAATGCATGACTGCCACACGTTAGACTGTACTGTACTGCATTGTTTTACTCATCCATTCACCACGTACTGTTGTATTTGCACTTACACTTTTATGGCCCTGGAGGTCGAAATAAAGTTATTTGAACTGAACTGAGCTTTCCATTTATTCTTATAATAGATGCAATTGTAATGCTTAATGTTTCCTGCCCTGTATGTACAGCTATGTGTTTCAGTATTTCGTACTGCATTGGAGATGGTACTAAGGAAGAAAATGATGAAGTAATAGACTTTATTGAGCACTCTTTAAAGGATTTGTATTCTCTTCGTGCTTTTCTGTGGTATTTAACATTTAAGAAGATTTTTTTAAGCTACACTGTATTGGCTGAGGAAGAAGCGGTAGGACAGAGAGAGTGAGGGCAGAAAGGAAAATGCTACTTACCAGTATGCATCTGTTCTTGGCATGTAGAGCTGCAGATCCTCACACTGTGCATTAGATCGCCATCTGGTGTTGGGCTCGGATGCTTGCACTTTGTTGTTGTCTTCGAAGAAGTCTTTGTAGTCATGTGATAGGTGACTCCTCCTTAGGACAATAGTGCGCATGGGCATCGACTCCATCCTCAGATTGTTTTTCGCCATATTGGGGAGTGATGGAGTTAGTAGAAAAGAAAAGAGATGTCCATGTGTGTGTATCTAATTAAGATAGGAGTGGAGCACATACAGGTCCCGGGGAGGTGGGTGGGCGTGTGAGGATCTGCAGCTCTACATGCCAAGAACAGATGCATACTGGTAAGTAGCATTTTCCGTTCGAGGCATGTGAGCTGCAGAGCTCACACTGTGCATAGACTGTACAGCAGTATCTCCCCTAGCGGTGGTCACCTGTATGTGTTGCAGTAGTTTGAAAAAGGGTTTTAAGGACAGCTTGGCCCACGGAAGGTTGTTGCTTGGCTTGCACATCAACACAATAGTGTTTAGTGAAGGTGTGTGTTGTAGACCATGTGGCTGCCTTACATATGTCTTCTAGGGGAATGTTCCCTAAGAATGCCATGGATGCCCCTAGTTTGCGTGTTGAGTGCGCTCTAGGGGGAACTGATAATGTGCGTTTGGCTTTTTGGTAGCAGATTTGGATACATTTAACAATCCACCTTGCAACCCCGGCTTTTGAGATGGGATTACCTTTGTGTGGTGGAGAGAAAGCCACAAACAATTGTTTGGTTTTGCGAAAAGATTTGGTTCTGTCAATGTAATACATAAGGGCTCTTTTGACATCTAGGGTGTGGAGAGCTCTTTCTGCCACGGAATCTGGGTTTTGGAAGAACACAGGTAGTTCTACTGATTGGTTAAGGTGGAAAGGCGAAATGACTTTGGGAAGGAATTTTGGGTTTGTTCTGAGAACTACCTTTTTATGATGTATTTGTAAGAAAGGCTCTTGTATAGTTAGAGCTTGTAGTTCACTGACTCTCCTTAGAGAAGTGATTGCAATTAGAAACGCAACTTTCCATGTAAGGAATTGAAGTTCACATTTATGTAAGGGTTCGAAAGGTGGACCCATGAGCCTGGTAAGTACTATATTAAGATTCCACACTGGGGAAGGTGGTAATCTGGGAGGTATGATGCGCTTAAGGCCTTCCATGAAGGCTTTAATGGCGGGAACTTTGAATAGTGATAAGTGTTGCCTGTTTTGCAAGTAAGCAGCAAGGGCTGCGAGGTGCAGACGTATGGATGAGTATGCAAGACTACATCTTTGCAAATGTAGCAAATAGCAAATGATGTTTTGCGTAGAGGCTTGTAATGGTTGGATGTTATTATTAGTGCAGTAAATAGCGAATCTTTTCCATTTAGCTGCATAGCATGCTCTGGTAGTTGGGCGTCTAGCTTCTTTTATAACGTCCATGCAGTCTGGGGGTAGGTTAAGGTAACCGAATTCTAGGACTTCAGGAGCCAAATTGCAAGGTTCAGCTGAGATGGATCTGGGTGCATTATCTCTCCATGGCTCTGCGTTAGCATTGATGGGGAGAGGTGTAGTCTTTGGTATGGGACTACTGATAGCTCCAGTAGTGTGGTGAACAACGGTTGGCGTGCCCACGTGGGGGCTACTAGTATCATTTTTAGAGACTGTTGTCGAAGCTTGCGTACTACAAGTGGGATGAGTGGGAGCGGTGGAAAAGCGTACACAAATCTGCCGGACCAGTTCATCCATATCGCATTGCCCTTGGACTGCGGGTGTGGAAGCCTGGCGGCGAAGGTTGGGCATTTTGCGTTTTGGTGTGTGGCGAACAGATCTAAGTCTGGCTGGCCCCACATCTGGAAGAAAGGTAGAAGAACTTGTGGATGTAGTTCCCACTCGTGAATCTGTTGTGCCTGTCGACTTAACAGATCTGCAATCTGATTGTGAATGCCTGGTAGGTGTTCCGCTAGAAGGTAAATGTTTTGTGGAATGGCCCACCTCCAAATGTCCTGTGCTAGTTGGGACAGTTGTGGAGAGTGTGTCCCCCTGTTTTTGTATATAGTACATAGCTGTGATGTTGTCTGTTCGGATCAGGACAGCTTTGTTTTGTACGTGGAGTTGAAAGGACTTGAGAGCTAGGAATATGGCTAGTAACTCTAGGTGGTTGATGTGGAACAGCTTCTGCTGAGTGGTCCACTTGCCCTGTGTTGTATGGTGTAACAGGTGTGCTCCCCATCCTGTAAGGGATGCGTCCGTGGTTAGTACTACTTGTGGAACCGGCTCTAGGAACGGCCGCCCCTTGGACAAATTGTTGGTGTTCCACCACTGCAGAGAGCGATGTGTGCGGCTGTCTACCAACACCAGATCTGTAAGATGTCCGTGAGCCTGGTTCCATTGGCGCGCTAGGCACTCTTGTAGAGGACGCATTTGAAGTTTTGCATGAGGGACGAGAAAAATGCAGGATGCCATCATGCCGATGAGCTGCATAAACACTCTGGCTGGAAGAGAGTGTTGCATTTGAAACCTGGGGACAAGGGTTTGTATACTGGCTATCCTGGCTGGGCTGGGGTAAGCTAGAGCAGTGGAAGTGTTTATCGTAGCTCCCAGATATTGAAGGACATGGGAGGGCTGAAGGTGGGACTTGGTATAGTTTATTGTGAAGCCCAAGTTGTGTAATGTTTGTATTGTTTGGTGAGTGTGTTGGACACACTGGTTGAATGATTTGGCTTTGATAAGCCAGTCGTCCAGGTATGGGAAGACATGTATTTGTTGTCTTCGTAGATGCGCTGCTACTACTGCAAGGCATTTGGTAAACACTCTTGGAGCAGTGGTGACTCCGAATGGGAGTACTTTGAACTGGTAGTGCTGCCCATTGAGAACGAACCTTAGATACTTCCTGTGAGCAGGATGTATGGGAATGTGGAAGTAGGCGTCCTTGAGGTCTAATGTGGCAAGGAAGTCTTGTTGTTGTAGTAAGGGAAGCACTTGTTGGAGAGTGATCATGTGAAAATGATCTGAGTGTGTATTGATTGAGAGGTCTGAGGTCTAAAATAGGCCTGAGAGTGCCGTCCTTTTTGGGAATGAGGAAGTACAGGGAGTAAACCCCTGTGCCCTGCTGTAGCAGAGGCACTGGCTCTATGGCGTGCTTTTGAAGCAGGGAAAGTACCTGTTGTTGTAAAAGTGTAAGATGGTCTGTGGACATTGGACGCTGCCTGGGTGGTATGGTGGGGGGGTAGCTGTTAGCTCCAGGCAGTAGCCATGTTGGATAATCTGTCTCACCCACCTGTCTGTTGTAATGGAGTTCCAGACAGGCAGGAACTGTGATAGCCTTCCCCCGACAGGGGTGTTGTGGTCGGGGGGAAGTGGAGGAAAGTCACTGTTTGGGAGTGGTGGAGGTACGGGTGTTATTTTTACCTCGACCTCTGCCCTTAGAGTTGTTGCCTCTGTAACCACCCCTAAAGTATCCTCTATTAGGAGAGGTTTGGGTGTTTGTTCGATAGGAAGAGGAACCGTCTGCGGTGGTATTCCTGGAGCCCCCTCTGTAAAAGGAGCGGCGAAAGGAGCCACGTTGCTGCGGGGACTGCAATGCTCCCATTGATTTGGCAGTGTCAGTATCCTTCTTCATCTTTTCTAGTGCTGTGTCGACAGCAGGACCAAATAGTTGGTTTTGGTTAAAAGGCTGGTTTAGTATGGTAGTCTGAACCTCTGGCTTAAAACCTGAAATGCGAAGCCAGGCGTGTCGTCTGATAAGCACGCTAGTGTTAACTGACCTAGCGGCGGTGTCGGCTGCGTCTAAGGCGCACTTAATGGAGGCATTGGAAATAAGTTTGCCTTCTTGAATGAGGTCAGTGGCTTGTGTTTTGTATTGATCAGGTAGATGTTGAAGGAGGGTTTCTAGCTGATCGTAGTGTGCCCTGTCGTACCTAGCTAGTAGAGCTTGGGTGTTAGCGATGCGCCATATGTTGGTGGCTTGCGCAGCTACGCGTTTGCCAGAGGAATCTAACAATTTGGATTCTTTATCAGGGGCGGAGCATCCCCTGAAGTTTGGGAATTGGCGCGTTTTCTGGCATTAGAAACGACCAGTGAGTCAAGGGGAGCTGACCTTTGATGTATGTGGGGTCATCTGGGGCAGGTCTATACTTTTTATCCACTCTAGGATTAAGGATCCTGGCTCTGACCGGGTCGTTAAAAATTTCAGGTGCATGTTTAATGACACCCTTGATCATGGGCAAAGTTTGAACCGTTTTTGAGACCGTTCAAAAGTGTCTAGAAGAAAATCTTCCTCTGGTTGGTCGGTGTGAATATGCACCCCATGAAAAACGGCCGCCCTATGTATGAGTTGCCCAACACCTATGTGATCATCTGGTGGAGATGGTTTTGTGGGATAAGGTGGAGGGCTGGGGAGGTCTGTAGGGTCTGGGGGTCATTATAACCCCAGTCATCCTGTGGTGGATTATCTGGATCCAGATATAAATTATGAGGGTCATCCCCGTACCCCATGTTGTCCTCATACTCATGTGGGGGAGAATCCGCAGGTTGAGGAGGTGTGATAGGGATGTGGAGAGGAGGGGTGTTAGAGAGAGGTATAGGGGAAGAAGGAGGCATAGGGGAAGTGGAAGAGTCTTTCTTCTTTGGAGGGACAGGCTTGTGACGTGGCACAGAGGAAATATGTCCTGTTTTAGGATTGATATAAAGTTTGTGTTGATTAGGATCGATGGGATCCGGTGTAAACAGTTCCTCTCCTTGAATATTAGGTTTCGGCGCCGACTTTTTCGGTTCCGAACGTGGTGATGGCTTCTTTAAATGTTCCTTTGCTTTAGAAGGCGTCGAGGCGTCCTTCGGTTTAGCTACAGGCTCGACCAGCTTTAGTTTAGGGGGTGTGTCGAGTGGCTTCGGTTTCGGTGCCGAGGGATCCGCGTGCTTGGAGGCGGATTTGGGGACCGAGCTGGATTTCGGCGCCGGGTGATCTTTGTGTTTCGGCGCCGAAGGTGCCGGTGTAACGGGCACATGAGGTTTGGTCGGTGCCGAGGAACTAGAAGGCTTTGTTTTCTTGTTCGGTGCCGAGCCCGAAGGCGGGGCGTCCGAAACACGTTTACGGTCACGACTGGGGCCCGTAGGCGAAGTACTGACCGGTGCCTTCGATTCTGCAGGGAGGGTTGGGGCAGGGGCAGTAGTACTCACACGCTGCCCTGAAGGGATGGAACTGTCGGAGTCCTCTGCGTCGGAGATGATAGCGAGGTCTTCGGAGTCTTCTTCCGGAACATCGGGACCCTCGTCGAAGATGTTGACGGGTTCCGGAGCGGACCTGTGCGCCATGATGTGCCTTCGGGCTCGACGATCTCGGATTGTCTTCTTGGAGCGGAAGGAGGCGCAGGCCGGACAAGTGGCCTCGTTATGGTCTGGTGAGAGGCACCGATTACAGACCTGGTGGTGGTCACTATGAGGAAACTTTGCTCCACATTGGGGGCATTTTCGGAATGGCGTCCTTTCCATGGGCAGTAGGCCTTACGGCGTCGATGGGCCCAACGGCCCGCGTCGACGGCTGGAAAGGAGATCGAGGAAGGGACGTTGAGATGTCGATGTCGGTATTAGGCGTTGAAAAGTGGAAAACGCTGCAAAAAACGAGTTTCGAACCGGAGTGTCGAAATGCATCCGAACCCGATGGCGGAAAAAAACAATCTGAGGATGGAGTCGATGCCCATGCGCACTATTGTCCTAAGGAGGAGTCACCTATCACATGACTACAAAGACTTCTTCGAAGACAACAACAAAGTGCAAGCATCCGAGCCCAACACCAGATGGCGATCTAATGCAGTGTGAGCTCTGCAGCTCACATGCCTCGAACCTACAATTTCCCCACTGCCACCTTTCTCACAGACCCAAAACCCCTACTCAGCTGTCTGAATTACATATGTATGAGGCAAAGCCATACTTGAAAGGAAGGATTGTGGTCTTCACCTGCCATCCTTCACAGAGGAGGCTTCATTCATGCTTCTGTAGAGAAGGTATAGGATTGTTATCGCCTGCTTCATTTTGAAGAGCATGAGGTGTGGACATGGTCTGCTCTCAAATGGACTACCCTCCACCGCCCGCAAACCATCTTACGCTGGCTGATTAGGCAGAAAGAATCATGAATCAGCCTAGCTTCATAACCGCTGGAAATTTCAAAGTAAGATAAAGACCACAAAGAACAAAAAAAAAAAGGAAGCATATAGATCTTCCTTAGAGTGACCAACAACCCTAAACATAGAAAGTGAAAGTAGAGAAGCAGCTGGAGGACACGTGTGGACAGGGCATAGATGATACTAGCCAGAACAGGCATGTGGAGAGAAGTGCAATAGGTGCATTTCACAATGCTGTGCACATGGGAGAAGAATTAGAGGAGTGAGAAACTGCTCCTGTCACATGCAAGCACACACTATTTTCATGCATGTCTTTACTGAATAATTTATCTATTGTTGCATACACCAGGAAGGCAATGAAATTCAAAATCAGTTGTGGAAAGGCGCTGCTTTAATTCATATCAAGTTCTCAACCTTATTTTAGCATTAGCCACTTTCCATCTACAAGACAACTCCTGTTTTCTCATGTTTGTCAGTGAGCAGATACACTGCATAAGATTCTACATCACTTACCTTTAATTTAGGAGATTTTACAAGCTCTAATATAGGGCGATATTTACAACTTCTACTAAGGACAGTACATCATATCACTTTCCAGTTGAAAATAGTTTCATTTTGCACAGTAATCCAACTACCTGGTCCAGTCGCAGTGAGCACAGAAGCAGAATATGCAGTGCATCTGAGGATGTGCATGGGTACATACATACAACTCCTCCCCCTCCAACCCACCCAATGGTTTTAGGTTCAACATACATAAAGACTGTTTTACGTTTTCTCTCTCCCACATTCTCATTCAATTATTGAACCAAGTGTGTACGTTTATCTCCTATGTTTTCTAGAGTTCATTTACGCTGTTTTATCAATATACATAATATATTTTAATGTAGGTACATCCCTAAATACCAGTACTTTCTGTATTTTTACTCCAGTTTCTTTGTGACAGAAGGGATTTAGAGTCTGCAAGTATCCATTTTTCCATTTACATATCTACAGTTCGAACAATGAATCTGAAAAAAACAACATTCCTGGCCTTAACATCCTTTCAACCAGACTTTTGCCTGGCATATAAACAAACAGAGGTAGTGGCCCAATACTACTACCTGGAAATCACAGTGGACAAACACAAAGAATGCCAGTGTACAGCCATACAAAGATGCTTTACCTTCTATTGATGATTTTACTAGAGTAACTAAAATTATTATTCATGTTTCTTAAGAAGCAATGGGCTCAAGGTGAAAAACTGAAGAAATGGGTTTTATCAGGAATGTAGAAAGACAAACCATAAGAAAGATATGGAATGCCAGATGAGAAACTATCCTCTGGCTAAATGTCTCAGGGCCAGCCATAATAATGTGATGGGCAAGTTGATAATTAGGCCTGAGGAGGAATGATGTATGTGCAACTCCTCCTCAGGGCAAATTCTCACAACAAAAGACCTGTGGTGAAAGACTTCCTTCAAAAGGCGAGAGTCGGGCAGTTCCATGTGCTGGTCTCAGGGTTTGTTCTGTGAAGTAATCTAGCATTGCTGCTCTCAACCCCATACCCATGCTGTGTGAGAGATTAAAGAAGTTTCTCTGCTGCCTCTTGTGAAAATAAATCCAGGAGTGGAGAACAAAGACCATCACCAGGTAAAAGGAAAGAAATGTCTGGCCATGCACTAGAGGAGATGTAATCACCATCCCTGCAGAAAACAATAAGAAAGAGGATGAAAAACAGTAGGTGCTCTGGATACAGAAACCTGGTGTGATCCTGCACAGACAAGGAGGAGCAATGGTTATCCTTGTAAACGTTTTATCTTTGTATAAGAAGATAGGAACAAGAAACCCATGGCTGTAGCAAAGACCTGAAGGAAACTTTTTCCATTACTGCAACAAGCCACTCACCTCCAGCGGGGGATGCTCGCAATGTTGCCATCTTGCTGGAGAGCTGGGTCAGGTGGCCCTGTGCGCACCTTAGCTGTGTAGAGAGACTTGAGGGCTGATATAACCAGATTGGCAGTTTCATGAAACCCTACAAAGTCAAAGAAGTTAGAAAAATGAGTGCTATTCCTGTCCTTTTGACGAGGTTTACTGAGGCAGTGTGTGTTTACAATATATAGAATTATAGATGGATAATAAAGCTTGAGATGTCAGAGGATTAATGGGGAAGCCATAATTAACATGTTAAAAAAGGTTTTTAAAAACCTGGCCTTCTGCTACCTACCCCTACCACACACAAGAAACCCTTTCCAAATAAAAATAAAATGAATACCTGACCCCCCTACTCTCACCACTGTCTGAAAAAAACCCACACCTTCCTCAAACCTAAACACTGATAAACAATACCTGGTCTACTGCCACCCACCCACACCTCCTCTGCCTATAACCCCCATCCATTCCCCCAAACAGTTCCCAACAAAAGACCTAGCCTGCTGCCACCAACCACTCTCTGCTGTCCACTCCCCATCACACAATCAGAACATTTTCTGGCCTTCTGCCACCCACCCAACGCCTCACCCCTAGCTCTCACACTGACAGTGGAGAGCTGGCAGTGCACGGACAGCAGTTCTGTGAGATCCACTTGCCAGAGAAGCTTCATTTCTCCTCTCAGAGAAGAAAACAGTGAGCAATAAGTGAACAACAAAGATAACGAGATATTGGTAGCATTAAACACGATGTGCTACTGGAACAGGAGAATAACTGTGGTCCATCAAAAATTGTATGAACAGCAATCGGTCATTAGCTTAGGAATTGTTTAAACCATAGGCAGAGTCCAGGGCATAGAGCACGAGCGCACAATACACCTGAATGTTGCCACCTTTAGATTCTTTTCTCGTCGTATTATTTACATTTCGATTTTTTTGTAACTAATCCTATATTTAGCACTAATTTACTTCCTTCACTTGGGAAGTGGGAGCCTCCCAAATTAATCTAGAAGAGTTTCAAGCTACAAAGTTATTCTTGCGGGTAAGTACCTAGATTCTTTTACATCATGAACCTTCTCTAGATTCACATGCTGTGCAGAGGTCATGTGGTTTTACTCTCTAAAGAGAATGTGAAGGGCGGATGGTAATAAATGTCTAAGGACAGTTTGACACACTTGAGCCTCTATTCCCTGATTGAACATTCATGCTATCGTTTTTAAAACACTTATACACGAAGGCCAGGTATCTGCCATGTAAATATCATTAACAGACCATTGATAACACAGGAAAACATCTGTTGGAAAATCCATCTTGGCACAGAAGCCTACAAAAAAAACAAGTTAGTTTTCCGATATCCTTTGTTTCCTAAACATCATCCATTAGTGCTCTCAGAACATCTAGTATATGTGGCATCCTTTTAGTTGGTGTTTTAGGCTTTTGGAAGAATTAAGATTAATGTGCATGAAAACTGGGCATCCTACCTTTAGTACAAATTTATGATTTTTTTTCCCCCATTACAATGTTATCTTTAGGAATTTGGAAATATGATTCTTGTACAACAAATGGCAGTAGTTCACTCACTATATGTAGAGTTTGATAGCTACAAGAAAAGCAGTCTTTGAAGTTAGAATTGGATGACTAAGCGGGACTTCAAAATGAGGATTTAGTGATGGTTAGTACATTATCTAAGTGCCACATTCGGGGATACGTCCTCTTTTCTTCCTTTAAGAATCTTTAAATGTCTAGAATGTATGTTTGTATGACCCTTACTGTCTGCTACTGTGGCAGATTAAGATACCAGTAGAGAAAACTATGACTGTAGGCTAGTGAAATATATAAAGTATTGGCTAGTGTTGGTCTCATTTGTATCCCTTTTCTTTTGACCATTGCTACTTTCCTTCCCTCCTTAATTATTTCCATGCATTTTTTAGTACATGAATGTGTTGGAACTTCGGGCCTCATTTAGCGTTTAGAGGGAACTAAAAAACCTTCAATTTCCGGGGTAAGCTCTACATACTTAGCCCAATCCGCTAGCTGAATTTCCTTCACTACAGGCAGTGTTGCGGAAATTCAGCTGGAGGAATGTACACAGTCTTTAGAGTTTCCTCTGGAAGTTGGAGGATTTTCAGTTCCCTCCAAACTTTAAATGAGACCCTTAGCCGTCAAGAGCAGACAGGCTAGGCTTGGCTGTTTTGGTTCTTGGTGACATATCACCCCGCCACCCTTCAATTATGAATACTTTTGGAAGACTTGGTAGCCTTCTAAATTGGCACTTCCACATCATCATCAGATGCGAGTACAATGGTTGTCTTACCAACATAGTGCAATAAGAATCAGTGTCATATGTGACATTCCACAGTTGTTGATGATCATAGGTATCAGTGGTGTCAGTTAAAAAGTGTAAGCAAACCTCAAGCACCTTATCTGATGGTGGTATTAATATAAAGTGGTAAGCGGTGCCCATAGCTCAAAATTAGACTTCAAAAAATCAAGTTGGGACTGAGTCAGGGGCTTTGTTCCTGGGCAGGTCTATGATGGGAGTCCCTGATCCCCTCCCAGCTAAAAGTCAACAAAGGGGCCAAGCAAAAAGACAGCGAGTTAGTCAACTGAATATCATGGGAACTGTTGGAATCGGGGACGCCATAAATGGAATCAAAATGCTCAAGCCAAGATTCTGGAGTAATGTACTGTGATTTAAATCTACCCGTTAGATACGCGAAAATGGGACAATTAATCCATTTCCCAAATTGTAGAGCCATCTTGACTGAACAAGAGACCATTAAGTCTTCCGAGGCCTCTTGCTTTGGCTCAGATTTTTTCTTGATGGCTGCATTATAATATCGACAGCAGGAGATAGCTCTGTCTTTATCCCTGGTCTTCTGCATTAGAGCTTTCAAAATATTTGTGTGTGGAATAGTGCAAGAGTGATCAAACCATCTGCATGGAGCTAGGGCATAGAAACTGGTGGGAGTAAGAATGAGCCCCAACTTGTTGCAGATGGCAACAAAAGATTTCAAAATGTGTTCATCCAGGTCTCCATCATCCAGGCAAGTTAAAAACTCCCTGGAACATTCACTTAACAATTCATAATAACATTGAAGGGGAATGACCTTATCCCAGCAAATTCTGTGGCCCTGATATTTAGTGGATGCCCGCCCGTACAAAGCGTGAATATTGGGTGCAGATTTACTCGTCCAGGAAATAGTGGCACATAAAGGATTATGATCGCTTCTGGTATCCCAGAGCACCTCAAAATTCAAGAGAGAACAGGCTAAGCCAGAAGAGACAAATATAAAGTCGACTGTAGAAAAACAACCTCTCCTGGAAAAAGTAGATGCAAAACTGGGTGCGATTCTTATCTGCGGTAACTGACGAAAGGTAATGACCAAATAATATTTACTCTGTATGGTATTTAGCAATTCATCCTGGGGAGAATGTCTAAAATATTGCAGAACTGGTGGTAAAGGTGACCAGTTAGAGGCTGAGCCCAGAGGTAGGTGCAGAGTCTCACTGAATTCCGCCATAGAGTCGCAAATGAGCTCTGGTAACTTCCATGCGACCGCCACTGACTGAAATCGGGTCAGTGCGACAAAAAAGGTAGATTCTTACCTTAAAATGTTATGTTGTGACTAATTAGTAGGACAACCACGACACTCCTTGAACTAGTCACATAGTAGTGTAGGTTAGCTATCTTTGGTCCTGACGAATTGCCAACAGACCATTCTGGGCTAAAACAGGCAAGAAACATGTTGACCTCACATTTAAAAAAAAAAAATGACTTCTCATGATTGCTCTTAGGATCATTGTATCCCACACGAGCATCATCATACCTTTTTAATTAGGATAGTGAGCTTTCTCAGTAAAATGTACCCTACATAAGCATCACTATACCTATTTTAAGCCCCTTTCACCACACTACACACTACCCACACTTCATCAAACGGCTATATCAAAAGATCTCCGGCAAAGAGCCCCTTCGTTGATGCCCGTCGGGCATTGCAGCGCCGGCCCAACGAGGAGCATGCCCAGATTATGAAGCTTGATACCTCTTGGGTGCGTGAGGGCACTTGCTCCTATTGGAGCATATTCCACTGAATTAACTTACGCGTAAACCACCGTTTGTAAAACAGGAACTGCACACTCCTATATTTATAAGACCAGTTACAGACCTCTTGAACAGGGAAGGTGTTTCATAGGTGTGTATTAAAGTCACCATGTAACCCTACAAAACATTTCCCTTTAATGGAGCAGGCATGTTTTTCCAACAATCCTATCAAATGAAAAACCCCAATACTTAATTGGGTTAGCATTATAAAAATTGGTTAGCAAACCTATACAGTGATTCCGAAAAGAAAGACAAACTGCAAGTAAATTGGGAGAAACGTGCCCAGTTGTTTGAGGCTGCAATTTTAACAAAGAAATTAGCACTAAGAGGCCACCATTAGCTCTACCCGAGCATAAATCTATTGCAGGTACAAAAAAAACCTTATATCCCTCCAGAAACAAACTGTTGGATATCTCCCAAGTTTCTTGGAGGCAAATCACATTATGTTTTTTTAGAAATGCAATCCATTCAATAGCGTCGTTATTTCTAGCCATGCCCACTACATTCCAACACAGAATAGTGAAGGTGTCTTGGTCAAATGAATTGCACGGTCCCCTGATGACGACAGCACTGTCATCAGTATAAGGTCCTTGTAGCAGTCAGTAGTTATCATAAAAAGAACTCAGGTGTCCAAATTTGTTACTGGTAGGGATACCAGGAGTAACATCCTTGACTGGTACTTTGGAGTGAATGGAAAAAGGCAATTGGTGAGACGCTAAGACATTGGTAAAAATAGCAGGAGGCTTGTAGAAAAAAAAAAAGAGAAGTGGCATAACACCGAAAAAAAGTGCACTTAAATTGGATAAGTCCGTTAACAAACAAGCAGATGTGCAGGGATTGTTAAAATTCACAATGATACAATCGCCATCCATAGTTTTTGTTGACTTGTCTAGCCATGTGATCCTTCACACTATATTAACACTATTAAACAAATTCAAATTGCTGCCAAGTTGCCCCTCAAACCAATGGACAACTTTGTTTTTACGCTATGAATAATGTTCAACCTCCCTTGATTTTAAGAGGGCACTTTGGCAAGTACAATGACAAAGTGTAGTAGCCGGTGGCAAGTCAAGATTATGACTATTGGGACTAAGATCTCCACCTCTTGCGGCTAAATTAATAGATCTCCCATCAGCATTGACTCCTTTGAGCTTTGTCTTTGAGCGGCTATCGGGTCCAAAGATGCTTTGAAGAAGCATGTGCATCCGCGCCACAACTAGTCGAACCCCAGTGTTAAGAGCAATAGATGTTTTAGGTATGGGGTCAACATGAGGTGATCCTCTAGATAAGCACAGGTTTTCAGCAGGCCACCATCCTTTGGAGCGTAGGATCCTGCAGAGATGGGGTCAGATCGACATTGAGCCGTGGGCCCCTCACAGAGGTCAAATATGGGCTGAGGAATAAGCTCAAGCTTATCAAGAGCATCTTTTAATTTGTTAGGCCTATCTTTGCAGGCAGAAAAGGAAGAAATAATTAGGTTTCCCAACTTATTCAAATATGTAGCGAGCAATTCATCCACAAAATCAGGTGCCAAAACTAGGACTATTGAAAGTCTCAAGCGATGCCACTTCTTTTTTTCCGAGAGGGCTTAGGTGAAGCAGCCAGACCAACTCCTGGAGGTTGATGTACAGTGACTTCCATAATATGTGGATTAGCAACCAAGGACAGTTTAGAATCAGTCTTAACTTTAGAAGCAGCCCCTTCAGATGACAGGCAGTGGTGAGAAGTACAACCCAACTGTTTAACAGCAGATGGGCCTAACCTCAGTTCTTCTTCTACTAATATAATCTCATTGGTTATAGCCCCATCCGCAGAAGTCAAATAAATTAATATGTTAGAACCACTACACAGTCGTTTCTGGGCACAATGCATCGGACATGACTAACGCTTGCCCATGTCCCAGAACTATAAACAAATCACAAAGATACCGTTAACCGCTGTGGATCGAACTTACGGCAATAAAGTATTAATGGCAGGCAACCAAACAGTCCATAAACAGTAAGGTGTCACAATAACACTTTAAAAAGGGCCCCCCAACGAAGTATCAGGCAGACAAACTGCTAAGTAAAATAAAACAATGACACTCTTACTTGTAGTGTGGAGAGACCTCAGAAAACAAACGTTAGAAGGTGGCCTAGCCCAGCCTCCTCCAGGCACTCCTTTGGCCCGGGCGCGTCCCGCACTGCAGTACCCCTTCATGCTCTTAAGAGAGCTAGGGAGACGGAGCGTGATCTGGCTCTGCTTGCCCCCTCTGCTGTGATTCTGGGACTTGCAGTCCCTCTGCTGGAGTCCACCTAAAGCTCCCCATGATACGGGGCCCCTCAAGTACTACAGAGCACCAGGGAGAAGTATTATGTCTCAGTTTTACTTTTCTTTTCAAACTTAGCATCTTTTTAAGATGGTGGTTTGAACATGTTTTTCACTAACACAAGAGAATTCCACGCACGCATTTATTAAAGTCATTGTTCTGTAGTCTGCACTGTTAGTTCCAGAGACAAACACTAGAACGCAATGTCCTTGCTTTATTTTTGTTCTTGTAGGAGACGACTTTTACCCAGACTCAGTAAAGATGTTTTTCTGCATCTCTTGCGGAATGAGATCAGGCCGGAGTTTTATTATTTAAACAGCATCCGTTTTGAATTCAGGCGAGAGACACTAACAATAATCCATATTTGTAAAGCACGAAGATTAAGATTAAGTAAGCTATTGCCCAGAGTCACATGATGCTGAGCTGAGCTGTGGCAGGGGATTGAACAGTTGCCCGTGTTCCAGAGTCAGTCGCTCTGGCCGCTGCGCCACACCTCTCCCGCGTTCACTTCACTTCACACCGGAATTACCATGAATGCTGCAGAGAGCTGTGAATGAGATGCAGCTCCTGACATACATTCTAAGAAGGAAGATAGCTGCGAAGGCAGAGATGTGTGTAGGCATGCACACTGAGACAGAGTGTATTTGTTAATACACTGAGGCCGGCTTCTTAAAACATTACACTAAGGCATGGGGTTAGATCATTCCAACTGGGTCTGGCAGAATGGTACTCCCACAACGCTCTCGCTAATGTAGTGTTAGTGATAGATAGGAGTAATATTAGGACATGGTCGAATTGTTTGTATTTTTCGCCACTCTAATGATGCTTATAACAATGATGTATCTCATTTGCCTAATAATCGCAGTTCATGTTTTGCTTACTTGGATTAGATCTTTTCAACAACATTTGAACATTTTTATTTGTCTCTTCTTTTTGTGAAACTGTGGGCATGCAAAAATGACAAACGAAAGGGTTAGATCTGTTCACAACGCACAAGTTACTAACTTGTGTAACGATATATCTGTAAGAGACAGTAGTTAGTGATAGATTCCTTACCTTAGAATATCCCCAGGCGTCAGGCTGGATCCGGAAAGTTTTGCGTAGCAGTACCCTTGCGCGTCGGTAGGCGGCGTCGTGCGGCTCCGCGTCCGTCGTCGGCGTCGTGATCGCCGGGATGACGTCGCGGGCAGTACTTAGGCGCCGCCCCTGCGCGCTGACGTCAGTTCTGTACACGACTTTCCGCGCCAGGAACGCAGAGCCATGCAAGAAGCTGACACAGGTGTCTGAAAAATACTAGGGCCCTGAAAGGGATGTCCTTAACCCTAGAAATCAGTTCGCAGAACGGGGAGGATGGGTGGGGCGGTAGGAATCTATCACTAACTACTGTCTCTTACAGATATATCGTTACACAAGTTAGTAACTTGTGCATCTGAAAGAGACACGTTAGTGATAGATTCCTTACCTTAGAATAGATACCCCAGCAATACCAACCCCGGTGGTGGGTCTGCGAACAAAGATCAGACAAGGAAGTCCTGGAGGACAGAACGGCCAAAGAAGCCGTCCCTCCGGACCTGACTGTCAAGGCAGTAATGCTTAGTAAACGTGTGCAGCGAGGCCCACGTAGCTGCCTGACAGATAACCGGCAGCGGAACACCGCGGCCCAAGGCCGTGGTAGCAGCCGTTGCCCTGGTGGAATGGGCACGCAGCCCAACAGGAGGCTCCTTCTTGGCCAAAGAATAGCAGGTCTTGATGCACAAGGTAACCCAGCGGGAGATGGTCCTCTTGTGCACCGCCCGACCTTTTTGGCGCCCACGTAGCCAACAAAGAGCTGGTCATCCACCCGGAAGTGTTTTGTGCGGTCGATATAGAAGGAGAGCGCACGTTTTGGGTCCAGACGGTGGAGCCTCTCTTCCTCTCTGGAAGGATGCGGAGGCGGAAAGAAGGTGGGCAAAGTGATGGTCTGCCCAATGTGGAAAGCAGTAACCACCTTTGGCAAGAAGGACGGAGGCGTCCGAAGAACAACCTTGTCTGGATGAACAGACAGAAAGGGAGGTTTGCAAGAAAGAGCCTGGAGCTCACTCACCCGCCGAGCGGAGGTGATGGCCACCAGAAAGGCTGTCTTTAGAGTCAGAAGACGAAGAGGACAGTTATGCAGAGGCTCAAAGGGAGCGCACATTAAAAAGGTAAGAACCAAGTTCAAGTCCCACTGAGGCATCACAAACGGAACAGGAGGGAAGAGGTGAGTAATGCCTTTTAAGAACCTGTTAACAACAGGGGACTTGAAAAGGGAGGGCTGATCAGGGAGCCTGAGGAAGGCCGAGATAGCACAAAGATAACCCTTGATGGTACCCAGGGCAGAACCCTGTTGGGCCAGAGAGGCACAAGTTACTAACTTGTGTAACGATATATCTGTAAGAGACAGTAGTTAGTGATAGATTCCTTACCTTAGAATATCCCCAGGCGTCAGGCTGGATCCGGAAAGTTTTGCGTAGCAGTACCCTTGCGCGTCGGTAGGCGGCGTCGTGCGGCTCCGCGTCCGTCGTCGGCGTCGTGATCGCCGGGATGACGTCGCGGGCAGTACTTAGGCGCCGCCCCTGCGCGCTGACGTCAGTTCTGTACACGACTTTCCGCGCCAGGAACGCAGAGCCATGCAAGAAGCTGACACAGGTGTCTGAAAAATACTAGGGCCCTGAAAGGGATGTCCTTAACCCTAGAAATCAGTTCGCAGAACGGGGAGGATGGAGTGGGCGGTAGGAATCTATCACTAACTACTGTCTCTTACAGATATATCGTTACACAAGTTAGTAACTTGTGCATCTGAAAGAGACACGTTAGTGATAGATTCCTTACCTTAGAATAGATACCCCAGCAATACCAACCCCGGTGGCGGGTCTGCGAACAAAGATCAGACAAGGAAGTCCTGGAGGACAGAACGGCCAAAGAAGCCGTCCCTCCGGACCTGACTGTCAAGGCAGTAATGCTTAGTAAACGTGTGCAGCGAGGCCCACGTAGCTGCCTGACAGATAACCGGCAGCGGAACACCGCGGCCCAAGGCCGTGGTAGCAGCCGTTGCCCTGGTGGAATGGGCACGCAGCCCAACAGGAGGCTCCTTCTTAGCCAAAGAATAGGAGGTCTTGATGCACAAGGTAACCCAGCGGGAGATGGTCCTCTTGTGCACCGCCCGACCTTTTTGGCGCCCACGTAGCCAACAAAGAGCTGGTCATCCACCCGGAAGTGTTTTGTGCGGTCGATATAGAAGGAGAGCGCACGTTTTGGGTCCAGACGGTGGAGCCTCTCTTCCTCTCTGGAAGGATGCGGAGGCGGAAAGAAGGTGGGCAAAGTGATGGTCTGCCCAATGTGGAAAGCAGTAACCACCTTTGGCAAGAAGGACGGACGCGTCCGAAGAACAACCTTGTCTGGATGAACAGACAGAAAGGGAGGTTTGCAAGAAAGAGCCTGGAGCTCACTCACCCGCCGAGCGGAGGTGATGGCCACCAGAAAGGCTGCCTTTAGAGTCAGAAGACGAAGAGGACAGTTATGCAGAGGCTCAAAGGGAGCGCACATTAAAAAGGTAAGAACCAAGTTCAAGTCCCACTGAGGCATTACAAACGGAACAGGAGGGAAGAGGTGAGTAATGCCTTTTAAGAACCTGTTAACAACAGGGGACTTGAAAAGGGAGGGCTGATCAGGGAGCCTGAGGAAGGCCGAGATAGCACAAAGATAACCCTTGATGGTACCCAGGGCAGAACCCTGTTGGGCCAGAGAGAGAAGGAACAGAAGGACCTCAGAAAGAGGGGCAGAAAGGGGATCCACAGCCTTTGCTGTGCACCATGCCACAAATTTGTTCCACCTGCAGGCGTATACCACCTTAGTGGAGGGACGCCTGGCTGCCAGAATCACATCACAAACTTCGGGAGGCAAGTCGAAAGGAATCAACTGCCGCCGCTCAATCTCCACGCAAGCAGGTGTAGACTGGACAGGTTCGGGTGGAGGACCGTCCCCTGCTGCTGCGACAGAAGATCCTCCCGAAGAGGCAGACGGATCGGGGGATCTATGCTCATATTGAGTAGCTCGGGATACCAAACTCTTCGAGCCCAGTCCGGAGCCACAAGAATGACTTGGGCCCGGTCGTGCCGAATCTTCTTCAACACTCTGGGTAGAAGTGGTATAGGCGGAAAGGCGTACAACAGACCGCAACTCCACTCGCGACGAAAAGCGTCGCCGAGCGAGTGCCGCCTTGGAAATTCCAACGCGCAGAACTGATGACATTGCGCGTTCTCTTCGGTGGCGAATAGATCTAACCAAGGCTCTCCCCACTGTAGAAAGAGTCCTTGCGCCACTTCCGAGTGAAGACGCCATTCGTGATCCATCATGCACCTGCGGCTGAGTTCGTCCGCCCTGGCGTTCAGAGAACCTGCCAGGTGTTGAACCATCAGGAACATGCCCTGATGTTCCAGCCATGTCCAGAGGCGCAGAGCCTCCTGACAAAGGGTCCAAGACCCCACCCCGCCCTGTTTGTTGCAGTACCACATGGCGGTGGTGTTGTCTGTGAACACCTGCACTACCTTCCCTTTGACAGAGGGAAGGAATGCCTTGAGTGCAAGCCGGATCGCCCGGAGCTCCAGAAGGTTGATATGGAGCCGGGACTCCGCCGGAGACCAGAGGCCTCTGATCTCCGCCTCTCCCATGTGACCGCCCCATCCCAGAAGGGACGCGTCCGTCACAACTGTATGCTCTGGCTGGGGAAGGGAGAGGGATCTGCCCATGACCCATTGCCGGTTCGAGAGCCACCACTGCAACTGTTTTGCAGTCCCCTCCGAGATCTGGACGTGATCGGACAGGTTGCCCTGGTGCTGCGCCCACTGGAACTTCAGGTCCCACTGCAGAGCCCGCATATGCCATCTGGCATGATTGACCAGCAGGATGCAGGAGGCCATGAGGCCCAGCAGCCTCAGGGTCATCCTTACCGAAACCCAGGATAAAGGCCGAAAGATCGGAATCATAGCCTGAATATCCCGGACTCGCCGTTCGGGAGGATAGGCCCGAAACTGCGTCGTGTCCAGAACTGCTCCGATGAAAAGGAGCTGTGGAGAAGGAATCAGATGCGACTTCGGCACATTGATGGAGAACCCCAGCGAGTGCAGGAGTTCGGCCGTAGTCTGGAGGTGGGAGACGACTGCCTGGGACGAGCCCGCCTTCAGCAGCCAGTCGTCGAGGTAGGGGAAGACTGAAACCCCTGCCCGGCGCAGATGAGCTGCGACCACCGCCATCACTTTCGTGAACACCCGAGGGGCACTGGTAAGGCCAAAGGGAGCACGGTGAACTGAAAATGCTCGGGGCCTACCGTGAACCGAAGGTAACGCCGGTGGGCCGGCAGGACGGGGATGTGGAAATACGCGTCCTGCAAGTCCAACGCTACCAACCAGTCTCCTGGGTCGAGGGCAGTCAAGACCTGAGCTAGGGTGAGCATCTTGAACTTCTCCTTCCGGAGGAAGCGATTGACGTTCCGGAGGTCCAAGATAGGACGCATGTCCTCCTTGTCCTTTTTGGGCACCAGAAAGTAGTGGGAGTAGCAACCACGCCCTACTTCTGGGGTCGGAACATGCTCGATGGCCCTCTTGGTCAAGAGGGCCGTGACTTCCTTCTGTAGAAGCACCAAGTGATCCCCTGACATGCGGCGGAATTGAGGTGGCATGGCTGGGGGGTGGTCTCGAAGGGGAGGGAGTAGCCCCTTCGGACAATGTCCAAGACCCACCTGTCCGAGGTGATGGTGCGCCAGTGGGGAAGGTGATGGCGGACCCTGCCCCCTACTGGCGTGCCGTGCACCTGAAAGGAGGGACTAGGAGGGCTTGGAGGCCGCGGACGGGTTGGAGGTGGTGGCCTGACCCGCACGCTGGTTGCCCGATCCGCCACGGCGGAATCCACGTCCTCGGCCACGCGAAGACGCCTGCTGCGCGGGCCGGTGGCTGGGCTGCTGACGTGAAGGGGCGCCCCTACCGTGGCCACGATAGGGGCGAAAAGCAGAAGGCAGCGGAGGGCGTGTAGCAGAAAGGCCCAGGGACTTGGCAGTAGCCCGTGAGTCCTTAAAGCGCTCCAACGCATGGTCTGCTTTGGACCCAAAAAGACCGACTCCATCAAAGGGCATGTCCATGAGAGTATTCTGGACATCCCCTGAAAAACCAGTGGTTCTCAGCCAGGCGTGGCGTCGGAGCGCCACCGTCGTTGCAATCGACCTGCCCAGCGAGTCGGCGGTGTCAAGGCCACAACGGATAGTGTATTTGGCCGCATCCCTTCCTTCCGCAATGGCGCGGGAAAGCAGTGCCTGGACCTCCTCAGGGCACTGGGGCAAAACATCCGCCACCGAATCCCACAGGGAGTGGGTATATCGGCCCAAAAGACAAGCGGTGTTAACGGACCGCAAGCCAGCACTGGAGGAAGAAAAACCTTTCTTCCCAAACTGATCCAGGCGTTTGGATTCCCTATCCGGAGGAGCGGTAGGGAAGGCGGTTTGGGAAGCGGAGGCTTGGACAACCAAGCTCTCAGGAGTGGGGTGGACAGAAAGAAACAGGGGGTCGCCCGGAGCGGGGCGATGGCGTCGTGACACGTTCCGATCCACAGGAGCCCCTGTGTTGGGCTTGGACCAGGCGCCCAAAAGAACGTCCGTGAGGGCGTCGTTAAACGGCAGCACAGTCTCCGCAGAGGAGGCTGCCGGCTGAAGCACCTCTGTCAAGATGTTAGGCTTGACCGTCAAAGTAGGGAGCTGGAGACGTAAGGCCCCAGCAGCCCTACGCAACACCGTACCAAAATTGGCCCCCTCCTCCGTAGCCACGGGAGGAGACAGCATGCCAGTGTCAGGAGAAGTATCCAGACCACTGGCCTCCCTAGACTCTCTGTCCAGTCCTCATCATACTGACAGTTGCGTGTCAGAGGGTCATCAGACCCCTCCCAGTCCTCCTGGTCCTCCTCTGGTTCAAAATAAGGAGGAGGAGGGACATTTGGGACCCAAGGTCCCATCGGCGCCGGAGCCGGCGGTCGAGCGGCGTCGCTCCGGGTCCATGTCCGGAGCCGGAAGGAACTGGGGACGACGCCGCCCGGAGCCCAGGGCGGCGTCGAGAACGGCACCGGAGACATCGGCGCCGGCGGAGGTGTAGTGAGGTCGACCGGCGTCGATGGGGGTTGTGGAGCCGGGATCGAGGCCGGGGCCGAAGCCGGAGCCGGGATCGAGGCTGGAGGCCCGGGCGGCGCCGGGGCCGGAGCCGCCGGCGGCGCCGGAGCAACCCCATCAGGGCCCGCGGGGCCCGAAGGCGCACCGGAGGGGCCTGAAGGCCCGAAGAGGCGGGCCATGGCCGACAGGAACTCCTGTACCTTGGCCGGATCCGCCCCGAACCCGGGAAGGGCGGGTATGACGGGGCGACTCCACAGGCAAGTCCGGGGCCGCGGGGGCGGGGACGGTGCCGGGAGGGGGCCTCAGCCGAGTCGCGAGACCGGCGAGGCGAAGTCCGAGAGCGACGATGCTTCTTGGACTTCTTGTGCCTGGACTTACCGGACGAAGAAGACTTCGACGCCGACGACCGGTGTGCACTCCGCGAGCGACCCCTGGACCTCTCACGCGACCGGGGCTTCCGCGGAGCCGAATGCCGGGCCTCGAGGAGCTTTCGAGACCGCTCTCGCAAAGCTTTCGGGTTGAGGGCCTGGCATTCGGGACAAGACTCGGTGTCGTGGCCTCGGCCGAGGCAGAAGAGACACTCCCAATGCGGGTCGGTGACGGACATCATCCGCGCACAGGCGCCGCATCGCTTGAAGCCGGGCATCCCTACGACACCTTAAAGATGGAAAAAACAGTGAAAAAATCACCAAAAAGTATGGTCAAAAATTGACCAGGGCACTGCTCTTCCCGGATCTGCGCTTACTGGCGCGGAAAAAGAAGAACTGACGTCAGCGCGCAGGGGCGGCGCCTAAGTACTGCCCGCGACGTCATCCCGGCGATCACGACGCCGACGACGGACGCGGAGCCGCACGACGCCGCCTACCGACGCGCAAGGGTACTGCTACGCAAAACTTTCCGGATCCAGCCTGACGCCTGGGGATATTCTAAGGTAAGGAATCTATCACTAACGTGTCTCTTTCAGATAGAAGGAACAGAAGGACCTCAGAAAGAGGGGCAGAAAGGGGATCCACAGCCTTTGCTGTGCACCATGCCACAAATTTGTTCCACCTGCAGGCGTATACCACCTTAGTGGAGGGATGCCTGGCTGCCAGAATCACATCACAAACTTCGGGAGGCAAGTCGAAAGGAATCAACTGCCGCCGCTCAATCTCCACGCAAGCAGGTGTAGACTGGACAGGTTCGGGTGGAGGACCGTCCCCTGCTGCTGCGACAGAAGATCCTCCCGAAGAGGCAGACGGATCGGGGGATCTACGCTCATATTGAGTAGCTCGGGATACCAAACTCTTCGAGCCCAGTCCGGAGCCACAAGAATGACTTGGGCCCGGTCGTGCCGAATCTTCTTCAACACTCTGGGTAGAAGTGGTATAGGCGGAAAGGCGTACAACAGACCGCAACTCCACTCGCGACGAAAAGCGTCGCCGAGCGAGTGCCGCCTTGGAAATTCCAACGCGCAGAACTGATGACATTGCGCGTTCTCTTCGGTGGCGAATAGATCTAACCAAGGCTCTCCCCACTGTAGAAAGAGTCCTTGCGCCACTTCCGAGTGAAGACGCCATTCGTGATCCATCATGCACCTGCGGCTGAGTTCGTCCGCCCTGGCGTTCAGAGAACCTGCCAGGTGTTGAACCATCAGGAACATGCCCTGATGTTCCAGCCATGTCCAGAGGCGCAGAGCCTCCTGACAAAGGGTCCAAGACCCCACCCCGCCCTGTTTGTTGCAGTACCACATGGCGGTGGTGTTGTCTGTGAACACCTGCACTACCTTCCCTTTGACAGAGGGAAGGAATGCCTTGAGTGCAAGCCGGATCGCCCGGAGCTCCAGAATGTTGATATGGAGCCGGGACTCCGCCGGAGACCAGAGGCCTCTGATCTCCGCCTCTCCCATGTGACCGCCCCATCCCAGAAGGGACGCGTCCGTCACAACTGTATGCTCTGGCTGGGGAAGGAGAGGGATCTGCCCATGACCCATTGCCGGTTCGAGAGCCACCACTGCAACTGTTTTGCAGTCCCCTCCGAGATCTGGACGTGATCGGACAGGTTGCCCTGGTGCTGCGCCCACTGGAACTTCAGGTCCCACTGCAGAGCCCGCATATGCCATCTGGCATGATTGACCAGCAGGATGCAGGAGGCCATGAGGCCCAGCAGCCTCAGGGTCATCCTTACCGAAACCCAGGATAAAGGCCGAAAGATCGGAATCATAGCCTGAATATCCCGGACTCGCCGTTCGGGAGGATAGGCCCGAAACTGCGTCGTGTCCAGAACTGCTCCGATGAAAAGGAGCTGTGGAGAAGGAATCAGATGCGACTTCGGCACATTGATGGAGAACCCCAGCGAGTGCAGGAGTTCGGCCGTAGTCTGGAGGTGGGAGACGACTGCCTGGGACGAGCCCGCCTTCAGCAGCCAGTCGTCGAGGTAGGGGAAGACTGAAACCCCTGCCCGGCGCAGATGAGCTGCGACCACCGCCATCACTTTCGTGAACACCCGAGGGGCACTGGTAAGGCCAAAGGGGAGCACGGTGAACTGAAAATGCTCGGGGCCTACCGTGAACCGAAGGTAACGCCGGTGGGCCGGCAGGACGGGGATGTGGAAATACGCGTCCTGCAAGTCCAACGCTACCAACCAGTCTCCTGGGTCGAGGGCAGTCAAGACCTGAGCTAGGGTGAGCATCTTGAACTTCTCCTTCCGGAGGAAGCGATTGACGTTCCGGAGGTCCAAGATAGGACGCATGTCCTCCTTGTCCTTTTTGGGCACCAGAAAGTAGTGGGAGTAGCAACCACGCCCTACTTCTGGGGTCGGAACATGCTCGATGGCCCTCTTGGTCAAGAGGGCCGTGACTTCCTTCTGTAGAAGCACCAAGTGATCCCCTGACATGCGGTGGAATTGAGGTGGCATGGCTGGGGGGTGGTCTCGAAGGGGAGGGAGTAGCCCCTTCGGACAATGTCCAAGACCCACCTGTCCGAGGTGATGGTGCGCCAGTGGGGAAGGTGATGGCGGACCCTGCCCCCTACTGGCGTGCTGTGCACCTGAAAGGAGGGACTAGGAGGGCTTGGAGGCCGCGGACGGGTTGGAGGTGGTGGCCTGACCCGCACGCTGGTTGCCCGATCCGCCACGGCGGAATCCACGTCCTCGGCCACGCGAAGACGCCTGCTGCGCGGGCCGGTGGCTGGGCTGCTGACGTGAAGGGCGCCCCTACCGTGGCCACGATAGGGGCGAAAAGCAGAAGGCAGCGGAGGGCGTGTAGCAGTAAGGCCCAGGGACTTGGCAGTAGCCCGTGAGTCCTTAAAGCGCTCCAACGCATGGTCTGCTTTGGACCCAAAAAGACCGACTCCATCAAAGGGCATGTCCATGAGAGTATTCTGGACATCCCCTGAAAAACCAGTGGTTCTCAGCCAGGCGTGGCGTCGGAGCGCCACCGTCGTTGCAATCGACCTGCCCAGCGAGTCGGCGGTGTCAAGGCCACAACGGATAGTGTATTTGGCCGCATCCCTTCCTTCCGCAATGGCGCGGAAAGCAGTGCCTGGACCTCCTCAGGGCACTGGGGCAAAACATCCGCCACCGAATCCCACAGGGAGTGGGTATATCGGCCCAAAAGACAAGCGGTGTTAACGGACCGCAAGCCAGCACTGGAGGAAGAAAAACCTTTCTTCCCAAACTGATCCAGGCGTTTGGATTCCCTATCCGGAGGAGCGGTAGGGAAGGCGGTTTGGGAAGCGGAGGCTTGGACAACCAAGCTCTCAGGAGTGGGGTGGACAGAAAGAAACAGGGGGTCGCCCGGAGCAGGGCGATGGCGTCGTGACACGTTCCGATCCACAGGAGCCCCTGTGTTGGGCTTGGACCAGGCGCCCAAAAGAACGTCAGTGAGGGCGTCGTTAAACGGCAGCACAGTCTCCGCAGAGGAGGCTGCCGGCTGAAGCACCTCTGTCAAGATGTTAGGCTTGACCGTCAAAGTAGGGAGCTGGAGACGTAAGGCCCCAGCAGCCCTACGCAACACCGTACCAAAATTGGCCCCCTCCTCCGTAGCCACGGGAGGAGACAGCATGCCAGTGTCAGGGGAAGTATCCAGACCACTGGCCTCCCCTAGACTCTCTGTCCAGTCCTCATCAAACTGACAGTTGCGCGTCAGAGGGTCATCAGACCCCTCCCAGTCCTCCTGGTCCTCCTCTGGTGCAAAATAAGGAGGAGGAGGGACATTTGGGACCCAAGGTCCCATCGGCGCCGGAGCCGGCGTCGAGCAACGTCGCTCCGGGTCCATGTCCGGAGCCGGAAGGAACTGGGGGACGACGCCGCCCGGAGCCCAGGGCGGCGCCGAGAACGGCACCGGAGACATCGGCGCCGGCGGAGGCGTGGTTAGGTCGACCGGCGTCGATGGGGGTTGTGGAGCCGGGATCGAGGCCGGGGCCGGAGCCGGGATCGAGGCTGGAGGCACGGGCGACGCCGGGGCCGGAGCCGTCGGCGACGCCGGAGCAACCCCATCAGGGCCCGCGGGGCCCGAAGGCGCACCGGAGGGGCCTGAAGGCCCGAAGAGGCGGGCCATGGCCGACAGGAATTCCTGTATTTTGGCCGGATCCGCCCCCGAACCCGGGAAGGGCGGGTATGACGGGGGCGACTCCACAGGCATGTCCGGGGCCGCGGGGGCGGGGACGGTGCCGGGAGGGGCCTCAGCCGAGTCGCGAGACCGGCGAGGCGAAGTCCTAGAGCGATGATGCTTTTTGGACTTTTTGTGCTTCGACTTACCGGACGAAGAAGACTTCGACGCCGACGACCGGTGTGGACTCCGCGATCGACCCCTGGACCTCTCACGCGACCGAGCCTTCCGCGGAGCCGAATGCCGGGCCTCGAGGAGCTTTCGAGACCGCTCTCGCAAAGCTTTCGGGTGGAGGGCCTGGCAGTCGGTACAGGACGCCGTGTCGTGGCCTCGGCCGAGGCAGAAGAGACACTCCCGATGCGGGTCGGTGACGGACATCATCCGCGCACAGGCGCCGCATCGCTTGAAGCCGGGCATCCCTACGACACCTCGAAAGATGGAAAAACAGTGAAAAAATCACCAAAAAGTATGGTCAAAAAATGACCAGGGCACTGCTCTTCCCGGATCTGCGCTTGCTGGCGCGGAAAAAGAAGAACTGACGTCAGCGCGCAGGGGCGGCGCCTAAGTACTGCCCGCGACGTCATCCCGGCGATCACGACGCCGACGACGGACGCGGAGCCGCACGACGCCGCCTACCGACGCGCAAGGGTACTGCTACGCAAAACTTTCCGGATCCAGCCTGACGCCTGGGGATATTCTAAGGTAAGGAATCTATCACTAACGTGTCTCTTTCAGATAAACAGGATGTATCCCACCACAACTACTGACAACAGTGAGGGTTTAGAGAAGCCTTCTCAGCAACTCTTGGAAAAATCAATACTCTTGTAGTGACTTAGTAAAATTCAATTACGGGAAGGTGGCTTTAAGTCGAAATCGGTAGTATATCTCTTTGACATTACTTTATGTTGCCCAACTCTGAGTTTCTTAAAAAATTCCTATGGAGAAAACGTATTGCTTCCTTCTGAGTTTTTTTTTTTTTTTTTAACTGTTTCCATACCCAACACAATTTCAGCATAACCTCATGTAGGCAAGCAGAAACTGACCAATGTTTAGGAATAGGAATATCAGAACCTGGTTGTCGTCATTTATCTGTAGTGACTGCATCACAGCTTGATTGACGATAAACCCAGTAAAAGGTGTGGTATGCTGTGAGATTAGGAACCCAGTCATGACTAAAACAAATATTAAAAGGTAAATGTAGCATCAATACAGCATCTATTCTGGCAACAGAGCACAATCAAAGAAAATCAAGACTGTTCCAAAAGAAGATCTAAATCCATGAGAATGCAAACCCAATTCAGGAATCAAAGGATACTCTGACAGATGTGATAGATTTGGTCATGTGAGCAGAAAGCATGCCTGCAAGATCAATCGCTAATTGGCCATTTGTGATTCCACAAGGGTTGAGATATAAGTTTCTTAGGGTCCGATTTAAATATCGCCCTCAATGAGGTGCCACCTGACAAATTTAGAAATGTCCTCTGGCCCAGCGGACATTTCGGTTCCTCTCAATGCATTGTATCTATGACAGAAGGCTCTGTCAACATAACTGAGCCATATGGTGAACGTACAATGTTTTTTTTTTGTTTTTTTTTTTTTAAAGAAAATATCAAAGCGGGGTTTTCTTTCTGAAAATAAAAAAACAATGCCCTCCCTCCCCCACACACCATGGGAGTTTCCTACCATGGAGAGAGGGCATTGAGCACGTTTCAATGCCTCTTACTGCCATGTTTTTCCTGTTGGTGATGGGCTTTGAAAATCAGCTTTATGTCTGCCCATCTAAATTAGATGGACGGACATACCGTCAAACCTCTGATGGTAATTACTCCGTCGGGGTGGTTTGACCAGGGTGGAGACGGAGTAGTCTCTGCCGTCGTCAAACCGGCATCCCCCCAATTCCGATTTATTTATTTGAACAGTTTTATGGAGCGAAGAACAAGACCCGGCAGGGTATCAGAGCGCTGTACAACAAAGCCAGCTGGTAGGCTAGTACAGGAGGACATAATAGATAGCTAAGCTGATGCAGTAGAAGAACAATGGAGACAAAGTAGACATGTAAACAGTTAACAAGATGAAGATTGCATAGTAGACAAGGGAATACAGGGTTGTAGGTCAATACCATTAGTTTGTAAGGCTACCGAACTATTGTCACATGTAACTATTCCGGAGCAAACCTTTGACTTCTTTTTCAAATGAATAGGTTGAGGGGTTCATTCTGATTTCTGGCGGGAGAGCGTTCCAAATTCTCGGAGCAAGATCTGAGAAGGCACGGCTGTAAGTTCTCTTCTTTTTGAACTTTGGTGGTTTCATCAGTAGCGTGTGTGAACTTCTTAGTGCACGATTCCCACCCGATAGCTCAAGTTTATTTGCCAGGTAAGTGTGCGTTTTCTGATGGAGCGCTTTCTGTGTTAAGCAGGCTATCTTATACCTGATCCTTGTATCGATGGAGAGCCTGTTGAGTTGGAGTAGGTCTGGTGGGATGTGGTCACGCTTTCTTGAGCCCGTGATGAGTCTGGCAGCAGAGTTCAGAGTGGCCCTTAAAGGGGCCAGTTTAGCTTTGGGTAGCCCTGCCAGAATCGCAATTCCGTAGTCTAAACGGGAGATAACTAGGGATTGGACAGCTTGTTTCAGGTCAGTAGGCGGCAGGAACAGTTTGATTTTCCTTAATGCACATAGTTGGTGATTGGCTCCTCTTGTTGTTGCACTGATGTGATCTTGCATATTCAGGCATTTGTCCAGGATTAAGCCAAGTGATCTAGTGGAGCTCACAACATGTGGGGTGCAATTGAGGGCTGTTAGTTGTTTGAGCCAGTCTTGAATGGGTGCAGTATGACTGTGGGGGCAAGCAAGAGGAATTCTGTTTTGAGTGTATTTAACATAAGGTGGTTGTGAGATAACCACTGCTGAGTTTTCAGAAGAGCATGGTTGAGAGTAGTTATGTCGTCCGGTGAGGAGATTTTCATGTACAGTTGAGTATCATCAGCGTACATGTGATATTGTATGTCAGACCGTTTCAGAATTTCGGTGAGAGGTTTCAAGTAGAGGTTGAAGAGAGTAGGTGAGAGTGCGGATCCTTGTGGAACTCCAACAGAGACCGGCTTACTATTGGAGAGGTCATTGTTGATTTTGATTCTTTGAGATCTATTTTGAAGGAACGAGGCAAACCAATTTAGGACTAGACCTGATAACCCCATTCCGGTTTCTAGAAGGTTAATTAGTTTGTCGGGTTTGACCGTGTCAAACGCTGAGGAAATATCAAGCAGAATAATTAAGCATGGTTCGTTTTGGTCAAGTAGTCTTAAGGCATCGTCTACTATGTGTGTTAAAGCAGTTTCGGTACTGTGGCCAGATCTGAAGCCCGATTGGTGTTGGTCAAGTAGTTGAAAATGATCACTATGGTTGTAGAGCTGTGTATGAACGTACTTCAAGAAGTTTGGATAAAGTCATGATATTGGAGATTGGTCGGAAGCTGTTAGGATCAGATAAGTCTGACTTAGGTTTCTTTGGGATGGGGGTGACTGGCCTGATCTTGAGGCAATCTGGAATCACTCCTTGTGTGAGAGATTCATGTACAATCTTCGACCAAAGAGGGAAAATGGACGAGATAAGTTCATTAAAGAGTTTGGAGGGCATAGGATCAAAGAAGTGATTTGACGGTTTTAATGTAGTCATGATGTTAAGCAGCTCAGCATTGTCCGGTAGTCTGAAGGTATTCCAAGAAGCATCTTTTTTTGAGTGTAGGCAGCCAATTCAACCAGAGGAGAGCTCATCCCAGGTGTTCCTGAGGCGGCGGTGGAGAGAGCCTGATTTTGTAAGTCTTGCAGGGAGAGTTGCAGATCTAATTCATCTTTCTTGTTTTTTCAATAAAGTGGGATGAAAATTCCTTGCTGCTTGGGATTGAGTGCTTGAGTTTCCTGAGTTGGTTAGAGTGGTTCGTTTGCTGATTGATGATTTCAAAGAGGTTTTTTTGGTCTGTTTTTGGCCTTGTCCAGCTGTGATCTAAAGTGATCAGATTTGGCAGTGCGTATATGTTTGTTATAGGCTTTCCTTGTCTTTCTTAGTTGTTTGAGGTTGTCTAGGGAGGGAGAATTTCTCCACGTTCTTTCATCAAGTCTGAGTTTACGTCGTTCCTCATTGAGGGAGCCGTTGAACCAGGGTTTAGAATGCTAGCTAGGGATTCTTTTGAGTTGCAAGGGAGCAAGTGCGTCGAAGATATCAGTCATGGAGTGGGTGTAGTGATCGGTGAGTTCCTCGAGATTTGTCATGTTAGGGGATGGTAGCAGAAGATTACTGCTCATGATGGTAAGATCATTTACGTTGATGTTTCTCAACTCTCGTGCCCATTGTTTATTTTTACGAGGTTGACCATGTCAGATCAACACCTTTTCCAAGATGCTGAAGGAGATTAAGAGGTGATCTGACCAGTCGCAAGGTAATATGTCATCCAATTGTATGATGTTGTCCTTGGCTATGATAAGATCTAGTATGGCACCTTTGTAATGTGTAGGCTTGTTGCAAGACTGGGTGGGGTTCAGATCAGTTAGGAAGGTCTTGAACGTGTATACTAATGGTTAATTTTCATTGTTCCAATGCAAGTTGAAATCACCAAGGTAGATATGGTTATGGGGTTGGTCCGCGTTGACTGATATGGTCTCCATTATTTGTTCGATGAACAGAGGATTGTTTCCAGGGGGGTGGTATATCATGTGGAGTGTACAAATTGTTTTGTCATCGTTTAAGATTTCAAGATCCAGGTGTTCATTAGAGGACATTGGCGCCGAGTGTATCTGTTTCACGGAGAGGATAGTTCGATGGATGCAGGCAATGCCACAGCCGGTTTTGACTAGTCGATCCATTCTAATGATGTCATAGTCAGGGGGGACTAGAATGTCCAGGATTGGTGTAGAGGTGTCCTTGAGCCAAGTTTCAGTTAAGATCAAGATGTCTAAATCATATGAGAGTATGAGGTGTGCAATGTCAGCTGCATGCCTTACCGCTGATCTGCAATTGATAAGCATCGATCTGATGTGAGGTTTGGTCTTTACAGTTTCAAGGTGTGTTGTTTGGATGGTTTGTAAGTTTTCTTTGCTCATAGATCGGAGGTTGACACTGGGTTCCCTGAACAGATTAGAGGGAATAGTTTGGATATTGAATGTGGAGGGGGCCGATTCATTAAGATCGGAGTTGTAAGAAAGTAATAGGGAATGAATGTCCACCTGAGTCAGGTGATCAGTAACCCTACTTGGTCTCGAGTGATTATTAAGGTATGGCCGAGAATTCCAGTGAGTATTCCCTATGATATCCCTGGCTAATATTTCCCTTCGGAAGTATTTGATCATTGTGGAGAGGTTAGGTTGGTTAATCTCTGAAGTCGTACTGAGCTCCCACAACTTCTACAATTTTAAAGAAAGGTGCAATAAGATGAGGAGGCTCTCTTGAACTAGTTTAAGATCACTCTTGATGTCAGTCAACCTATCCTCACTAAACAGAGGGTTTAGCAAGTGCATGGGAGGTCTAGTGTTGGTATGCGAGGGAGATCCATCTGAAGAGAGGATTCCACATGAGGGAGGTACTATGGGAGTTGATGGGCGATTCCTGGATCAAGGATGGTGCATTGGAAGTGGGGACTGGGTTAGGAATCGGAGACAAGATAATACCTTCCTTGGGTGAAGAGACCCATGGAGAGGTAGGCCTGTTGCAGGAAAGGGATTTGTCTCTGTACGTATTAGAAGGTGAGAGGGTAGATAACCTCGAGTTCCCAAGATTGTTGTTATAGCGCACAATAGAGGGTTCAACATTGTGTTTCAATGCCATGTATGTAAATGGATCAGGGAGACTCCATGAGTTGGTATAAGGGTGGTCATTATGAGCTAAGTGCATTCTTGGATCATCCCCAGAGTAATCCTGGAAGGCACAAGGGGTAGGTTCACCCGGATCTCTAGTGGGAGATGAGAATGGTATATTGGAGGTAGCGCTGGAAACAACGCATTGGGGAATCATTGTGGTTGATAGAGCTTGATCTTTTCAGAAAGAAGTTGCATTGTTAGCCACTGAGTTTTTAATCCTCAAAGAATTTGTCGAACTGTTCTAGGTTTTGATCCGATGATTGAATACGAATGATTCCATTGTTGTAAATGGAAAAGGTGAGATCAGCTTTGAAGATTGGAGAGGAAATAATGGAAAGTCTAAAACCATGAGGTGTTTTCCTTATTGATTTGACATCGAACAAGGATATGAAGGCTTTTCTCTATTGGGCTCTTCTGTTCGTGAAGAAAATTAGGTTGTTGCAACAGAGTTCCCTCTTCGCCAACTTTTAAATCAAGCCCTTTGTCTTCTGGGTCTTCAAAGAAGTGGTCTTGCCTTAAAGGGTCACTGCAAAGTGGGAAGGAGAACTGGACAGAAAGACCCCTTAATGCTTCAAAGTGAGAGTTGCATAGAGTTTAGTAAATTAATACTCTGCTGTTGCCTGATTCTTAGGCTTCATTGTGGGATTTCTGTGAGCTCTTACTATTTCAAAGGCTCCTGGAACTTTTCCTCTACTGTGTGAGGAAGCCAGGATTCTAGGAAAGCAGCACATAATGGAGCAGATACCTCTGTGCCCTTGGGAATCCAAAGATTCTCTGATTGCCTCGTCTATTCTGACCCTCCAATTCTGTAATGCTTCTCTCTAGAGTGCCAATTCGTCTGGCAAGCTTTCCTGTTTCTTTATCATGTTTAGGTTTGCCATCCTCCAGTCTGATTATACAACATTCTGTTTCAGCAACCTCATTGCGATGGTCACACAGATTCATACTCATATTGATGATCTACTGTTGTAATGAACTCGGACTAAGATGCTCTTTATAGACTTGTTATCTTTGATGTGAATATTTACTGTTGTAAAGCACTCCGATACCTTTGGGTCTTACTCTCAAGTAAGTTCCATTATATTCATATTCGTTTTTGTATACTGTGCCAAATCAAGGAGAGTGCTCAGTCTTGTAGAATCAGTTCCAGTGAAGCTCATTTGTCTCCTCCACTTATAACTGGTGATTTTTGAACTGGAGGCTCTTGATGGGTGCGTTTTTGACCAGTCTTTACTTCTTTATTCTCTTATACTTGTTTTTCTTCAGAGTGAGGAGATTTTGAGGTATTTTGCAAGAGAGGAGATATTAGGCTTATGGTGAAGCAGCCTGTAACTTCTAGATACTGTAAACCTAAAGTAGACTGTATGGTCAGGAACCTAACATTTCAGTTTTGTTTCTGGTTATATACTCTGTGCAGGGGTCAACAATGTATATTATCAAAGACGTATTTTTAAAGGAACATGGTCCTTTACTTGCAAAATAACACACAAAAAATCACGAAAAAAACATCGATACATACTGGTACACTGAGGTCCATGTTAGGCGTCCAAATAGAAAATCAACGTATTTAGTTAAAAAATATAACAAATTAATAGAGTGGTAGAACAAACAAAAGAGAAGTAATAAAAACATCTAAGCTCAGACATTCCCCCATCTGACTACAGTGAAAACATAACGGTCATGTCACATATTTTTAGGTACCTATGCTTACATGAACAATTATATTACAACAATTCGAGTCATGGTACTATGGTCGACAACGTTTTGATCCCCTAAGAGGATGTAGGGATCATGATCAGGACATAAGCAATTATGCCTGAGACCATAATGCCTGCTAGAATTGAGGAAAAAAAAAAGAAAAAAAGAAAAGAGGGAAAAGGAGCCAGGAAAAGGGAAAAAAGAAATAATTAGAGACCCTTTTATTGCATAATTGATCTAATCAATCAAGCCATGTAAGGGTGACGGTGTCATCATGCATTTCTCATGGGCTGTATTATGTGCCATCTTAAGGTATCTGCAACATGCGTGAGGGTTCCGGCGGCACCACGGCATGCTGGTGAAGCGTAGGCTAAGTTACAAAAGTCATGGTGAAAATAAAGGAATATCACAATCAACTAACCGGAAACAATCAAGGATGGTATCGAGGATAACAGATGCTGAAGTCCTCGGAACCCTAGTATGACCTACTGGATAAGGTCTATGACAAGAAGGAAAAAGGTCCATTAATAAGGGGAATGAGCCTTAAAGGTAGTGAAACCCAACCTGATAAGGTGGAATGTCACTGCAAATAGATAACCAACCGGCAGCTAGGTGAAGAGTGTGTTGCAATAAATAAGAACCAAAGTAAGCAGTGAAGCAGATAACGGGAGGGGCCATACCAAGGTGTAATTAACCATGCTATATATGACGTGTATCGGCATGAACACCGGCAGTATCTGAAAACAACCAGCCTAAAAAACATAAACCAAGGCCAATTACAGGTTGTAGGCACTCCGCATGTGGAGTGCTAACATCTGCAATTACTGGGCTGCACTTAACAAATGGAGGCAGGATGAATTAAGAATTACAAATTAGGACCGCAGAAACCGGGTGAGAGTCCAGGCAATGCCAGCATCTTGTAAAACCAAATGTGTGCAAAGGCGTGTTACAAATGAAAAGCAATAGGGGGATGTAGAGAAACGAGGCAGCCGTATTAGAGGGGTGCCTTGCTTATCTAAACTAGATAGAGCAGTGAAAGGCCAGTGCAAAGGGACACAAATAAGAATCACATAAAAGGATACAAGTAAGAACCACATCAAAACATATTAAAACTACAAATTCAGGAACTGAAAAGGATTATGCTTCTTACTCAGTAAGCATCTGTTCTTGGCATGTAGAGCTGTAGATTCACATGCTTTGCATACTCCTGCCATCTAGTGTTGGGACCAGATGTTTGCAAGCTGTTTATCTTCGAAGAAGTCTTTCCTAGTCACGAGGTAATGTGATTCCTCCTTTTGGTGATAGTGCGCATGGGCATCGAATCCATTGTTTGTTTGTCCGCAAGAAGGTAAGAATGGAGTAAGTAAGTGTACTACAGAGATGTCCATGCGTATGTGATGTAAATAGTGAAAACTGCAACAGCTACAGGTGCCCGGGGAGGTGGGAGTGCGCATGTGTATCTACAGCTCTACATGCCAAGAACAGATGCTTACTGGGTAAGTAGCATAATCCGTTCGAGATACACATGCTTTGCATAGACTATATAGCAGTATGCTCCCAAAGCGGTGGCTAACCAGTAGATGTTACAGCTGTTTGAAAAAGTGTTTTTAGCACTGCTTGCCCTACATTGGCTTGTTGACGTGCTAACACATCCACACAGTAGTGTTTGGTAAAAGTGTGTGGTGTGGACCATGTTGCTGCTTTACAAATGTCAGCTATAGGGACGTTACCTAAAAAGACCATAGACGCTCCTATTTTACGAGTGGAATGCGCTCTAGGAGGTGTAGATAAAGTTTGTTTAGCTTTAGTGTAGCAGGTTTGAATGCACTTAACAATCCATCTTGCAATACCGGATTTAGAAATGGGATTGCCTTTGTGAGTTGTAGCAAATGCAACAAACAATTGTTTTGCGAAAATCCTTTGTTCTTTCCATGTAGTACAATAGTGCTCTTCTGACATCAAGAGTATGAAGAGCTCGTTCTGCTACAGAATCAGGCTGAGGAAAGAACACAGGCAACTCAACTGATTGGTTGATATGGAAAGCAGAAACCACTCTGGGAAGGAACTCTGGATTGGTGCCAAGAACTACCCTGTCTGTATGAAGTTGAAAGAAGGGTTCTACTAAGGTCAAAGCTTGTACCTCACCAACTCTCCTCAATGAAGTGATTGCAATTAGGAAGGCCACTTTCCATGAAAGAAACTGTAGGGGGCAGTTGTGTAATGGCTCAAAAGGTGGACCCATAAGCCGTGTAAGTACAATGTTCAGATTCCAAACTGGTGCTGGAGGTACCCTGGATGGTATTATTCTCTTAAGGCCCTCCATAAAAGCTTTAATTACTGGAACTTTGAACAAAGATAGATGTTGTCTGTTTTGCAAATATGCAGCAACTGCTGCAAGATGCAAACAAATGGAAGTGTAGGCTAGACCAGCGCACTGTAAATGCAGAAGGTAACAAATGATATTTTGAGTAGATGCATCAAGTGGATCAATATTGTTATTAGTAAAATAAATAACAAATCTTTTCCATTTCGCTGCATAGCATGCTTTGGTAGTTGGCTTTCTTGCTTCCTTAAGAATGGTCATACATTCTGGTGGCAAGTTGAGATAGCCAAATTCTATGACTTCAGGAGCCAAATCGCTAGGTTGAGCTCCTTGGGATTTGGGTGTCTGACTTTTCCATGGTTCTGCGTGAGAAGACTGGAATTGAGATGTAGCTTTTGATGTGGAACTACTGATAGTTGTAAAAGTGTCGTGAACCATGGCTGACGAGCACAAGTGGGAGCTACTAGAATCAGTGTGAGGGATGTTTGCCTGAGCTTCCGAACTAGAAAGGAAAGGAGAGGGAGAGGCGGAAAAGCGTAAGCAAATATCCCTGACCAGCTCATCCATAAGGCATTGCCTTTGGATAAAGGGTGTGGGAACCTGGAGACGAAGTTTGGGCATTTTGAGTTGTCCACTGTGGCAAACAGATCTATTTGTGGGAATCCCCATTGTTGAAAGTATGGAAGGAGAACCTGGGGATGAAGTTCACACTCGTGAATTTGCTGCCGTCTTCTGCTTAGGAGATCGGCAATCTGATTGTCTACTCCTGGGAGGTGCTCTGCCAGAAGATGGACTCTGTGATGAATTGCCCAACGCCAAATTGTCTGAGAGAGGCGTGACAGTTGCAGAGAATGTGTCCCCTCCTGTTTTTGTACATAGTACATTGCTGTCCTGTTGTCGGTGCCGACTAGGACGACTTTCCCTATGAGGTGAGACTGAAAAGCTTTAAGTGCGAAATATACAGCTAGAAGCTCTAGATAGTTGATGTGCAGAGCTCTATTCTTGCTCTTCCATAGACCTTGAATTGTCAAGTTGTGAAGATGGGCACCCCAACCTGTGAGGGATGCGTGTGCTGTTAGCATGATCTGTGGAACAGGGTCGATGAAGGGCCGCCATTTTGATAAGTCTGGTGTGTTCCACCACTGCAGACAGCGATGGGTGCAACGGTCTATCAACACTAGATCTGTTAATTGATCCTGAGACCGATTCCACTGACGTGCTAAGCACTCTTGTAGAGGACGCATGTGCAACCTTGCATGAGGTACTATGGCGATGCATGATGCCATCATTCCTAGCAGTTGCATGAACGTTCTGACTGCTAAGTATTGGTTGGCATGAAACTGTAGTATCAGAGATTGAATATTTTGCATTCTGGCTGCATTGGGAGAGGCTAGAGCTGTGCAAGTGATTAGAGTCGCTCCCAGATAAGACTGCATTTGTGAAGGCTGAAGGTAAGACTTTGGAGCACTGACCGTAAAACAAAATTGGTAGAGTAGGTTTAACGTAGTCGGAGTGTGATTTAGACACTTTTGGTGTGTGCTGGCTTTGATGAGCCAATCATCCAAATATTGGAAGACATGAATTTGTTGTCTTCTGAGATGTGCCGCTACTACTGCCAGACATTTTGTGAATACTCTGGAAGCAGTAGTTACTCCGAAGGGGAGTACTTTGAATTGATAGTGTTTTCCGGCTTTCACAAATCTGAGGTATTTGCGATGAGCTGGGTGAACCGGAATATGAAAGTATGCGTCTTAAGTCTAGTGTGGACATAAAATCGCCTTGCTGTAACAGTGGAAGGACTTGTTGAAGAATGACCATGTGATAATGCTCTGAAAGTATGTACAGATGAATGTCCTTAGATCCAAGATTGGTCTTAAGGATCCGTCCTTTTTGGAAATTAGAAAGTACTGAGAGTACACCCCTGAACCTTGGTACTGTAATGGAACTGGTTCTATAGCTCCTTTTGTTAAAAGGGCTTGTACGTCTTGTTTGAGGAGCTGCAGATGCTCTGATAAGAGTTTGTGAGTGCGAGGTGGAATGTTGGGAGGATTGCTGGTGAGCTTCAGGCAATAACAATGTCGGATAATGTCTAACACCCATTTGTGTGATGTTATTGATTGCCAAATGGGGAGAAATTGTTGAAGCCTTCCCCCGACAGGTGTTAGATGATCGTGGGAAAGCGTAGGCAAGTCACTGCTTATTGGGGAAAGGGGAGTTTTATTTAGGATCGTGGACGGGCCCACCTGTGGGGTCCATACAGGACTTGATTATGTGCTACCCGCACTACACTTCCCAGAAGGCACAGTTTCATTCGAACCTCCCATCGGGGGGGGTGTGCCAGAAGTGGGTCAGCGGTTGCGCACACCGTTCCATTAAAGCCTCTGAAGAGAAGCATATGGTGCTTCGAAACGCGTCAGGCAATACCACTATGGAGCGGCTCCTACGGGCGGTTCCCCGTCCTTACCTACACATGAATCAAGCTGTTGCTCGAGTGCTACTTACAGGTGGACAACCTTGGAGCAGTGATTTATAACGCGGCAGTCCAGCCGCGGAGTGTGCACCACCCCGTAAGATTGGGGGCCACGAAAGTGGAACAGCAGCTGTACATAGGATCGTGGACGGGCCCACCTGTGGGGTCCATACAGGACTTGATTATGTGCTACCCGCACTACATTTCCCAGAAGGCACAGTTTCATTCGAACCTCCCATCGGGGGGGTGTGTCAGAAGTGGGTCAGCGGTTGCGCACACCGTTCCATTAAAGCCTCTGAAGAGAAGCATATGGTGCTTCGAAACGCGTCAGGCAATACCACTATGGAGCGGCTCCTACGGGCGGTTCCCCGTCCTTACCTACACATGAATCAAGCTGTTGCTCGAGTGCTACTTACAGGTGGACAACCTTGGAGCAGTGATATATATATATATATATATATAATACACGTAATACCTTTAATACTTACCAAAATACTTACATTTAAATGTAATTATTTTTTTTACAACGAGTATGCCTTTACCTTTAATGCATTTACAACTGAATTCGTTGCTAAGGCATTCGTGGTAAAGGCATTCTCGTTGTAAAAACATTCGTGGTAAAGACATTGTCTTTGTTCTGCCTTCGTTGTAAAGGCATCTCGTTGTTCAGCCTTCGTTGTAAAGGCTGTTTCCCTTTCCTTGGTGCATAGCTTCAGTTTCCAAGACAGATTGATGTTTCGGTGCAGAGCTATTCCTCTCGGGCAGTGCTTTGAGAAAAAAACATTATTAAAGAAAAACTAAGCACCGACCCAAAGTGAACCAATGGCTTATGTATGGGCGGCTACTGCTCCCAGCTCCTAGGCAATGAGGCAGCTGGTACTAGTAGACAGCATTATTATAGCCCTGTGGCACAGGGCTTCTTACCTGTGCTCCTCTGGGAAGACTGCCAACTGGTTTTTCTAATGAATGTCTGCCCAGCCCTCTGTCCATTTGGGACACAGTTTGCATGGACACATAAGACTGCTTTCCTGCATTCAGTCTTACCCTACGGTGAAAGGGACAGCCTCAACTGGACCAGTTTCCCCCTGATTAGGGCTCATCAGCCAGGAATAGCTAGGATCCAGTGGCACAGTGAGCATGTGACCCATGTATGGCATACCCATTACACTTAGGGCATCAAAAACAAGGTGATGGATGGAATGCTTAGATCAGCTGAGTAATTACCACTGGCTGAGATTAACTCAAGCATTCAATCCATCACTTTTTTGTACACTTTATTGTGTTGCCCAAAGTGAGATGGGTATGCCCAGACATGGGTCTTGGGCATACTGTGTCATTGGAACCAAGCTATACCCGGCTGATGAATCTTTACTAGGGCGAAACTGGTCTTCGGTTGCTTGTGCCCAGTTCAGAGAGGACTTGGCCTGGCAGTTCGGATTGGACTGTTCTCATAGGAGAAGAGTCCAGGCTGATTTGCATATGGATGGGTCCAAACTAAGGTGGCATGGTGTGCAAAATAACTATGAACTGGTATGTGGCCCTGCGTAATTACAAGTGGCTGAGATTAATTCAAGCATTCCATCCATCACTTTTTTGTATATTTTAATGTGTCGTTTGAAGAAGAGAGAGGGCAGAGAAAACTGGACATACTAACTGGAAAGGAAAGTTTAGTGGGTTGGGGATGGATGCTTGTATAGCCACAGAGAGACAGTAGTTTGCTAACACACCAGAGAGAGTAAGAGACATGCATTATTTATGCATCACATCACTAGAAGCGCAATGTGGTTGCCTTCACCTGGGTTCATGCTGAATCTAAGAACAGCAACCACTTGCCAAAACATGCAAACTGTGACGTTCTAAGGTAACCAACATTTTTGCTCTCCCTCCCCATTATGCTATAGCAGTGAAATATGCTATTTAGAGCAACTGTACTAATAAACGCACATTCACACATTTATTACTGCAGTGCAAATGTCAAACACTTGTTTGTTAAAACAGTACAGCACAAATGATATTGGAAAAACACGGTTTTGTGCCCCTCAGATTGCATGCAACTTAGTTTGCTTAGGGAAACAAATCACAAGGTCTCTCGTGAGTAATGGCCCCCTCCCCACCTACAACAAAGGTAATAAACAGCACATTACATTCTGCATAAATATTATGTATATGCCGACTCATGCATTCTGGACCATGCACTGTTTGGTTCTTTGCACATTTTTGTAACCTAAGGAATAAGCATATGTGAGCTAATGACTAATAATTGAAATAAGTGGCCCTGGGGGATGGGGTAAAACAGTAATATGGTAGTTACCCGCCACTATGTAAACTATAAAACAAACTAGCACACTCACTGGATGATGTCATTAGTGATTTCATAAATGGTGTCATAGAACATGTCAATGTGCAATGTAATCTGTGAGGTCATAAGCAGGCATGGCTAGGGCGCAAGTTATATATAATTTCTGTGTTTTTTTTGTTCAAAACATTGATATTGTCACTGACAAATTCAACTAACAATAACGATACTTTAACCTTTTTTTTCCAGTGAATTTCTAAGGATTTTTTAAACAAAAACTGATCTTTTTATCACACCTAACTATAACATTATTTCAACCTTTGTTTTTAGTGTGTGTATATATACATACATACATACATATATGCATATACATTATTATGCACGTACACACACACATATATATATATATATATATATATACTTGGCATGTAGTGCTGGAGTATATTCACATGCTCTGAATACTCCTGCCATCTAGTGTTGAGCTTGGACGTTTGCAACTTGTTTTTCTTCGTAAAAATCTTTCGAGTCACAAGGTCTCAGTGACTCCTCCTCTGGTCGAAGATGCGCATGGTTACCAACTCCATTGTTTTTCACCCAGCGGGTGAGAGTAAGTATGGAGTAGTGCATATAGAATGAAAAGAGGTACCATGCATTTAGAAAAGGTTTGTTTGAAGTGAAAGATATCTGTAGCAACCACTGGCTTTCAGTGAGGAAGGGGGCGCATGTGAATCTACAGCGCTACATGCCACAAACAGATGCTAACAGGGTAAGTAACATATTCTGTTGATAGCATAGCATATATGGCTGTAGATACAAATGCTCTGCATAGACCGTTAAGCAGCACTCCCTAAGTGGTGGCTATCCACTGGATGCTGCAGAGCTCTGAAACAAAGTCCGAAGGACAGTTTGACCAAATCTGGCTTACTCTCCTGCCTGGATGTCCACACAGTAATGTTTTGTAAATGTTTGTGAAGTAGACCAAGTGGCAGCTCTACAAACGTCTGCTATGGGTATATTGCCCAAGAACACCATAGTAGCGCCCTGTTTGTGGGTGGAGTGTGGCCTGGGGAGGGCAGGTAGGGCTCTTTTAGCTTTGGCATAGCAGGTCTGGATGCATTTAATAATCCACCTAGCAATGCCTGCTTTAGAAATAGTGTCCTTTGTGTGCTGAGAGAAAGCTACAATCAGCTGTTGTGTCTGGCGAAAAGATTGAATCCTGTTTATGTAATACAGAGGAGCACGTTTAACGTCAAGCATTTGCAGGGCTCTTTTAGCTACTTAGTCAAGATGTGGGAAAAAGACCGGGAGTACAATAGTTTGGTTAAGGTGGAAAGAGGAGACCACCTTGGGTAAAAATTTAGGATTCGTTCTAAGAACTGCTTTATCTTTGTGAAGCTGGAAAAAGGGTTCCTGAAGAGTAAGGGCATGCAGTTCACTGATGCTCCTAAGTGAGGTGATTGCTATCAAAAAAGGTCAACCTTCCAAGACAGGAACTGTAGGAAAATTAGTGCAATCACTCAGATGGAGGACCCATAAGTCTTGTGAGGACAATATTAAAGGGGTTCCAGATAGGGGCAGGGGGCAACCCCGATGGGATGACCCAATTAAGGTCCTCAATGATGGCCTTGATTAAAGGAATTTTGAAAGTAGAAAAATGTTCCCTGTTTGGCATGTACGCCGCAATCGCTGCTAAGTGGAGTCTGATTGATGTTTACGTCAACCCCAATTGCTGGAGGTGTAAGAGGTAATAAATGATATCCTGCACTGACAGGATGAGAGGGTTAAAGTTGTTGGGGGCTCAATAGTGGACAAAACGTTTCCACTTTGCAGTGTAGCAAGTGCGTGTGGTGGCCCTCCGAGCTTCCCAGAGTATGTCCATACAATCCTGCGGCAGACCAAGGTATACAAACTCAACGACTTCAGGAGCCATAGTGCTAAGTTGAGCTACCTTGTGCACACTTACTTGGCCGCGATCCTGAGTGAGACTGTCCAGCTTGTTGGGGAGCTTCATGTGAGCGGCAATGGACAGTTCTAATAGGGTTGAGAACTATGGTTGTCTGGCCCACGCCAGAGCCATCAGGATAAGGATGAGGGACGTTTGCCTGAGATTCCTCACCACATAAGGTATCAATGGGAGGAGGCGGAAAAGGGTAGGCCAAGATCCCTGACCAATCCATCCACAGAGCATTGCACAGGGACTGGGTGTGTGGAAATCTGGCAGCGAAGTTTAGGCATTTTGCTATTGTGAAAAGGTCTATGTCTGGTGTGCCCCACCTGCAGAACTAAGGGAGCTGGACTTGTGGGTGACGTTACCAATAATAGACTTGTTGCTGTGTCCTGCTGAGTAGGCCTGCAAAGTTGTTGTCCACTCCAGGGAGATACTCTGCCAGGAGGTGGACCTGATAATGAATCGCCAAGGGCCAAATCAGTTGATCTAAGGTCAACAGGGAAGGGGAATATGTGCCTCCTTGTTTCTGCAAATAAAATATAGCCTCCATGTTGTCTGTATGGACAAGGACTACTTTACCTTGAATTTGTAGGAGAAACACTTTGAGAACTAGTTCAATGGCGAACAACTCCAAGTGGTTGATGCGAAGACCCCCTCAGATGATGTGCCAGCTAGAGATATGTCCGTAGTGAGGGTCACTGGCAGAACGAGATCTACAAATCGCCTGCCCTGCAACAGGTTGTTGCTATTCCACCACTGCAGAAAGCATCATTACCGAAGGTAAGTAACTTGTTCATCTGAAAGATACAGTTATAGATTCCTTACCTTAGAATAGATACCCCAGCAATACCATCCCCGGAGGAGGGACTGCAAACCAAGTTCACACCAGAAAATCCTGGAGGACCGAACAGGCAAAGTAGCCGTTCCTCCGGACTTGGCTGTCCAGGCAGTAATGTCTGGTAAATGGGTGCATAGATGCCCACGTTGACGTCTGGCAGATATCAAGGAGTGGGACTCCGCGTGCCAATGCAGTGGTTGCTGCCGTAGCCCTAGTGGAGTAAGCACTTAACCCCACAGGAGGATCTTTCTTAGCTAGAGGGTAGCTGATTTTTATACAAAGGACAACCAATCGTGAGACAGCCCTGCCTTTCTTAGCACCCACATATCCAACAAAGACCTGATCATCCACCCGGATATCTTTTGTGCGATCACGGTAGAATGATTTAGGGTCCAGACGGTTGAGTCTCTCCTCCTCCTTGGAAGGTTGCGGAGGTGGGAAGAAAGTAGGTAATGTGATGGATTGACCTATATGAAATGGTGAAACCACTTTAGGTAGAAACGAAGGCCTTGTCCTAAGCACCACTTTGTCTAGATGCACAGAGAAGAAAGGGGGCTTGGAAGACAGAGCTTGAAGCTCACTCACCTTGCGAGCAAAGGTGATGGCAACAATGAAGGCAGTCTTTAGAGTAAGGAGTCTGAGAGGACAGTTATGAAGAGGCTCGAAGGGAGCACAAATAAGGAATGTAAGAACAAGATTCAAGTCCCACTGGGGCATTATGAAAGGAGTTGGAGAAAACAGATGAGCAATGCCCTTAAAAAATCTATTAGCAATAGAAGACTTAAATAAGGATGACTGATCTGGCAGCTGAAAGAAGGCAGAGATAGCCGCAAGATAACCTTTCAAAGTGCCTAGGGAAGAGCCCTGCTGGGCTAACAAAAGTATGTACAGAAGTACCTCAGAAAGGGGATCCACAGCCTTTGCTGCGTACCATGCCACAAACTTGTTCCATCTACAGGCGTATACCGATTTCGTGGAGGGACGCCTGGCTGCCAAATAACATTACAAACTTCGGGCGGAAGGTCAAAAGCAGTCAACTGACGCTGCTCAATCTCCACACAAGGAGGTGGAGGCTGGACAGGCTCAGGTGAAGAGCCGCCCCCTGCTGCTGCGACAAGATCCTCCTGAAGGGGCAGTCTGATCGGAGGATCGATGGCCATGCTCAGAAGCTCGGGTACCAGACTCTTCGTGCCCAGTCCGGAGCCACAAGAATAACTTAGGCCCATTCACGCTTGATCTTCTTCAGCACTCAGGGCAGAAGTGGTACAGGCGGAAAAGTGTACATGAGGCCTGAGCTTCACTCGCGACGAAAAGCATCGCCGATCGAGTGCCGCCTTGGAAACTCCAATGCGCAATATTGCTGAAATTGAGCATTGTCTTCGGTGGCGAACAGATCTAACCAAGGCTCTCCCCACTGCTGAAAGACCTTGCGCCACCTCCGGATGGAGATGCCATTCGTGATCGACCAGGCACCGACGGCTGAGTTCGTCCGCTCTGGCGTTCAGAGAACCCGCCAGGTGTTGAACCACGAGGGTTATGTCTGGATGTTTCAGCCATGTCCAGAGGCAAAGAGCCTCCAGACAAAGGGTCCATGACCCCAGCCCGCCCTGTTTGTTGCAGTACCACATGGCGGTGGTGTTGTCCGTGAACACCTGCACCACTTTCCCTTTCAGAGAGGAATGCCTTCAGCGCCAGTCTAATCGCCCAGAGCTCCAGAAGGTTGATATGGAGCCCAGACTCTGCCGGAGACCAGACGCCTCTGATCTCCGCTTCTCCCAGATGGCCGCCCCATCCCAGGAGTGACCCATCTGTCACTACTGTTAGATCTGGTTGGGGAAGGGAGAGGGATCTGCCTCTGAACTAATCCTGGTTCGTTAACCACCACTGCAGCTGTGTCGCAGTTCCCTCTGAGATCTGGACATAGTTGGAAAGATTCCCCTGATGCTGCGCCCACTGGAACGTCAGGTCTCACTGCAGAGCCCGCATATGCCACCTGGCACGATCTACCAGCAGGAGGCCATGAGGCCCAGCAGTCTCAGAGTCATTGTCACCGAAATCCAGGATAGAGGCTGAAACATCTGTATCATAGCCTGAATATCCCGGACTCGCTGTTTGGGAAGAAAAGCCGAAACTGCACTGTGTCCAGAACAGCTCCGATGAAGGAGGAGCATCTGAGAGGGAGTCAGGTGTGACTTCGGCACGTTGATAGTGAACCCCAGCGAATGCAGGAGATCCGCCATAGTCTGGAGGTGAGAGACGACAGCCTGGGGCGAGCCCGCCTTCAACGACCAGTCGTCGAGATAGGGGAAGACTGGAACTCCCGATCTGTGAGGATGAGCTGCGACCACCGCCATCACCTTTGTGAACACCCAAGGGGCACTAGTCAGGCCAAAAGGGAACACGGTGAACTGAAAGTGCTCGAGGCCCACCATGAACCGTAGATAGTGCCTGTGGGCTGGCAGGACGATGATATGTCCTGCAAGTCCAACGCCACCATCCAGTCTCTGAGGTCTAGGGCAGATAGGACCCAAGCCAACGTGAGCATCTTGAACTTCTCCTCCAGAGGAAGCGGTTGAGGGCCCGTAGGTCTAGAATAGGACGCAGGCGTTTGTCCTTCTTGGGCACCAGAAAGTAGCGGGAATAGCAACCGCGACCTACTTCTGGCACATGGACCCTCTCTATTGCTCCTTTGGCCAAAAGAGCAGAGACTTCCTGGCAGAGAAGTGCCAAGTGATCGTAAGATGTTGGCACAGAGGAAGGGGTGATCTCGAATGGGAGGGAGTAGCCCCTTCGGACAATTTGCAAAACCCACCTGTTCGACGTGATGGATTGCCAGTGGGGGTGGTGATGGTGAATCCTGTCTCCCACTGGCTGCAGATGGGCCTGGAACGTCAGACTAGGAAGGTTTGGAGGCAGTGGCAGGGGGGGGGGGAAAGAGATGGTGGACTGGCCCACCCGCTGGCTCCCTGACATGCGAGGACGCTGGGCCCCACGTCCGTGGCCACGCAAAGGCTGGACAACTTGCGTGTACCAGTGGCTAGGCTGGGTCGGACGTAGCTGGGCGCCCCTTCCTAGCCAGGAAAGGGACGAAAAGCAGACTGGGGTGGACGAGAGGATGCAGTGAGGCCCAAAGACCTGGCTTTGAAGCGCTCAAGCGCAGAGCCTGCTTTGTCGCCAAAAAGATGACGGCCATCAAAGGGCATGTCCATCAAGGTCGACTGGACATCCCCCCGCAAAGCCAGATGTCCTCAACCAGGCGTAGCATCTCAGGGCTACCAACGTGGCAATCGTTCTGCCTAGTGAGTCGGTGGTATACAGTCCACACCTTATGGCAAATTTGGCTGCGCCTCTCCCATCCGCGACTGCCTGGGAGAGAACTGCCAGGGCTTCCTCCGGGCACTGGGGCAGCACTTGCGCGACCGTATCCCAGATGGAGTGGGAATAACAGCCCAAGAGGCACGCAGTATTCACCGACCCCAGTGCTACGCTGGAGGAATCGAACATACGCTTCCAAATGTGATCCAGCTTCTTTGATTCCCTATCTCGGGGAGCAGAAGCAAATGCGCCCTTGGAAGAAGAGGCTTGGACCACCAAGCTCTCAGGGGAAGGGTGTTGGGTCAAGAACACTGGGTCAACCAGAGCATGCGGTGGCGGCGGGCAATCGTCCTACCCACAGGAACCCCTGTGCTGGGCTTGGACCAAGAGCCCAGAAGGACGTCAGTGAGAGCTTCATTGAAGGGCAATAGGGGTTCAGAAGAGGAAGCCGCAGGTTGAAGCACCTCTGTCAGGAAGGTAGTCCTGACTGCCACCAAAGGGAGCTCGGGCCCAAGGCCTCAGCCGCCCTTCTCACCACCACAGCATAGGAATCTCCCTCCTCCGTAGCCACGGTAGGGGGAGAAAGCAAACCAGTGTCAGTAGATGTGTCCACTGGCATTACCCAGGTCCTCTCTCCAGTCCGGTTCTTCCAGATGGTCAGCTAAAGGGTCAAGCGACCCCTCCCAGTCCTCCTACATTGGTCCGGCTCCGTTTCCAAGTCAGGGATGAGGCTGGGGTCGATGTCGGCTGGGGGCATCGTCGTCTGGATCGGCGCCGGGGAAGGTCGAGTGAGATCGACCGGAGTCGATCCGGATTTAGGCCTGGATCCGCGGGGGTCCCCCCGGCGCCGGAGCCACCGGCATTAAAGGCCCAGGACAACCGACCGGCTCTGCGGGGCCCAAAGGCGGTGTCGGGCTGCCCAAAAACGAGGTGTAAGGTTTCGTAAGTCTTCAGTTGGGCATGAGACGCTCCGGCTCCCGGAAAAGGTGGGAGGCGCAGAGTCATCTCAGAAGCAGGCGCCGGAGACTGTGCCTTCGAGCGACGACGCTCCGAGTCCCGCGTCAGCCGACCGACGGGGAGAAGGCAAATAACACCTGTGCTTCTTCGCCTTCTTCTTGTGTTTGGACTTACCAGATGACCTCGACGACTTGGAGTGCGATGAGGAGTGGGGGCTCCGTGACCAGCCTCGGGACCTTCCTCTCGAACGAAACAGGGAACGATGTGGAGCGGACCGCCGGGCCTAAAGCAACTTTAAGGACTGCTCCCGAAAAAATGTTGGCGCCATGGCCCGGCAGTCGGAGCACGACTTCGGGTTGTGGTCGTGCTCCAGACACCACAGGCACACGAGGTGCAGGTCCGTCACAGACATCTTGTGACAGGCACCGCAAAGCTTGAAGCCGGTTCGACGAAGGGACATCCCTCATGCACCAGGAGTCGAAGGACTTGAAAAGAAGTCGACAAAAGCCACAAAAAAAATTCCCAAAGAGCGGCTAAGGGGTAGCTCTCTCCGGATCTGCGCTAGGCTGGCGCGGAAAAAGAAAGAATTAATGTCAGCGTGCAGGGGCGGCGTCTAAGTAGACACCATGACGTCATCCCGGCGACCACTACGCTGACGACTGATGCAGAGTCGAACAACACCACCTACCGACGCGCAGGGGTACTGCTAAAGAAAAATCTCTGGATCCAGACTGACAGCTGGGGGAAATTCTAAGGTAAGGAATCTATAAGTAACTTTCTCTTTCAGATAATGGTTAAACCTGAAGTGGTTCTAAGTGAGATGTGGTGGCGTTCACCATGAACCCCAGGTAGGGCAAGAGTCACTGTAACCTGGGTGTGAGAGCTAGGCATTCTAATCTGCTTGCACTCTTGATCAGCCAGGCGTCTAGGTAGGGGAACACATGGATGGTTTGCCATCTGAGGTGAGCGGCAACCACCGCTAGGCACTTGGTGAATACCCTTGAGGTCGTGCTGACTCCGAAGTAAATTGAATTGGTGATGTTGACCACTTGAAATACACAAAAGCTGATAGTAGGCTGCTTTCAATAAGTCTAACCACTGGCACTAGCTCGCGGTAGCACTCCAACCCATTGTTCCTTTGCTCGCCATGCCACCTCAGTTTGGACCCAGCAATATGCAAATCAGTCTTGACCCTGCTCCTCATGGGAATAGTCCAGCCCGAACTGCCAAGCTAGGTCCTCCCTGAACCGGAACGCATGCTACCCAGAACCAGCTCTGCCCTAGTTATAGGCTTATCAGCCGGGTACAGGCTAGTTCCAGTGAAACCGTGAGCACAGGACCCACGTCTGGGCATACCCATGCCACTTAGGGTGGTACACGAAACACACAAAAGGTGATGGAGGCTGCTTGCAATACGTTTAACCACTGGCAATAGCTCTGGGGTGCACTTCAACCCATCGCTGACCACTTACCATGAAGTAGACGTAGCGCTGAGGAGATGGGTAGATGGGGATGTGAAAGTAGGTGTCCTTCAGGTCATGGGTGGCCATGAAGTCGCCTTGCTGCAGCAGGGGGATTGCTTCCTGAAAGGTGACCAAGTGGAAGTGTTCTGACAGGATGTATCTGTTGAGAAGATGAACGTTGAGGACTGGCCTGAAGGACTCCTCCTTCTTGGGAATGTGGAAGTACACGGAGTAGATGCCTTTGTTCTTGTGTTGGAGGGGCACTGGATCTATAGCTCCTTTAAATTGGTGCATCTGAACCTCCTTGTGAAGCAGTGTGAAATGTTCCAGGGGAGGGTGTGGTTGCGGGGGATGTTTGGCGGGGTTGCAATGAGCTCCAAGCATTAGCCACGCTCAATTATTTCCCCCCCAGTGGCGAAGAAACCCCTGAATCCTCCCCCCAACAGATGTAGATTGATCACGATGCAGAGGGGTGAGTGGTAAGTCAGTTCTTGGAGTTAGAGACTCCCTTACTGGGGGTGCCTCTGCCTTTACTCTTAGAGCTGTTCCCTCGGAATGACCCTCTGGAATAACCCCTGCCACCCTTCTGGTGATAACACCCAGCCTTACCAGAACCAGCAACAGGGCTATCTGGGGAAGTGACCCCTCTGGATTGTTGCCTACGAAAGAAATCTCTGCCAGAAGAGACCTGCAAGATGCCCATTGCAGTCTTTGTCTTTCTTGATCTTATCAAGCATGGCGTCAACCTGAGAACGGAAGATGTTCTCCTCATCGAACAGGAGGTTGACTAGGTCCTGTTTGACCTCTGGCCATAAGTGATGACACAGAAGGAAAAGGTGTTGACACAGGAGGCCAAGGTGTTGATTCCCCCGCCCCCCCTCCCCCGGCTGCGATATCGGCTACATCTAAAGCGCAGCAAATGGTGTCATTCGAGATGGCCTTGCCTTCCTGGACTAAATCATACCCCCTCTTGGTATGCTTGTCCAGGAGGTGATGCAGGATCTCCTCCAGATCCTCCTAGTGAGCCCTATCTTACCTGGTGAGGAGACCTATGGCACTGGAGATGTGCCAGTGCGTGACAGTACCCACCACAACTTGTACCCCCGCAGCGCGTCTCCTGTGGCTTGTGTTGCTGCTCTCTTACTGGCGGTAGTGACCACAAGGGAGTCAGGTGGGACATGCCCCCTGATGTAAAGAGGACTGGAAGGGGCAGGCTTATACTTCTTGATGTGTGGGGTAACCATACGATATTTTACCTGTTCCTTAAAAGTCTCAGGGGCAACCTTTATCATACCCTTGAGCATAGGGAGAGCATCTCAACCATGAAGCCATTCTCCTCCAGGGTAGCAGATATCTTATATCTCCACTTTGTGATAGGCGGCAGCGCTTTGGATAACGCAGTGGTATTCCATAGACTCATCTAGGAGAAGCCTGACAGGAACATGATCTAGGTCAGAGTCTGCAGGGGAATCCACATCGTAATCCTCTCAGGGGTCCATGAGGGTCCAGGGTACATGGACAGTCATCTGGGGAATATGGGCTGGGGCTGCCCTTGTCAGAGTAGCTGGAGAGGGCGTGGCAGGTGAGGGTGGAGGTGGTGGAGAAGGCGGAGGTGGTTGAGGCAGAGGAGAGGGAGGAGGGGGAGAAGTAACAGTCTTTGGTGGTGGATTCAGTACAGGGGCCTTTCTTCCTCAAAGCCAAGGTTCCATTTCTTGGAGACAGTCATCCTGCTTGTGTGAGGGTGATCACAATCCTCCTCTGTCACTCATCCAGCTCTTGCTGAAGTCGTTCGAGTTTGTGATGATCCTCTGAGTAGCGGATCTGGGCACTGGTGGCTTCAGCGCCAATGCCGGAGGCTGCTTCCATGAAGTCTTTGGCCTTGATGGGTCAGTGGCGACAGACGTCTTTGAGCTCGATGCTGGCTGTAAGTCGGGAACCTTGGATGAATCCTTGCGTGGCGTTGAGGCCATGTGTCATGTTGAACAGCACTCGGAGGCAGTGGTGCACCCAATGGTGGAGGCGGTCTCAGGAAAGTGCTCGATGCCCGTCCCTCAGAGGGGCGGTTCCCGGCTCCGGCATATAGCCGCTTATGAGGGACGGTATGAGTAGGGGCGTCTACGTGGTTATCACACATAGGCCAGAGCCGACTTGGGTAGATACGGCATCCTCATCTTCCTGGGACCCTCTGCACCCAGCTCCGATAGATCGGAGACGACAAATTCCGAGCTTTGTTGGTGGGCCGGGAGCTCTGCCAACATGACGTATAATTCCTCTTCGACTCCCAGGGGATCGGCCTCAGCAAAGACGCCAGGCATTTCTGAGGATGATTGGGGCATCCTGCTGCACGCCCACCGGCTGTCTTGGCACTTCCTGCTGGCAACTGCTGTCGCAATGGTTCTTGTTGTGGTCCGGTGAAAGGCATAGGATGCACACGGTATGGTGGTAAGCCCAGGGACATTTAGCGTGACAC